>JAPSGF010000084.1:2169829-2283983 GCA_035772895.1 Perdix hodgsoniae
AGGTAACTTAGGAATGTCACAGACACGTGTGCAAGATGGTGAAAATTGTACTTCCAGTAACTAAGTAGTTATGAATAAAATCCTCATATTTGCCTGCAATTACTATAGTTTCATGTTCATGCTGTTTCCTTCAGCCTACTAGTAATTCACTACTGAATTTGTCACAAATGTATTAGCTTAGCCAAGGACTGCTCAAGCTAAATACCGAGCATCTGAATTCAGATTGAGGAACTGAAATTGGAATATGAGGGTAGAATGGTGTGGAGTGAGTACTGTCTTCCTCTTAAATCCTGCTATAGTGTGATTCAGTAGCGATAAACAGGTAACTTAATAGTGTTCAAGTTTGTGGTCTACCTGAACTGTTTCCTATTTCATTTACTCTTAAAATTTAACATTCTGTTTGTGGAGCAGTATGTCTTTGTTCTTATACTCTCTGTGAGATGTTGTCTTACTGAGCAAAGGCTTTAGAACTTTTTGGTGTTCAGAGAAATGTAAAAGTCAAAAATTGATTTTTCTTTTTGTTTAGTTAAGGTTAGCCATTGAATATCAATTGAATATAAATTTTGTTTTAACGTTCCCACATCTCTGTAAATGTTTGAATACTTTGGTATGGAATTTAAGAGCTAAAATTGAGTACAAAATGTCTGGCAGGTTTTAGACTTCTTGGGAAAGAAAGATGTGAAAGGGGTTGTGGAGGAGAATAATGCCACAGTCCCTGTCCCCACAGAATATGTAATTGGTTTCTCAAGGGAGTAGCTTCCTGTGGAATTAGTTCTCATTTTATATTGTCTCTTGAAGCTATGTGACACAGTTTTGTTGAAATCTAGAACGCTGAATTGAAATTCAATTTTGGTGAAGAAGACTTCAAGTTCCCACCAAAAGATGGCTATATCGGTCTTTGCAAAGCTCCTGATGGTAATGTTGTGAAATCACAACATACAGGTAGGTTTGACCTTTAATTTTCTCTTAGTTGTGTATTCATATTGTGTTTTAAAATACATTTTGTTCATTTTCATTTCTACAGTAATCATTCTAGATTTCAAGCACCTTCTTAGTGGCAGCAAAACCAATGCTTTTTTGAAATTCTTCAGTCATCTTCAGCTTAAACTGAAGTGGTATTAATGCTTTGGGTTCAGAATTAGGTAGCTGAACTTCTCTTAAATAATTCAAGCTCCTCCAGGATGTTCTCCTAACAAACACTTTTTTAATATACTCTGCAATAAAAATGATGTTGCATGGCCAGTGTACCATTGTCATTGCAAGATTTATTTATCTGAACATTAATCTAAAGCAATAACATCACCTTTCAATTAACTATTTAGAATTATATGTTTATTTACTGTAATACATCCCAGGATGGATACATAGTTTATCTTAATGGCTTTTCTATTTTTTTTATCCAAATCTTAGGAAATGCACAAGTGGTTCAAACACAGAACCTTCCAAATGCTCCAAAAGCGTTGATTGTAGAACCATCGAGAGAGCTGGCAGAACAAACTTTGAACAATGTGAAGCAGTTCAAAAAATACATTGATAATCCCAAGTTAAGGTAACAATACCTCTGTTACCTAGATTGGGTTTTTACAGTGTTGTCCCTGGACATGACTTGGCAGGGGGTAGGGTTCTACTGTGTTGCTGAATGAACCTTAATCTGTAGTGCCTCTCAGTAATATCTACTGCAAGCCAACCTTCTAATTTTTCTGCACTAATCAGACTCCAATGTGTTGCTGTATACAAGGTCATCTCTGTTAACGTAGCGTGCGTCTAGTACAAATGTTGCACTGATCAGCATGGGATTAAAATTCTTACCAAAAAAAAAAGCAAAAACTTGTTTGCAGGCCACTTTGTTCTTACGTGGTCCCTCTCTTGACTCTATTTATGCAATTTTGAAAAGAGTCTCTAGTTTTTAAGAACATTGGAGCACAGGAGTGCTTTTACTAGAGTTGCGTGTCTAGCAATGGAGAGAGAAAAGTTATGATGTAAAATTTATCTAGTTTCATTATTTTCATTGCTTGCTTTCAACAGCACAGGAAACTTACTAAACTAATTTGTCTGCTTAAGATTTTAAGGAACAGAATCTTTTTTTTTAAGGTGAAAATGGTTAATTTGTTAATGTTTACTGCAACAATAAAATAACAGTTAAAATACAACTCTAACAGAACGTCCAATTTCTCAAATTGAAGTGCTATATATTACATAAGAAGTAAATTTTCTTTTTTTAGTATTTTGTTCCCAGTTAGTATTCAGAAATGTTAAACACAGTTAATAATAGTACAGTCAGTCTTCAACCTGATGTTTAGTTTCTCTCCTGAATAGAAAAATAATCAATTGCGTTGATTTAATTTTCATTGTAGGGAACTATTGATTATTGGTGGAGTTGCTGCAAGAGATCAACTTTCTGTGCTGGAACAAGGAGTAAGATGCATTCCTTTTGTTCATATAAGTTAGAAGTTCAGTTTCAAAATAGCTTATAATGTACTTAGAGAATAGTACTAAAGTTTCCTGTAACTGCTGTATGGCTGTGAAAAACAGATCATGCATTTGATAGCAGTTGTCATTTTACTTCCATGACAAAATAAATACTAATTCAAATTCCAAATTCAAATACTTGTAGTACTTGATTTAATTCTATTTTAAATTTTTCAGCAGTACTTAAACGTAACAGAAAATGTTACTTTAGACATTTGCTGTTAATTACCAAGATAAAAACAGATTTCTTACTTTTTCATGTTTACGCCAGTAAAGCTGGTCTGTGATTGTCAGGTTCAAACTTTATCCCAAACAGATCCTACACAGCAGGAGCCAGTCCAGTTTCTGCAGCACAGAATGTATAGACAATTCAGTTGCCCCTTAGGTAATAGCAAAGTATTTTTGCTGTTTAAGACTAACTTCTGGAAGGGATACCTTGTCAGTATTGAGAGGATTTTTTTTACAGTGACTCTAACTGACGAAATCAGAAGTTTGTCTTAAGCAGGCTTGAACTGGCAGATTGCTAGATTTCCATATGAATCATAAATGTGTAATGGTGAACCCTTCTGTCTGGCAAAATCTTCTTTTTTTATCATTGGTAGATTTATTAGATCTCTTACTGTAGAGGTATACCTAATTTTTCTTTGGAATGAAATAAATTTGTTGCCTGCGGACTTTGTGGGATTTTTTTTTTTTCTTGAGGATACCTAAAATTTTATCAGGCATGGTTCTGGCAATTCTAAATTGAAAGGTAGAATTGCTTGTGATAGTGGATGTAGGGGACAAATGACCACAAGATGTCTGTCCAATACAAACTACTCTAGAATTTCTGGTTATAATTATGGAAAACAGAGCATCACACTGCTAATTGTCTCACAAATTAAAATGTAGGCAAAACAGCTATTAGCTATGTGATAAATAAACACTGTTCTGTATTCCTCAGGTGGATATTGTCGTTGGAACTCCTGGAAGACTGGATGACCTGGTCTCAACAGGAAAACTTAATTTATCTCAAGTTAGATTCCTCGTTCTGGATGAAGCTGTATGTAGAGAACTAAGTGATATTTAATTTCTGTTCTTAAATGCAGTATAGCATTTTGTGAAAAATGTAATGCAATGAATAGCTTTGTAGGATTTGGCACTTAACAGCTGCCTCGAAGGCAGTCTAGATTAATGTACTTCAATATTTTTTGTTTCTAAGCATAGTAACCTACATAATTTCTTTTTTTATAGCCTCTCTGGTAAAGCTGTTTTATTTTAATCAGATAGAGAAATATGTTTCAGACTGTATTCATAAGATTAGCGAATTCAATCCCTGTCTCTACACAGCATAGTATTCAGGAAGCTTGAAAAAATAATCAGTAAGTAAGCATTTTTGCTTACTGAGCAGGTCTTCAAGTCAACGTATGTCCTAGTCTGTATGTTGTGAAATGAGTGCATCTTTCTGATGTGTTACAGTACAACTGAGTGTTGACAAAGATAAAATGCTATTAGTTATTAGCTAGTAGAAGCAGCTGAAGAAAGTATTTAATTTCTTGTGAAGCACTGCAGCTGTACTTGCAAATACTCTGCATTTTTCCTTTTTTTTTTTTCTCCTTAGTAAAAAATATTCCAGCTAGACATTGACCTGTTCAGCTAATTAAATGAGTGGACCTCTAAGACTAAAGTGAATTGTTTATTTGACTGAGGTATACTGGTTGACAAATAAGAACTGCAGCTTGTTACATTTTATTCCCATGTAGGATGGCCTCCTTCTTCAAGGTTATTCAGATTTCATTAATAGGATCCACAGCCAAATTCCGCAGATAACTTCAGATGGCAAGAGACTTCAGGTATAAAGCCTGCCCTTGACTTCTGTAGCCTGCTGCTTTCAGTTAGTTATTGCGTGGTGTGGAACACTGCTTCTTTGACATAGTTTATTCTTTGTTACAGCTATTGCGCACAAGCAACACGTGATTATTGGGTTCAGTAAATGTCTGGGAATGTGTATTTTTAGGAACCTAGATCTGAAGCCCAGTGTCTAACAGCATTTGAGTTACATGATACAAATGCATCTGAAAAATGATCAATTACTTGTATTGACTGCCTACACTCTTGTTTCTGATGCTGTAATAATCATCTTAGAAGGATTTTTGTTGCTCTCCAGTGATTTAAGTTTCTGTAGGAGAGTAGTTGAGTAAGCGTTCCCTTTTGTCCTGACTCATCAGATGAGTAGATGCTATGATGAAGAAAGCTGTTTTGGGAGACTTTGTGCTGAAGCATGCTACCACATACCCTTCTTCCATGGCTTTTTGCTTTGTGATGTGATGACTGTTTTGCTTTGATTGCTTTTGGATTTTTGCTAGGAGACTGATCTCCAGTGACATTTGCGTGGCTTTTTTTCTTCTTAGGTGATTGTGTGCTCTGCCACACTACATTCTTTTGATGTGAAAAAACTATCTGAAAAGATTATGCATTTTCCTACCTGGGTTGATTTGAAAGGAGAAGATTCTGTCCCTGAAACTGTACACCATGTAGTTGTGATTGTAAATCCCAAAACTGATAAACTCTGGGAAAGGCTTGGCAAGAATCATATCAGAGTAAGTAGCTTATAAATGGAACTTAGATTACTTGTTTGCTAGTATTTATTTTATAACGCAGAATTGAAGCCTAGTGTTATAGGATCTTTGCAAGCTATTGAAAGTTTAGTGTATATGAAACAGATTGTTCCATTTAGTCAGCAGCATGATATTGGTATTGTCATAAGACTGAGTTTTTAAAATACAGTGTTAGCTTAGGGAAATCCTGGAGGAATAGCATCGTGGTTTGTAGTAAGGAACAATGGCCCCGGACCATTTATTCAGTCGTTTGACAGCTAACTGTAGCCTGGCTGAAGTTAGTTCAGAAGAGACTGTAGGTCATTCAAAAGAGACAGGTAAACGCCACTGTATGGATCATTCTGGAGAGCACTTTTTGTCTCTAACCTGTGAGATAAGCAGTTTTTAGAGGAATAAATTTCATTTTGGACATTCTGCATTAACCTCGCATATTCAGGTGGGAATTTTGATATTTAAGTCTCTAGTTTGCAAGTTCTGAATAACTTGGAACTGTGTTTCATTTTTAGCAACTCTTTAGCACTTGGGATCGTAAGTTTTCTTAACACCTCATTATTTGCAGAACTTTCCTCTGTTAGATCTGCTAGAGCTTTTTGGTTAAGTCTTAACATGAATTTATTTCATTTGCGATTTCATTTGTGTTGTAGTTTATATGATTCCAGTCCGGGGAAAAACATAGTAACAACTATATATTCTTCTTATTAAGCAGTGGTTATAGTACATTTCTTTCAGGCATACATGAAGAGTTGCCTGGATTGTTGTTTTTTCTGTTTTTTAGGTGCTCACATTCAGAACTTTTCTTTAGTTCAAGGTAGATTAAGTTATGTGATAGTGGAACAGAAATTGCCTTACTTCTCAACTTTATTCATAGTAACTTGTATGGTAGTTTTTAAAGAGAAATTTTTATGGAGTCTTGTCAGCTACAGGAGGTACACATGCATATTCATCCTTTCTGCCACCTCGGAGGTTATTTGTTTAAAAATGAGACAGAATTCTAAGGCTTTTCTGGTGTTTTGATTCTTCAATATGCTCTTCTTTCATGAATATAAAACTCTTCATCAATTAACTGAAGTTTAACATGAAAACAAATATTTTAAAACAGTGACCTTAGTTTTATTTAAGTACCAGAAGGATCCTAAGTTACTGAAACTTCCATATGAGTAAAGAAATTATCTATTTGCATTTAACACTTAGGTCACTAGACAAGTAGTTTTTCTCACCTGAACACATAAAAAGCTAAGAATTTTTTTTACTCAGAGTAGTTTTTCTCACCTGAACACATAAAAAGCTAAGAATTTTTTTTACTCAGTGCATAGATTATAGTGGAAGAGTATTGAGAACTTTGGAATCTGAATTTTCTGTTATGTAATCAATCCAGTCTTTTCTCAAACAGTTTAGATTATTATGAAAAACAAAACAAAATTTAACAATGTTGAGCGTTATGCATAATTTTAAAAATTCTTTCTTAAACAGAAGCACTCACAATACTTGAAATTTCAGGATTGCAAGTGTAAGCAACTGGTACCACTGAAAAAGATAGACAAATTATAGCTGGCCTTCTCTGGAATTCTCTTCTTATGGCTTGTAGGTGATAATGGAATGTGGGTTTTCAGTGGGTTGTTTGAGGACAGAATCTTTGCAGACTTGAGAATGATGCCAGTTTTTATAAAAATATTGAGTAAATGCTAAGTAGATGATACCAGGTTTTCTTCCTCCCTGTTCTTGTGACTGTGCATGGTTTAGCCACAGCTACAGTGAAGTGACGAAAGATTTGTTCTTATTTTTGTTTTTTTTTCCTAGACTGATGAAGTACATGCAAAGGACAATACACGACCTGGTGCAAACACTCCAGGTAATCAGCAATCCATGTTAAGTAGTAATAGATTGTAAAATGATCTTTTGAGTGTTGTTAAGTAAAGCTAAATTATAGTAGATAATTGTCTTGAGGTATGTTCCTCAGTATTCATTTACAGGTTTCTGTAGTTGTGAAGAGAACTATTTCCATAATTAGACAGGAGAGGAAAAGACTTCCAGGTATCTAGCAGATATGTAAACAACAAACGTTTTCTTGTGTGTATATAAATAGCCTGAAACTGAGTAGTTTTATTCTTACTGTGTTGCATTAGCTTGGAGTAGGGATACATGGGTGAGGGAGGAAAAAACTGAAGGTCTAGCCCACCTGCTCTTCTAATAAACATTTAATTGCCTACGAGAAGGCTAGATAATCTTTAAATGCATGCTCAGTGACTTTTCATATTTTAAAATGATTTATTTGAAATGAGTTTTATTACTTTTATTTAGAAATGTGGTCTGAAGCTATCAAAATTCTAAAAGGAGAATACACAGTTCGGGCAATCAAGGAACACAAGATGGACCAGGCCATTATTTTCTGCAGAACAAAAATAGATTGTGATAATATGGAGCAATACTTCATCCAACAGGGCGGAGGTAATGTTTTTTATTAAAACCTTATTCTGTTTCTTTCCTTGCTCATTTTAAAGACAACATTTTATGATGAAGTGATGCTCAGATATCACGCAAATATGTTGTAGTTGAGTTCTTTTGACACTGATCAGGCATAAGAGTAAGGGTTTTGTGTAAGGGAGGTACAGAGATATTGCACATGGAAGAAGGCCGTGAACTGCTTCAAGCCTGTGGTTGGCAGCTCTGAAATGGCTGGAAATCACCCACTGCACAGACAATTTGAACCAGTAAGAAGCATATATAGTACCTGCTGAAAATTACATTAGAAGGAGCAGTAGTTGCTCTAGACAGGAGAAAACGTGAGGGCACATAGAAGTATACACATGAGGAAACATGGAGGGGAAATGTGGCAAAATACAGAAGGACACTACAGAGGGACATGTGAGGAGCAAGGTGAAGAAGCAAGGTAAGTTTTGACTAGGAAGAAATAAGGAAATATCTGCACAAAACCCTTTTAGTAAAGTAGAGAGGAAGGATGTCTTTTTTTTTCCAATACCTGAATAAGTCATATGTTTGTTGATTGATAACAAATTAAATGATGGAATCCCTCAAGTTGAGACTTCTGCCCTCCTGTACTTCTTTCACTGCTATATGATGCTGTTATATCGTATGTATGATGTTATTAATGCATGCGCTTTCAGGCCCTGACAGGAAGGGACATCAGTTCTCATGTGTCTGTCTGCATGGTGACAGAAAACCTCAAGAAAGAAAACAGAACCTGGAACGATTTAAGGTGATGCAGCAGATTCTTGCAGGCTTTTCCTTCACGTCCCCATATCTGAAATCATACCTTTTGTTTTAATCTGTGCTGATAGTCCTTAGTTTAATTTAAATTGGATTTCAGTGTTTTATGACTGACTCCTAAAACTCTGTGCGATGCAGGTTCTTTTGGTGGAAATACATGCTCAGTTAATATAACTTGTATAGATTTTCATTGATAGAGGGTTCTAAATAAAGCTAAATTTAAGTTCTGTTGCATTTATAAACTTACAGTATCTTGAATATGAAAAATCAAATCACGTGATTGTTTAAGTATGTAAGCTATTTATTGATTTATAATTGTCATATATTGATGAGGAAGAAGTATCCATGTAAACTGACCAAACTTTTCATGTTCAAAAATCATTGTACTATAAAAGAGCTTTATTTGGAGTATTATGTAACATGCAGACATAACTTCAAGGCAGAGTAAATTGGAGGGACTACTATTTAAAGTGCTTGGTTGCTGGTGCTGCTCACCGCTTCTTCTGACTGTTTCACAGAGAGGAGATGTCCGTTTCTTGATCTGCACGGATGTTGCAGCTAGAGGAATCGATATTCATGGTGTTCCCTATGGTAAGGCATAACTTTTAAACTAAGCTATTTAATTTGCATATGACTTCAATGTATTTGCTGTCCTTTGAGCTGTAAATACCTCTTAAAACAGATAGGTGACTTACAGCTTTATTTTAAGAAAACAGAGTTATATGTGAAATGCTTTATCTGGGTGGATTTTTGATTGTCCACTATGTCTTCTCAAATGTCTGATGTTCTGTGTTGCTGGGGATTCTTTTTGTTTGTTTTTTTCACTCTAGTCAAAAAAGGAAGTTAATAATGGGGAAGAAATTTTATAGTGGAAGCTTTAAGTGTTGGTAATGCAGGTAACACTAACTGCTGTATGAGAACACTAAGTTCACACTTGATAAATGGGCTGAGAAGAAACATTACACCAGTCAAAACCATGTTTATTTTAATCGTGTGGTCTATGACATTTGCTTATATTTAGTGCACATATATACTTATCTTATTGAACTTCTAAAAAGATAAATGGGGAACTTTTTTTTTTTTTTTGATTAAAATCTTCATCCCGCAGACTAAATAATTAGGAATGAATATTGTTGGTGGGTTTTAAAGTGACAGGTATTGTTTTAAACGATCTTTTCTAGCCTCCTGTCATAGATTGTTTGGTACAAAATTAGAATAGCAATAAAATCCTTAATTTGATAAGCATCACAATGTCTCATTTTTCATAATCTTACCACAACACACACTATAAAACCTGTGGGACCCTGCACATAGCAGGGGAATTGAAACTAGATGATAATTATGGTCCTTTTTAGGCTATTCTATGATTCTATGATAATCAAATCATATCTTGTGGATTGTGTCTTGTACAGTTATCAATGTCACCCTTCCTGATGAAAAACAGAACTATGTTCATCGAATTGGAAGAGTAGGCAGAGCTGAAAGGTATGTGTGCATTCAGAGAAGCTACCATAACGTTGTAGAGTTTCCTTGACAATAGCTGTTGAAAAACCTTTTCTCTTCCATTATTTCAGGATGGGTCTGGCGATTTCCCTTGTGGCAAAAGAGAAAGAAAAGGTAGTTATGCTCAAGAGCAAAATCAAATGGGTGCTATTTACTTAAGTTCCATCTACTGCAGATGCTGAGCTTTAACAGCTTGTATTGGAAAATAGCTGTTTTTCCCACCTTAACTGAAATGGACTCTAAAAGGATAATTGAATACACTTTATGACATGATTGATTAAAAATTTGGGTACTAAGCTATTTCTGGAAGTTTAAAAGTTGTTTTCTTTTATTTCTAGGTTTGGTATCATGTATGCAGTAGTCGTGGAAAGGGGTGTTATAATACTAGACTCAAGGAAGAAGGAGGTTGTACCATATGGTACAATGAAATGCAGGTAAACTTTTTGTTGACCATTATGTTCTAATTCCTCTGAAAAGACTGGTGTTAGTCACTGTCTTAAGTGACGGTTTAGTTTATAAATCTAATTTTGAAGTCTGATTCAATTTGAAAAAGAATTTTAAACATAAATTGTACTTTTAATAAATTATCTTTTCAATTACAAAACCTATCTTAATATTCTTAGCCCATTCTATGAGTCTTTAAGTTCAACTTCTCTATCGTTATCTTAATGAAATGATGTCAAGAGTTATAGAACGTTAATTACACTTCTGTCTAGACAGTTTGTCCTCAAACTATAGAACTAAAGATTTGCTATTCTTCTAATCTGGAAGCAGTGTGTAAATTCTTATTTGGTTTTGTATACTAGCTATGAATGCTTCTTAAATTGACAGTGCTTTCCTTCTTTCTTCATTAGAGTGAATGACACGTGAAGTAGCTCGATTCACATAGAATAGTATATGAAATGAAAATTTCTCTTTAAGTAAAGCCGTAGTGAGATTGGAAATGAATTTGTGTAGTAATTTGGGCAAAAAAAAATGTATTAACCTTTGGTCCCTATGACAAAATTGCTTTCCATGTGCAGTTTTTATTGAATCTATTTGAATAGTATGGCTGTGGTGGTTTTTGTGGGTTTAGATTTTTTTTTTTTTGAATGTTAGTCTAACTGGAGTCTTGGAATGTAAAAGTGATTAAATTTAAACTTTCTTCAGTTGCTGGGAGAAATTGAAGAACACTTAAACTGCACTATTTCCCAAGTTGAACCAGACATAAAAGTACCAGTAGATGACTTTGATGGGAAAGTTACATACGGACAGAAAAGAGCCCTTGGTGGTAAGCAATGAACTACTCTTGAATTAGTCTGCTGTATGGTGGTTGTCTGCTGCATAATGACACTGTTAGTTCTTTGCTGTCTTTTGCATTTCTTACATCCAGCCTATGTGTTGCAAATAGCCGAAGTGTGTGTATGCCTGTGTTTTATTTTGTTATCTTAGTGAATGGCTACGATTGAATGTTATTAGTTCTGGTGGCACATAGCTTTGAATGCATCATTTACATTAGGTATCTTTTGGCAGGTGGACTTTATAAAGGCCATGTGGATATTCTGGCACCGACAGTTCAAGAGTTGGCTGCCCTTGAAAAGGAGGCTCAGACATCTTTCTTGCATCTTGGCTATCTTCCTAACCAGCTGTTCAGAACATTCTGATTATGCCACACTTGAGGCAAGACATGAGTTAATAAATGTTCTCTCCTACAAATACAAAATTCCTTTACTATGTCTTCAGTAGCAATAGTTAGGAAAGAAGAAAAGAATTAAAATTCAATATATTTCTTGCATGATAAACAGTGTGTTCAGCATTGTTAACTCTGTATTAGCTCTTGATAAATAAAACATCAAAGATGGGATGGCTTCTTTTGTTCTTTTCTTGTTGTTGCCTTGAGAGTTAATTTACAGAATCTTTTTTTTTTTTGCATCAAAAGATTTATTGATAATACAGATATAGATAAGCAAATCATAATTTACTGATGAAGAATTGAATTTTTTGTGGAACATATGTAAAACATGTAAAAATGGCTTTGCTAATCATGTGATGTGATTTTTAATTCTATAACTTCTAAAGATGCATCAATTTTCAGGCAACTTTCCCTCATGACTGTCTCTAAGGGAAAGTACTCAGATGTGATATTACAGTAAACTATTTGGAATGATGGGATAGATTGCTCTTTGTACTATTTTCAATGACTGCTGTCTTAAAAGACTAAAAGAAAATACAAACTTTCTGGAGTGCATAATTTCCTCTGCAAACAAGATTAAAAAACAAAGTAAAAACTAGAGAGCCAAAGAGAACTATACTAAGTTCAGATAATTGTCCCTGTCATAAAGTCTCTTCTTGTTTATTTTTACCTCAGAATATTTATGCCTTTCACCTGATAACAGTAAGCGAGAAGCCATTTGTAGCTGGAGTAATTAGCATATATGTACAATTTACTTGATTGTTGGAATTGAGTCCTTAATTGTATGTTTTTATATAGGCATACATATATAAATGTAGACAGTTCTAAATCTGTGGGAAGAAGTTGTGGGGGAAGGAGAGAGGAAGTTGTTTCAAATGTGCTTTTTGTTAACTTCTTTTGGTAACTAACTATTAACTGCCTCTTGGTGGAGCTGATGTTTCATATATGGCTAGAGTATACCAGCCTTCTGCTTCCAATTGGGTCAATTATATTCTTCCTATTCTATTTTCCTTGGAAACAAACTCTTAAGAAAAAAAAAAAAGTTAAGATTGTTTGTATGAAGTAAAAACTTGCAATGAAGGGCTCTTCCTTCATGACTGACTCCTTGTTTCAGCTTGAATGAGCATTCACTTTAAGCTGGTAGGATGGGTAATTCACTAACTTCTGGTTTAAATAGCTTGTTCCTTGTCTGAATATGACGCTAATTTTTGTTACTGTATATGTCAAAACTGTTTGTTTTTTTTTCTTCTCAGTGTTGATTTCTGGGGCTGACTAACTGAGGACAGCATGAAAAGATAGGCTTTCATAAGTGCCCCATACTAGTATTTGTCACGATTTACTGGGTTTGGAACTCTGTAAGACAACCCAATGTAGGTACACATTATGTGCTCTAGCATTTCTATCCAAAAGGGGAACATAAAGGAAATTCAAGATTATCCTAAACAAAATAAGCGAGGCCCTACTGTTTTTAAGGTTTTTGTTCTTCCTAAACATCCTTTAATAAAAGCATCTGTAAATTTGGGATAGTATAAGCTTTTTCTTTTTTTTTTTTTTTTTTTACCTCCTCTAGTTTATCACTTATTGGAGTACCTTTGTTCAATAGCTATGTAGTTTTGACTGATTGGTTTCAGTACAATGTCTTGAGAGAATCTGCATTCTTATTGGGTGATTAACTGTGAGTATTTATAACTACTTGTAGTAATCTTTCTTTGTTTTCCTTTACACTCCTATAAAGGTTCCTTTTATGGAAGGGAAAAGGATACAGATGGTGTTTGCCACTCAGTGTTCAAACTGCTGAGCTGGGGCCCCCTTCTTAGTATACTCTATTTTGCTACTGTGAAAGCAGGCAAAATTGCTTCTGGCTACGCAAACTTATACTCAAGTGCTCTCATGTTTATGGAATCAGACATAGAAATAAATGTGCCTAGCCTATCTGAAGAGGTAAAAGGCCTGTGGTCACTTCCATATGTGAATATCCAGATAATACAATAAGCTGGGTTCCTACTTAAGCCATTTAGCAAAATAAATGCATCTCAAGTAGACTGATAAATGAAAGGTGGGAAAATGGGTTCCTGAGTTCAGCGGTGAACACCAAGGAGTGCATGAGTGCATATTCTTCTGCACTGCATTTCTGTTATAGGTAAAGTGTAATAAATCTAGGGACACCTGAAACTTTTTTGTAACCGTAGTTATGTCATCATTAGCTATTAATTAAAAAGTTCTAATGTGCATGGTATTATCACACTTTTTGTACTTCATAAGCAGTCTTGTCACTGTAGTATCGCTTTGTTTGCCGTCTTCTGACCAAGTAAAGGAGCTGAAGCACTGCAGAATCCTCCAGAAGTCAGCTTTCTTTGTTTACTGTTGCTTGTTGCAATATATAAAGCTTGAACTGAATACTTTAAAAGCATCGGTCATCCCACGGATACATTTGGGAACCAGCATCCTTTTAACCAGATCAGTGATTTTGTTAATTAAGTCATTGCATGAGTTGTGTGAAGAATGAGAGGGGGTGGAAGAAGAAAAAAAAATTATACCCAGTTTGCTTTTGTTGACGTTTGAGAGTAGCTGGCGTAGTATCAGCATTACATTATAGCTATCTGCTATGTAAATTTTAAGTAATAAAAGTAAGTACAAAGTTTGTTGTAGTTTTTGAACTTCTATGAAGTTGACTTTCTCTGAACAATTATATTATTTTTTACTATAATATAAATGTATTTGCTTTGAAATAGTAAGTAAAAAATTTATCATGCGATAGTAGAATGCAGTTCTGCTTTGGGCAGACCTGTGCCCAATGTAATAATAATTTCTTTGTACTGAGCTTTAACTTCTTGGAAAAACACTTCATTTGCTATTTACTCTTACAAGTTTAATCGGTGTTTGGTTGAAATAGTTAAAAAGAAGACTGTTTTACAGAAAGAATGTGTGAGCACATATCTCTGGTGGTGCTTGTAACTTGGTCCTAAAAGGTAATTTAAAATTAATGAAAGTTTGCAAGAAGATGTTAAGTTTTCTCTCAGCATCACAAATTGAGTTTTGCTAACAGCCACAGTTGCCCTGTGGTGCTTTTACCGCTCGTGTCTTCATTTAGTCCAAGGCTCTATAACACAGTAATCCTCAGTATGCGGGAAATGTACTCAATTTCCTGTAATTTCTTTGTATGCTTTTACTCTTCTGGTATGTATGCACACAAGTTGCTCCAAAAGTAACACCTCCTATTTATTTCCATAAGAACTAAAGTATGTACAAAGACTGCAATAACACTGTTTAGTAAGAGCAAGTTCTCAGCTACAAGCTGAGAACTTTTTCAACATAGTCACTACTATTATCTATGTGTTTCAGTCAGTGCTGAACAAAACTCTCGTAAAATCTATACTGGCAGTGCTGTCCTGCTGTTTCACAGTATGCTTCTATGACAGCATAGAATCCTTAAGAGGGACCTCTGAGGCCCATCTAGTCCAACTCCCCTGCAGTGAACAGGGACACCACAGCTAGATCAGGTTGCCCAGGGCCTGATCCAGACTCACCTTGAAAGTCTACAGGGACATAGCATCAACCACAACACTGGGTTACCTATTCCAGTACCTCACCACTCTTACTGTAAAAGATGTTTTCCTTATATCTAATCTAAATCTCTCCTCTTTAAGTTTGAAACCATTTCCCCTTGTTCTCTTAACAAAGACCCTGCTAAAGAGTTTGTCTCCTTGTTTCTTGTAGCACCCCTCTCAATAATGAAAGGCTGCTATCAGGTCACCTCACTACCTTCTTTCTCTTCTCCAGGCTGAAAAGCCTCAGCTATCTCACCCTGGTCTCATAGGAGAGGTGCTCTATTCCATGGGTCATTTCTGTGACCCTCTTCTGGACACACTCCAACAGATGCATGTCTCTCCTGTACTGAAGCCTCCACACCTGTACACAGCACTACAGGTGAAGTCTCACCTGTGCAGAGTAGGAGGACAGGATCACCTCCCTTGCTCTGCTGGCCATGCATCTTTCTGTGCAGCCCAGGATATGGTTGACCTTCTGGGCTGCGAGGGCACATTGCTGACTCTTTTTCAGCAGGGCTGTGCTTAATTCATTCATCCCTCAGTTTACACTGGTAGTAAGGGTTGCTTCAACCCAGACACAAGATGTTGCACTAGGATTTGTTGAACCTCATGAGGTTCACCTGGGTCTACAGTTCAAGCCTGTCCAGGTCCCTCTGGATGGCATCCCATCTCTCTGGTGTGTTGACCACACCCCACAGCTTGGTATCATCAGCAAACTTGCTGAGGGTGCACATATGCCACTGTTGATGCTACTGATGAAGATATTAAAGAGTATTGAACACAGCACCAAGTCTTGGGGGACAGCACTCGTCACTGATCTCCATCCAGACATGAAAACATTGACCACCACTCTCTGGACTTGATCCTGCAGCCACTTTTCGTCCATTGAACAACACACTCATCAAATCTATATCTTTCCAATTTGGAGGGAAGGTTGTTGTGAGACCTGTGTCAAAGGTCTTACTGAAGTCCAATTAGATGACATCAGTGGCTCTTCTCTTGTCCTAGGATCATTGCTAGGAAAATGTTGCTATAAAACCCATTTTTCATCACCCCATCAACTGATGGAAGTCAGGAGGTGCCAAATCCAAACTACGTGGTGACTCTTGTAGAACAGTTTAGACAAAGTTGGTAATGTGCTCTTCAAACTTTCATGGGTTCTAGCATTATTTTGTTGTGAGAGAAAGGTTTTCTTCTCTGGCCTTGCTCTCTGTCAAAGATTCTGTCCTGAAGTTTGAGCCTTCAGCTTGGTCAGCACTGTGATGTAGCAGTCAGAACAGATGGTTTGTCCAGGTTCCAGGAAATACCCCTTTCTTATCCCAAATGTCAGTGCATATTGCTTTACCAACTTACGGCTGTGTCTTGAACTTTTCCTTTGATGGGGAACTCACATATCACTATTCCGCTGACTACCATTTTGACTCCAACTCATAGTAGTGATACCACATCTTGTCACCAGTAATGGCATGATGCAGGAAATTGTCACCTTCAGCCTCATAGTGGTTCAGTAGGTCCCAGTGAACTTGCCTACAGTGCTCTTTTTGGTCCTGTGTGACTAATTTTGGGACCCTAATTTTGGGACATCTGGCACAAACTTTGTGATGTTCTGATGTTGCCACCATTGTTTCCAATGCACTGAAGTGATACTCAGCTCCCTACACCTTCTCCTTCTTATAATCCACCATGCAGATGAGCTGATTGTGTGCTCACCATTTTGTGGTGTGACAACTGTGGCAGTCTGGAACAAGGCTTGTCTTTCACACTGCTGTTCCCACTGCTGAAATGCATCACCCACTGGCACACGGCGCTTACATCCACTGTTTGGGCTCCATAAACACTGAGCAAGTGTTGATGAATGTCAGTGGGTGCAAGTTTTTCTGCTTGGAGGAATCCAGTGACACACCTTTGCTTCACAAGCACTTCCACTGCAGACACCATTTGTCAGGCTGCCCTGCGACAAAATGTAACAGAATGTTGGCAGGAGCACTCAGCCTTAGCATCAACATCTGCCTCTGACGTTGCGGGCTGACATAGTCAGAGAGGAGGCATTACTTCTGGATCAGCTCTTGCACAATTTTTCCTAATGACTTTAAAATGATCTTTATAGCTAAGGTGTTCGTCTTTCCCTGTAAACTTATATTTTTCAGTGTAATGCCTATTGCATCAGAAGCTTCCTGCATGTATTTTACCATACTTACCTACACACTTAAATGAGTTACGTAAATGCTACACTCTAAGATGTGATGTTTTTTAAAAAGCAGGAAATCCCTGGGCGACTGCCCAAATCAACACTGCACAGAGGCTACCAAAACAATCAGAAGTATGGGTTTGTGTATGAAATGTTTTTATCAAGCCTATATAATGACCTCTTAAATACATCTTATTTTCTGATAAAGCAATCAGTGAAGTGACCTCTCTCAGTCTTAGACCACGTGTGTACTTGGTTGCCTATCCAATTGCTCTGCTGCTGAGTTAGCTTTCATTCCTGTATCACCAAAGCAGTTTCATGGTTCCTTTGATTTTACAACTACTGAAAAATCAACAAAAGGCTGAGGTGAAAAGGCAGTGGTAAGATAGTTAAGAAATGAGATCTTTTCAAAATTAAAAAGGAGCACAAACCAAAACCTGACTGTGACTTAAACAGACAGTTTGAAAATAATCTTCTAAACAAAAGTGCTTCCAGAAGTGTTCAGATTTGAGCCAGTTAAGGTCTTGATACCCAGTAAGTGGTGGTGGTCTTACAGTAACAGAAGCCTCAGAGATGTGTCAGGCAGTGCCTGTGGGGGATGAGATATGAGGTAGAGAAACTGTGCTCTTGTATTTCCTTATCTCTGTATTAAAATATTAAATTTGTGTGTTAAATTCTTTATATAAGTTAGTATACAAAAATACAAATTCTCTTTGTTTGTATAGTGCTGTTGTCTAGAACAAATCAAGGTAATGAAAGATAAAAGGCTGCAGCTCATTCAGAAATCCGAAATTCAGCTATGTTCTGGTTCAGATAACATTTGTAGTGAGCATAAGAAAATGTGATAAACATAAGCAGGGAGTAATTCCACCTCCCTCTCTCAAAATGAAGCCATTCTACTATTTGTAAGTATTTAAGAAGACACTTAAAATTGTTCACTCAGGTAGAACCCATGGAGTGTTCTCTCTCCCATAATGCAGTGATGCTCTGTTACGCAGTGTTGCATCCAGCAGCCACACCTTCTTAGACAACATTTACCAAATTCAAGTCTTCAACTCATTTGAAGGAGAAACCCCAAACTCCAGCAGACTATTTCCTGCATTAAACTAATTAATCTTCACACAGAAATTAGGCCTTGTGAAGGTGATTATGTTTCCTATGAGAGCAGCTCCAGCAGTCTCAGTAATTGATGCAAAGAGAGAAAGTTTTGAAGAATGAGTCAGTTTCCAAAGGTGCTGCTGACATGAGAAACCTTTTCCAGTATTAAGAGTGCCTCTTGCTTATCTTTGCTGTATGGTGGAATGCTGCTTTTCATATCAGTAGCAAGCACTCCTGTTATGACTTTAAAAAAAATTTAATGGGAAGATTTTATAGCAAAAGGTATTATTCATGTATAAATTTAGGGAACCAATCTCAGAAATTGACTTCACGCAAGGAAGGAGATAGCATGTCTGGGATTAGAGCAGCAGAGGTATAGTAGGGCAGCACTGCTCTGAGGGAGCTTGCAAATGTGAAAGCTAAGAATGGGCAACACTGGGGGCAACATCTAGCTGCTGAAAGTCATTTTGGACGACTTGACATTGGCAGAAAAGTCAAAGAATCACATAACAGTGTTTGACACATCCTCATAACTGCTCATAAACATCTAAAGTGTGGGAGTCGAGTCAATGGGGGTGGAGTCTTTGCAGCAGTTGAGCAACAGTAAACAAGGGGCAGAAAGTGGAACATAGAAAGTTCCATACTAACACAATGAAGAACTTCTTTTATTTACTGTGAAGGTGATAGAGCAATGAAACAGGCTGCCCAGAGAGGTTGTGGAGTCTCCTCTGGAGATATTCAAGGCCCATCTGAATGCTTTCCTGTGTGTCCTGCTGCAAGTTAACCTGCTTTAACAGCGGGTTGGACTGATGATCTCCAGAAGTCCCTCCCAGCCCATGCAATGCTGTGATTATGTGATAAAATTCTTGTGTTGTCACTGAGGTGCAGAAGTGCTTCCCTGAAACAAAGTGATGCCTTCTCTCACCTCATTCTCCGCATAGTCTCACTGATGAGAGAATTATACTAGTTCCTACACTCAAAATTATTGTTTTTAAATGAACAAGCTGGAAGGCTGAGATAGACAAGAAGTGAGCTGAATGAAGGAAGGAAGGAACGTAAGTTCTCTCTGAAAATTATTTTGTGCTAGCTAGAAAGTTGGGAGAGATGTATTACTCTGTGGAGCAAACTGTCCCTTAGTTACACAAAGCTTTTTTTTGTTGTTGTTGTTTTCTTTTTTTCTTTGGAGAAACTAAGGAGTACATCAAGATGCTGAATGTAACTACTCTTCCACGGTGTCCTTAATTTAAAGAATGAGGTTTTTATTTGACAATTTGCCTGTGGAGCTGAGCAAACTTCCTTAACCTAGAATTTGTTGGAAGTGAGCATAAACAGATTTCATGCCCTGAGAGGTAATTCCTCAACGGTGGCAAGGATGTGTAATTATTGCTAAATTTACCAGTGTGATTGAAGTCCTGCAGTCAATTAGGGGTGATAACACAACTTGTGTGCACTGATGAGAACTTCTGGGAATACCAAAATTGCAGGGCGAGGTGGCAGCTGTGTGTACCAGTCTCAGCCAGGGGAGGTTGTGCTGTGCTTGAAAGACTCATTAAATTCCCTATTGTGCTAAAGAGCAGTCTGCTTACAGCCAAGGGCTGACCCAAAGACTGGGTTTTGTTTTCTCTCCTACAGCAAAGGTCAGATTTGCAGTTTGTACATTGCAAGGGTCTAGAAAAAACATAGTTGCAAGATTGATCTATTCATTCTATTCATTGACTTATTTATTTTCTTCTCTAGAAGAATTTTTGTTCAGAAGTACATATGTCTGGAAGTAATCACGTGAGTGGTGCAAGAAGCTATTTTGAAACATTTTCACAGCCGAATTTTTTGGAGACCTTAAAAATTCTGTTTTTGTAGTTGCCAATGGTGCTGGTAAAAATCTTCGTTTTTGTTCCTTTCCTCTTGGACCAGAGTATGAAGTGTCAAGGAAAAAAATAATAATAACAAAAAATTGCATATATAAAAACCAAGGAAAATAACATTTTCAAACTCAAAATAATTTTTTCAAGAAATGTTTTCATTCATAATATGAAGTGAAGCTTATTACAGTTTAAGTGCTGAAGCAGAAATAAAAATAAGACGCAGAAATCAAAACACAGAACTGGATGGCTTTGACTCCTGCTCCTAATGGTGTTACCATTCTAGGAAATATTATCTCAGTCACTTACTGACAATTTTCCACACTTTCTTTTGTTCTGTGGTTCAAAAAGAACAGCTGAGGGCAGAACAGGCGGAGGTGCTTTGTTTTATAACCACACCAATTGCTCAGGAACAAGAGATCAGCATGCATTTGACTGAACTGGATGGATCATGCTTCATGCCAAGTAAAAATGCTCCCAGACAGGTGGGGTGGAATTGAAGGAATGCTGATTTTTATTAACTAAGTGCACACTGATATGTCCTTAAAGAAGAGTGGGAGGATGTCGCCTGTTTGTATTGCCACTGAGACTCCCAGATAGATTACACGCTTGACTGCTACCATATGTTAGCTGGGAATGAAATTACAGCACTTCTGCAAGAGGGACCTGCATAAAGAACTATAGCCAGCACTCTTTAAGCAACACTTTATGCTGCTGTATTGCATCTGATTTTAATTAGAGACATATATATTAGCAACAATGGTAAATTTCAAATACTGCCTTTGGAAGTGGACAATTTAGTTGACCTCAACATTAAGTTCCTGTATAGATAAGGAACTGTAGCACAAAACCCTGATCTTGCTGTTGCACTGAAAGAGAGCAAAAAGCTTGCTGTTGCACTGAAAGAGAGAAAGCAACTCAACTACAGGAATGTAGTTGTCTTTCTTCCTATACACTTGAGAGAAAAATAGGAATAAACCTTCAGAAATTCATATCAAAGCATGAGAAATTGTCCATATCACGTTTTAAAAGTCTGTGTGTGTTACTTTGTACATGGTTAACATTAAGACTATAGGGATATCCTAGAAAGGCTCTGCAATACCATTGGATGATACTGTTCCTCTCTGTAAAAGTGCAGAGGACATTTTTAGAGGTATCTGTTAGAAACAATTTTATACATTTGTGTTTTTATCCCTGCATTTGGACGTTTTAGTCAAATAAGTCCTAAAGATAATATGCTGATGACCAAAAGTGGTCATTAGAAAACTCTCCAAAATGGCACAGAAAAGATTAAATTCTCAAGTGTAAAAATTAAATGCTAACATTAAAATAAATAAATAAATAAATCACTCCAGCAGGCAACATTCTCTAATGATCTCCATATTGAAATCCAATTTGTAAAGGTGATATGAGGGATCACACATACCTCATGTTTCTATATTAAGTCCCTATGAAGTTGAAGCTAGATGAGGGATTTTCTGTCTATACATTTGATCTCTCCATGAAATGTGAGTTAATAGAATACAAAAATAATTCAATTCATACATATTAATCTTTTACTACTTCAAGAAGCTATTACTTTTGTATGCTTTTATGCTTCTCACGGTGTAGGATAATGATACTGTATATATTAACTGACGATTCATGGATATTTCTCTCCTTTTTTTAACTTTTATTTTTTAATTACTGGGAATGTTTGGGGTGGTATGCTGGAAGTGCTGATTATTCTAGAAGATACTACAGCCAATGTTTACATATTTGAGACCAAAGTTTATAGCTACATTTTGAGGTGTCTTGTACCACTTTGTTTTCTTCCTTAGTTACTTACTCTGATGGACTCACATACATATGCCAATATGTGCAAATTTCATGGTGGATGCAAAAACAAAGAAAAGAAACCACAAAAACAACAAAGAAATAAAAGCCCACCCCACATTCTCAAAGATGCATGTCTACTTATAACTAAGTCTGTAGACCTATGAGTCAGATAGTTTTATTGATATGTCCTATGCTGTATTTACAACACCATCATTTCTTAGTTAATGAATTAATAAATCAGGGATCATCAAATTAATGCCTGTAAGAGGTCTAAATATATGAATTCTCTATTGTTCTCTTTTTAACTAAACTTATAATTTTACCATAAAATATACCACTTTAGCTTCATGCAAACCTATGCTGATTGGCATTAATTAGATAAAACACTTTTAATTTATTAATCAAGTCCTATATCAGACAGCTATTTTGCTTAGGATCAATATCATTGTAACAGGGTTATAATTACCTAGGTCGTTGTATTTGGCCTTTTAAAATATTAGCACAAAATTAGCTATCTTTCAGCTCCCTGAAATGTTTTTAGTGTTCCACATTGGATTGGAAATCAACACTAATGGCCCAGAGAGTTATTTCTCAAGTTGTCTTTAAAAACTTTGAATGTGAGTTGTTTGGATACACCAATTTTTAAAACGTCTGCTTTTGATAGACACTTTTTAATATCTTCCTGACTACAAAAAAAAATTTGTCTTCATCAGCTAAATGTGCTGGCAGGTTTTGGTTATGAACGGAATTTGAAAATATTTGTGAAAATGTCTGTCTTTTCACTACTGATGTCAAGACAACTGCTCTTCCCATCTAATAGACTTTTTGCGGAACAATTAAGAAAGAAGTTTGTAAACTCTACTGCTGATGATTTATGGTGCTCTTTTGTCAAGGTTGACTCCAAAATCCTACATCTCACTGCAAAATCAGCCTGAGAGTTCTTGGCATGTTTACATGCAGGTTATGCATGCACACTGGTCCCTCCTGGAGTAGCAGAACCCTTGCAGGGCTGCAGCCACCATCACATCCTACCTCAGAGCATTTTTGCTGCAAATCACTGTGTTTCACAAGCACCCTGCTCTGGTGACCCTGCTGTAACAGGGTATGGATCAGATGGACCCAGCGTTGTGTCATTCTATGGTTACATGTGCAATTAGGCCAGATTTCTGGCTCTATTTGTGCATTATTGAATTAGACAAGCTGAACATTCATTTGCAAGGATGCTTTTCAGACATTGTCAAGGAGTTAACTACATCAATCTGTGCCCGTGACAGGGGGGCAGTAGGCCCCTACCCCTCCTCCCTGCCGCCAGCCACCGCCCCACACAATGGGAAGGGAAAGGGAAAAGGGTTAGGGAGATGGGAGCTGAGCTCAAGTAAGGAAAAAAGAAAAAAAAAAGAGCAGCAACGATCTATGAAGGAAAACTTATTTTACTAACTATGATATCGAACTAATAAATCAAATAAAATAGGAGAGAGAGAGAGAATTCCTGAGACTGAGTCAAACCTGAAAAGCTTGGTACAGCTAGGAAAGCACCCTTCAACACCCCCTGCAAGGCAGTAAGAGGTCAACAGTTGTTTTTTTTGCTCCCTGAATACAGCAAAAAGAGATTGACAAATATTAATTCTTTCTTTTAGTTTTCAATAAACATTTGTTTGTATCAGGATGAAATGACATCTAAGTGATCACAGTATATTTTACCTGAAAAAAAACTTCCTGATCCAGTCTGTAGATGGGTCTTCTCATATACTACCCTAGACTATATGACAAGTTGTTTTTCATGCTCTAATATATACATATGCATACATGTACGTATATAAACCTTTTGATATAGCTTTTCTGATTCCCATTCTCACTTTCTCATAGGAACAACCAATTTCCATTTGTGTTTGACATCCATTTGCTATGGAAAAGTTTGGAATATCTCTGGCTTAGTACTAGATCTTCAGTGTCAAAGGGAGTGGAAGAGGATGAAGTTTTGAGGTAAACTTATTTGCAGTGCTGTTATCTCAGCTGGAAACCACAAACAAGAAGTACATCTATATGTTTTCAGACTCAGATAATATGCAATCAAAGTGTAAGGTAAGAGGCTTTGAACAGGGATAAAAATGGGACACAGAATGACACAGCAGCTTTTGTTAGTGTAACAGGGGGGTAAATGTTTGTCAGTCTGTGGTGTAGCAGTTTATAAGCCTATAGAAGCACCATTCTAACATCAACATCACCAGTGAACTCTTGGACCCACTGATGTCATTTGAACCTTATGTTATTTTTGCTGAACAAGAAAAATATCAGAAAAGCCAATATTTCAGTTCAATTCTCCGGGATAAAAAAGGGCCTCTTTAAAACCGAGTAATGAGCAATAAACATGATAGAGAGGATGTTTGATGGGCTCGCAGCCCCAGTGCCGTGAACAGCTCCCATTGTCAATTGTACCAATTCCTCCTCACGGCGCTTCTGGTGTGCCGGGGCAGCAGGTCTCCTCACCGGTGGGGTCCTGCAATACATAAACACCATCAGGCTGCTGCTCAGTAGTGGTAAAATCAGGAAACGCTTCCCATGCGGCTGCAGAGGCTGATGGCCTGGAAAAGGAATGCCTTTGAAATCGGCTGCAGCATGAGCTTCTCCACTTGATTGTTTCCATCACGGCATCAATCCCCATTTCAACACAGTTTGAGCTAGCTGTGGGTTGAGGTGGATGTCAGTTTAAAAAGCAATGAAAAGAAAACCTCATGACATCTTTTATACAAAACAAACAATGATTTTCAATATATACATTTTTAACTTTTATTTTCCAAAGCAAAAGTGCGGGTTGAATGAACCTAGCTTCAGAAATAAGGCTTACCTGCACCCTTTATCACACTCTGGCAATGGTTCTCTCTCTCCATTGACTCCAGCTGGACTAACAGCTGTCTTTCAGTCCTTTCCTCAGCCCCCCCCCCCCCCCCTTTTTTTTTTTGATTCTGTAGTTGGATTCAGTTAAAAGTGAACCTAAAAAGTCAGTGCATCCTACTGCTCAACAGTAACCCTGTATAAACCATTATTGAGCACTGGGTTAAAACAAAGTCACCAGGGGTTCAGTTTTACCAGAAATACATGCCATGCAGTATCTGACTTCTGTAACTTCCCAGTGAAAATAATCCCCATCATTCTGTGCAGTGCTTTCACAAGTAGAGAGATCCAAAGCTTGCTACAGCCATGAGGCATTTCTTATTCTCCAAACCTCCAAAGACCACAATACTTAGCTTTTGTTCACCTCAGTCATCATGGAAAGCTCAATCATAGGAAACAAACAAGCTAACAATATTTATATAAATGCTCTTCATGAAGTAAAAGTATATTGTAAAGCATAGAGAAATTAATGTTACCAGGCAAAGACACTGAGAGGAAAAATTCACTTCTTTTACAAAACTGTTAAAATTACTTTTTAAGATTTTAAACTCCCTGTGTTTCATACCTTTCAATCTCAGGCTAATCTGTGAAGGATGTGTAAATTAAATACAGAAATGATAGATCACAAGTCTTTTCTTCCCATGTCTTCCAGCACAGGAATAGAATGACCTCCACTGAAAATGAAATAATGAACTTGCATCCTGGCATATCTACTGATGGATATAACCCATCGTCCATCGCAGCATACAGGTCCAGAGCAGTCAGCCCCAGATGCAGAGACTTTTGATTTAATTACAGTCATGTAGATAGATACAAGCAATTAGCTGTAGATAACAAAAATTAAGACAAAAATCAGAGAAACAATGGCAGGGTGTTAACATTGCTAATCCTGGAGAGATATTCTAACTGTTGCTGCTAATGCTAGGTAATGTCAGCTCAAAAAATTCAGGTGATTGGTAATAACAAAAACACTGTGATGGCTACAACATTTTCTGCTTTCTGTTGGACTAGGAGGATCACTAATTTGACTGTATAAGTCAGTGACTGTGCTCATATCTGTGCCATGGTGGAAAACAGACTGCTCATTTTGGGAAGCTCGTGAAAAAAACAGAACTGAGCTGACAGGACTGTTGTGTGTTTCTTGCAAAGGCTTAAAACAGAAAGGTAATGAAAGGTAAAGGAAACACAGGAAACAATTCAGCAGGAAAGGCATCTGACCACCAATAAAATTCTGTATACAGTTAAGGTTGTTGCTTTTTGTCCACTAAGCCCTAAATCTAGTCTTTCCCTCCAGCAGTCTCTTTCTCTCTTCTGCATTATCACCATATTAGCAAATGCCAGTGATGCTTGAGTTGTAACCTTAATATGAAAGAGAGTAAATTCCCTAAACTTTGTACTGAATAGTCTGTTATCAGTTAAATATCAAGGCATGTGGAGGAGCACATCTGTTTTTCTGGACATCTGGGAGGTGGCGAGTGAGAACATATGGGATGGATAGCGTCTGAAATAGAGTATTTCTTAATAACAGATAAATATTTACAAATTAAAAGACTGTGACAGCTTGTGGAAAAGGTGACATCAGACCTTTATTTTCCTTAATTGAAATAATTAATACAGTATTAATAACCACTGCCATTTTTTTCCATCTTGTAATTACAGTAGTTACAGCTAATAAGACCACACCATTCCTCTGTCAACTTTTCTCATATACTTCCTCAAAACGATATATACGTTTATTTCCTTCAGTTCAGTAAGAAACTAGTGTGTTTCAAGAGCTTCTGTAAGTTTATGAACTGTATAACTGTGGTTTGAAACCAGCCATTTGGTTTCCAAGGATAATAAGAAGTACTAAATTTAATGCTTTCATTAATAATACATCCCTGTTTTGTAAACCACAGAGACACAGTGCTCTGCAAATGCATAGGGAGTCATTGTGGAAACTGGCTAGTCTGTTACAAAAGCATATCTCAGAATTTCCCATTGATAACAGTAATAGCCATATTGTTAAATGACTCCGTCTTTAGTCTTTAACTTTGTTTTATAATACTATCAACAATTTGACTTGATCAGATATTCTCCTCTCTGTTCCCAAACAGACAAGAAACCTATTAATCTCCTGGTATATTTTTAAAAAGCAGCCACTTGGCATACATTCCCTGCCTCAGTAAACTGGATTGTAATGCTTAAGTGTTCACGGCTTATTGTTGGTTGTGGTTGATTGTGGTTGCTTAATGCGCTCTTTGATTACTGATGTACTTCATGCTGCCAGAATTCTTATATTGTGATCAACAATTCTGAATGGCTTAAATTATAACCCTGAATTCTATTTTCTAAACTAAAAAAATTAAAAAAAAAAAAAAAGAAAATCAAGGAAATAGGAAGCAAATTCTCCCTTGCAGCATGATTGGTGTTTCCTGAGCTGGGAAATAATGATGCCAATTAACATCTTTTTTTTTTTTTTTTTTTTTTTTTTCCTTCCCATGTTAAAGTATCCAAATGCAGAAACAGGAGTCATGCCAGGTTAACTGACTGGCTGTTAATGAAACCTCCGTGTGAAGACCCTCCCTAATCTGCTCAACCCTCCAGAGATCAAACAGAGAGTTAACAGAGCAGAGCAGGTTATATGTGATGGATGTGTGTGTATAAATCACTTCCTCAAAGCTAAATTGTTCCAATTCACTCACTGGCAACAAACTGCAAAGGTTCTCACAGGCATATAACACTCCCTCCTCCTCCTCCTCCTCCCCAGTAAGGATTATTTGCTTAGTGTTAGAAAACTCCTGGGAATCCAGGTAATATAGAAACATTGCAGAGAGCAGCCAGTCAAGTAAGGAATAACAGCAAGGATGTAAAAGAAATAATCATAATTTTTGCCTCTCGATAAGCATTCTGTTGGCACCAAGGGGAATTCATCTTACTACTTCAGCTTGGGAAGTTGTGAAGATAGCTTTGCTTAGATGTTCTTAAAGAAGGTAACATTAAAAGAAGGATAGTAGCAGAGCAAGTCATGATTCTTTAAGGAATTAGTTATGAAATTATGGAATGAAATTTACCTGTAAATAAGAAGCTCCAAAGGGACATTTCAGTAAACTGCCACTCACAATGCATAGTTTTTTCTAGTTTGTTTTTTCTAATGTTCTCCTCTCAATTATTTTTGGCTTTCTTCATGCTAGGAAAAGTTTTGTGACAGCAAACAATCTAATTATCACTAATGATCTTATGGAAGCATTGATTTTCACTTATTTCTTAACTGATCTCCATTAGAAGTTTCTTATGAGTACCTGTTTCTAGAGTGAACATGAATAGATCATGAATGTAAGTATGTGGAGAGTTGGTTTTATAAATGTATATTGAGAGAAAAAGTAGTAGAATGAAAGGCTCATAGTCCTGTTCGGGATTTTAATTTTATCATTTCCACTGAAGACCATTAAGTTCAATATGTTTCAAAACAATGGTCATAGATCCAAATGTGGTAAGTTTCATCTTTTTCCAAAGAATATTTTTACATTAATATGATTAATGGAAACTATTGAAAGTCATTAACAGCAGAAAAAAATCTTAAACACATCCTTATTAGGATAAAAGAAGTATCTTCAGAGCGTTAAGATTCATGTCATTCCTGTTTACTGTACCAGTGAGGCTGAAATTAATCTAATCTCACTTTAGATTAGTATGACTTACAGCACCGTTAACTCCCTTCTTATAGGTACTCTGATATGTGCCAAGGAAACTATTCATCCTATTAGATAGATGATGTCATTGGGTTAAAATGAATCACATTGTATTCTTCATTGGCTATGTAAGGCATATGATTAATTGAAATATTGACATCTCCATATGGATATCTGTACGTCTACGCTAGACATCTACATGCAGATTGACATATGGGCATATATGTTCAGATAAATCCTGCCTAAAGCAATACATTCATCAGTCCCACCTTTTCTCTACAGTTCTTCATGTGAAAATTGCTGAAGATATTTTGAGATTTCAGTCAAATATCATTTGTAATAGCTGAACTTAGCAAGAAAAGGGGCCCGGTCCTGATTTTATAACAGACATACTGACAAATCCTCTATGTTTTAGTAAGTGTATGGATGAATACAATAAATAATGATTGAAAGCCAACCAATGTCATTTCCTTCCCTGCACTGTGGAAAGCATAAATGTGCCTTTGTGCATGTCACAAGAATTGGTTTGGCTCAATTTATTTTGTGGGTAAATACAAATCTTTACTCAAATCCCTGCTTAGTCTCACCGCCAACTTTTGCTCCTAACTTTGGAGATTTCATTCCAGAGGTTCAGACAAGTCAGTTCACAGTGCTATGTACTTCTTGCACTTGATCAGCAGGGTCATCTATATCTAGGGGAAAGGGTGGTGGTACTAGGAAGTCAAAAAACAGTATAAAATAATTGCTCTTTTTCTTTTTCTATATGAAAAAGGAATTTTGTTGAAATAGCTAAGTCTTCAAAAGGCCATTTTGCAAAACAGTAATACACTTAAAAGCATATAATCTTTAGCTGGAGGCCAGACTGAGTATGTTTCTGATTATGCTAGTGACCCTCACCCTAAAATCCCTTTGTAGAAATGCCTTTATTCTAGACAACATACTGACTAGCAAATGATCTAACAGATTTCACAGCACATAAATTAAGACCTAATAAATTATTTCAAATTCAGACTCCCTAATTACAGAATCAGTCAAGCATTCCATTTACAATTGCAATTATCTCAACTATTAATAAATACAACTAAAATGTGGCATCAAAGAAAATTACTTGATAACATGGAAAAGGTATGTTAAAATTTAAGCGCTGGCTAAAGCTGGTGAAGATTGGCTAAAACCTCTTATTCTTGGTTGGTCTAGATACCAGAATAGGAACATCTCATTATGTTAGCTTAGCTGAGTTTAAGTACAGAGATATTAACCTTTATCACTAATTTGTTTTAGCACTTATTTTGAAATGTTTGATTCTTCTACTAGCTTTCCAGTGCAATCAGTTCAATAGGAAAACATTTGGAAATATCTAGTATGTATTATATGTACAAAATATATATTTCCTATCTATAGATATGAAAGAACAATTATACAATTGAAAAAATGTACTTTGTTTATATGGCTATGACTGTGTGTGTATGGTTCCAATATATACGAATGTTAGATGCTGTACTGAGGGACATGGCTTAGTGGGAAATATTGGTGATAGGTAGACGGTTGAACTGGATGATCATGGAGATCTTTTCCAACCTTGGTGGTTCTATGATTCTAATATGAAGGATGTAGAAATGTTTCCTGTACCTTCTCATCTATATCTAATAGGGGGAATGCATTTCACTTGCAGAAAATAAAGAATATCTCCCCCTTTCACATGCAGTTTTTAAAAACACCCTTCTTTTGTCTGTTTTAACCACTTTCCAGATCAAACAGAATGAAAACCTAAGGAAATATTAGTTGCTGCTATCAAGAGATTAATTTCAGAAAGTTAAGGCAAGATATGGACAAATGATAAACAAATCTGTATGGTCTGTAGATATAAGGTGTTTCTGTCCCAGTTTTCTGTGTTGTCTCAAATACTGCTAGCAAAGAATAAGAGCACCACTGCCCCTGAAATCTATGCCTTAGTGATTTCTTAAGATTTTGTTGCATTCAGCACAGTGGGATTTCATTTATTTCTGCACTTCCATCAGGGAAAAATATATTAAGATGTAGAAATGCAGTACTGAGCTTGTGAGAGAGATCCCCAGTGTTCACCCGTGACCCAGGTCAGCAGAAGGCCATTCATCAGAGATAGGACTTGAATACTGCTGTCTTCTCAATGACCATGACATTTAAAAAAAAAAAAAAAAAAAAAAAAAAAAAAAAAAAAAGGAGGAAGATGCAAACAAGAATATAGGTGCTGCTGTTTATTGGTTGACATGTGTAGGAGTCTTTAGAGCCAGACAATGCATTAAACTGAAAAAAATGCTGGGAAATCAGAAACTGGAGCTAGTTGTTTTGGGAGCAATAGGATGAGGCCTGATTTCAGTTCTCTTAAGACTTCAGTGACTTCTGTTCAAACAATGTGCTCACATTCAGTCAAGGAATCTTCATCTAATGACTGAATTATTCCTTACTAGACAGGTTTCCAATTCTGTTAATTTTTATTGGCTGAGAGGAAAACTCAGCCCTTTCCAGAATATGGAATGCATAGTTAGAGATTAACTCATATCTCAACACATTCAACATTGTGAGTTAATTATGAATCTGCTACAGAGTTTTCATGTTTTAGTTAAAAAACTGGGACTGGTGAGGTAGGTTCTAGTTTCCTTTGTGATTGCTGCACGTAGGGCTAAAGAAGGTATCGTGGCAGTTGAGAGATTTCCATCTTTTGCTTCTGTTTAATATAACTGGGTGGATAGCAGTAATCAATGTTGTTGTGATAAAGAACAATTCTAAATGCTAAATGAAATCTTCTGATGAGCAGCTTCCTTTTTGTTTTATTTTTTCTTTTCTTTTTCTTTATATTGGCCATTGCTCTGTTTTTGATATTTCCTAAGATACTGTACTTCTGGTAGAAGTGATAAAATAATCCTTTCAGCTCTTCTCATGTAGGGAAAAAGGATTCTGTTTTAAATTGTTGGTGCTCTTGCAGAGTAACCTTTCATATCTCAAATACAGCATTTTTGTTCATGCAAAATCTGTTTACTTTTGTAGGCACAGAGATTGCTCCATATAAAACTTGAAATAACACATTCTCTTTGTACCATAAATAACATATCAAACTTTATACATTCGTCTTTAACATGGTCCCTAACTATGTTAAGTCATGTGCTATATGTACCAATCACATCTGAAGGATTCCATAGGAACATTAGTAATCCCTGCTGCTCTCACTTATGTCTCTCAGGACCTCATACAATGCCTCTGATGCTGCACATCAGCTGTGTCCACTTATCTTCTCTACTTCAGACATCGCAGATTCCCTCCTTCCCTCTCTTCTTTTCTAACAGTAGGTGGTAGATGCTTCCTACTGTCAAATTTAGAGCAGTGGCTTATTACAAGTGCAAAATAGCTTCTATGGTCAAAAGACTTAGACATGAGTTTTGCAGCACAACACCTTTCTGACAGAAAGCCTTCCACTGAATTTACATCACTGCTTTCCTGAAGATCACATTCTCTTCAAATGTCACTTGATTCAATGCATTTAATTAATGCTATTCCTAATGTAGCTGAATATAGAATCATAGAATCATAAAATGGCTTAGAAGGTTGGAAGGAACCCTAGAGATCATTGGACTCCATCCCCACATATCTTTTTATTTCACATAGTAGCAAAATGTAATCATATAATCTCTTACAGATCCGAAACCCTGGGATCTGTACTGAATCAAAGCTTCATCCTGGGGCAAATGGAAATTTAGCTTCACTAATAACATAACAGTACTGAGGTTTGTCCCTTTTAGAATTAATTTGTAGCTTTTCAATTATCACTGTAATATACATTCCTTTTCCTATTTACCCCTAGACTACACTGGCAGCACTTTATGTATATTTTGGAATGCCAAGAAAACAATCACAAGTCATCTGCTAGCAACTGAATTACAGAGTCTTCTGAAGATGGTTATATTTTCTTTGCCAAATATATTCTAGTTCTTTTAATTCAGCTCGATAGGAAAAAAAAAAAAAAATCATAAGCTGCTATACGTGTTGCTTTTTCATTTTAAATTCTGGCATTTCATGGGGAATGTGCTCCATTCCTAATTTGCACAAAGAACTTACTGTACATTCTTTCCTAATATCAAATTCCATGTCTTGTTGGAAATGATATTTGCAATTATGCTTTTGTCATGAAGCTGGAGCATATTAAGCATATTATTTATCATGCAGTCTTTATCTTATTACATTCAGTTGCTGAACTCAGTTTTAGCAGACAGAAAAGGAAAGAGAATCATTCATGGTGAAAGCCAAGGAGAATCAGGGTTATTTGGGAGGGAGAATTCCGTGCACGCTCAAGGAAGGCAGATGCCATCATTAATTGTACCTGGGGAGCAAGAACCTCATTTTTGACTGAATCCAACACAACTTTATTGAATATATCAATATCAGTAGGGACAGGGGCAGTTCAGAACCTTTGAAAATTCTTCAAACATTCGGCTACTCGGAGATATGATTTAGCAGATTTAGCAGAGGGTTGTTAGAGTACTACGGGTAGGCTGCGGTTGGACGTGATGATCCTTGAGGTCCCTTCCAACCTGAGTAATTCTATGATTCTATGAGGGAATGGCCTCAAGTTGCGCCAGAAGAGATTCAGGCTGGATGTTAAGAAATACTACTTTTCCAAAAGAGTGGTGAGGCACTGGAATGGGCTGCCCAGGCAGGTGGTGGGGTCACTGACCCTGGAGGTGTTGAAGGAACATTTAGATATTGTGTTGAGGAACATGGTTTAGGGAGAACTGTTGTTGATAGGTGGATGGTTGGACTGGATGATCTTGTAGGTCTTTTCCAACCTTGGTGATTCTATGGTTCTATGATTCTGTGAATGTCATATAGTGGTACAATAATATTGGCTACCGAATCCGGATGTCTAAGCCTTTGGGAGTAAATTATACTGTGTGGATATTTCACTGGAGAGCTGGAACAGGTAGAGTTGTAACTTCTTGTCAGCTATTTCTCTGCAACATTGTTTCTATTTTGATGATCATTAGCAGAAAATTAACAAAAATGCAATAGCTTTCAATCATGTTGTCAGAAAACTATGTAAAGTACTCCATACTATTACTGGTGCTTTCATATCAATTTCAGTCGTAGCACTTGTTCCTGCTATAGTATCTGCTCATTTCTTCCTAGGAACGTAATATGGTTTTCTGCAAGACAGCCAGAAAAGCTGTGAAAGACGAGAAAGTCAGAACCCAAATCCATCTCAAGGGAATGTTTTGCTTGAATAAGCAGTCTAGTACACTGTGTAAAAAAATGGAATGATTGACCTAAAAGCCAGACTCCTGACCTAAAGCCCTGTGAAATTTCTGTGTTACAGAATCTTTACTTGAATTTTTCATGTTTCACTCCACTGTGCAGAAAACACTGCCTCTGAAACTAAAAAATCTGTAAGAAAGATGAGGGGGGAGCTATTCATAGACATAATTAATCAAATACACAGACTGAGAGTGTTGAATGTGGAGCTATATTTAAGCTGAAAGAGCAATGGCTAAATTTGCTTTGCCATTTTTATATAACAATTAAATTGAGCAAAGTTTGCCCATTGAAAAAACAATATATCTACTGGAAAAATCGAATGTCCTTAGACTGTGCATCTAACTTCCCTGCAACTGATGGAGCATGTTTCTTTGTCTTATAATGTCATTCACAGGCATGATTCTAATTTTTATATTAAGGATCTGGCTGTACATTCCTCACACACCCGAAGCACTCAGGGAAAACAGCAAAAGCTTTGTATTTGGAAAGAAGGGAGGTACCTGGACTTTGTAATTGTTACTCTTCTTTTATCATATTTAAAGCATGTGTTAGTAAGGTTGCTCTACTATCAGCTGACTTCATGATTTATGTGTATTCTTTTCCACAGAAGATACCTATACCTAAATAACAAAAATGTGCAGATAAATAAGTTCTCTGCATTAACTTCATTGTTGTTAATAGAATTAAACAAGGAAGAAAATTGACTATTGATTTTTGTTGTAATCAGACTACAGAGTGATAAAACTGTAGGAAAAAAAAGAAGCAATAATAATGTAAGCTACTAGAAATACCTAACATACAATTTGATCTTCTACTTCAGGGACATGATTTAGCAGAGGGTTGTTAGAATTAGGGTAGTATGATTAGGTCGTGGTTGGACTCGATGATCTTTAAGGTCTTTTCCAACCTAAGTGATTCTATAATTCTGTGATTATGTAATTTTCTCTGAAGTCACAATAAAGTAGCATTTCTGTTTCACTAGCTCGTGCTGTGTATTACTACAAATAATTGCCTCTAGTAGCACAGCATTGAGAAAAGGAGTATATATGTTCAGGACATGCAAAAAACAAGATATGAATTTATGAATATCATAATTCCTTCTGAAAATTTTAAATGCTTTAAAAACTCATCATTTTGTATTTGTTTGTTCTAGAGAACCATGTTCTTTTCCTTTAGAAAACTGCATGCAGCAATTGCTGACATCACTGGTGATTTGTCAACCACAGCATTCAAAGAGATGAGAGCTTAGGTTTTTCTGTACATAATCTTAAAAAAAAATATATATATATATGTATAGATAGATAGATAGATAGATAGATACTTGTGAAAAGTCTGAAAAGAAACAAATGTGTACTGCAGTGTATAGTTTAAGGTTAACCTCAAAATCGTTTAGACTGCTACTGAGAACAGGAGAATGGGGGAGATGCCTGAGGACTGGAGGAAAGGCAATCACTCCAGTCTTCAAAAAGAGCAGGAGTTGAGAAACTACAGGCCAATCAGCCTCACCTCCATCCCTGGAAAAGTGTTAAAGCAACTTGTTCTGGATGTCATCTCTAAGCATGTGGAAGAAAGGAATGGGATCAAGAGTAATCCTCATGGATTCACCAAGGGGAAATCATGCTTAATCTGGAAGCTTTCTATGATGGAATGCGTGTCTGGGTATATAAAAGTAGAGCAGTGTATATTATCTGTCTTAACTTCAGCAAGGCATTTGACACTGTCTCCCATAACATCCTTGTAGGTAAGCTGAGAAAGTATGGACAATGAGGTGGAGTGAGAACTGGATGACTGGCAGAATTCAGAGAGTTGTGAGTTGTGTCACAGAGTCTAGTAGGAAGCCTGTATCTAGCAATGTTTTTCAGGAGTCAGTGCTTGTTCAACATCTGTCAGTGACCTGGATGGATAGAGTGCACCCTCATCAAGTTTGCTGATGATACAAGGTTGAAAGGAGAGGCTGACATGCCAGAAAGCTGTGCTACCATTCAGTGAGACCTGGACAGGTTGGAGAGTTGGGTGGAGAGGAATCTGACGAGGTTCACAAAGCGCAGATTCCACCACATGCAGAGAATAACATTATGTATCTGTACATGTTAGGGGCTGATCTGCTAGAAATCTTCTTAGTGAGAACTATTGGTGCTGGGTGGATGGCTGGACTGGGTGATCCTGTGGGTCTTTTCCAACTGTGGTGATTCTATGATTCTATGACTCTAAATGAGCTCTGAGAACTTTGGGGTACTGGTGGGCAACAAGTTGGATATGAGCGAGCAGTGTGCCCTTGTGCCAAGAAGGCCAATGGTATCCTGGGGTGCATTCAAAAGATCATGGCCAGGAGGCTGAAGGAGGTGATTTTCCCCCTCAGCTTTGTGCTGGTGAGGCCACATCTGGAACATTGTGTCAATTTCTGGGCTTCTTAATTCAAGAAAGACTGGGAACTTTTGGATAGATTTCAGTGAAGAGACACAAAGATGATTAGGAGCCTGGAGCATCTCCTTTATGAGGAAAAGCTGAGAGATTCAGTTCTGTTCAGCCTGGAGAAGACTGGGAAGATATATTATAAATGCTTATTAATATCTAAAGGGTGGGAGTCAAGTGGATGATGCCAGGCTCTTTTCTGTGGCAGCCAGGGGCAGAACAAGGAGCATTGGGCACAAACTGGAACATACAAAGCTCCACAAAAACATAACAATAAATGTTTTTACAGTGAGGCTGTCAAAGCACTGGAAAAAGCTGCCAAGAGAGAGCGTGGTACTGCCTATAGTAGGGGGAAGTAGATGATTTTTAAGGTCTCTTCCAACCTAAGAATTCTATTATTCTGTGTTTCCATAGCCTTCCAGTAGATGTGTCTGAGGGACAAATTAGAAATGATAATAACAAGAAAGTAAGTCTTATAGTAGGATACCTCTTAGGCAGCTATTTTATTCTAGGCACAGTCTGAGGAAGTGGAGCTGCTGAGGATCTGAGATAACTGGCTTTTATATGGTACGGGACTAAGAAGAGAAAGGAAGAGACGGATCAGCTCTGCATGTGAGCAATTACGTTACTCTAGTGATGGAAAGTTTTGGAGTTCTTTTCATTCCCTTTATTTCTGGATTACTCTATCCTTTTCTAATGTGATATATATAAACAGCTGAGGTACTTGCAAATTCTTATGTGATTAAGTGGCCAAATGTGGGTTTTGTGGTTCACTCTCCTAAACTGCTGTTCCCATGTTTCACACTTTGTGTCTACAGGAGATCTCATCTGGCTTCAATTTACTGTGCGTAATAACAAGATCTTTATAGCACTTCTGTATGGGCTATCTAGCTCATAGAGGTAATACCAGTACTTTCAGACATGGTTGTAATAATCTGAAAAAAAAAAAAAAAAAAAAAACCTAGAGCTAAGTACCCTAGAATGTCTTTTATTTTTTTTCCCCTCTGCTGTTTGTCCCAGCAGGGCTTTCCTGGGCTGTTAGCACTTGCATTTCCAACAAGCAATTAATTGCCTTCTACCCTTTGGGTGAATCCTATGATATTTTACTGGTTGATGAGCTCAGATGCTACTGCCTTTGTTTGGCCAGGGTGTTCCACCCTTTTGTGCCTATCTGAAGTGACAGCTTTAAATGACTGGTGAACAAATGACTGCTATTACCCCATGCACATCTGAAGGGAAAGGTGGTAAGGAGATTAGGTTGTGAGCCCTTTCCTCTCTTTCAACACCCTCAGATGCTCCATGCATGCTCAGAATCATTTGAGAACCATAAAGACTGTGGTGTCCTCCCTCCAGCCAGATACCATCGAGATCCACATCATTATACTTGCAGCTATCATGTCATGTGCAAACAATGCATAATACTGTTCTTTTCAGATACTTTGATATCATCTACATCTCTGTAACTCACTGACCAGCCTCCGCAGCTCTATTTATTCTGTATCCAAATCCAGCTTTTTGGTCTTCACTAAGAATCTGTTTCTGGCCTACAAGGGTGGCAAAATTTGCCAAAAAAAAAAAAAAGAGGGGAAATAAAACAAAAATATGGGTCACCTTCTCCAGACACATTCACAGTTTTCTCTAAAATTCCGTTCTGCAGTATTGAAATCACTTTACATTGTAAAGAAATCTCTTATCCAACACCAGCTGGATCTGCAGTGCTCCTGGTGCTCATTTGCGTGAATGTGTTTTGAAAGTAAGGGAAATATTCAAAAGATTCTGGAATTGCACTAGTTAAAACAGCTGTTTGCTTTTTCTCTTTGGCTGTCTCTTTTTGATTGCAGCGCAATGTTGGTGCTCTCAGTTAATACAGCAAGGCACATCAGCAACCGGATAAGAGTTCTTCACAAATAGTGGCACTGCTTGAAAGAATGACTCTTGTAATCTACATACTTTTCTGCTTTGATATATTTTCATTGCAAAACCAAATATTTTTTTCTCAGCATTTGTTAAACAATAGATTACTCCTAATGTTAAATTACCCACAGACAAATATTTATGTATTGCCACTCTGAAATCACGCAACTAACATTTACATCTGGAGGTTTATACTGACCTTTTCTTTTTTCTTCTCTAAATGAAACCATCATAATTACATAATTTGAAGCACTTTCTTTAAATTGCAACTCTTTATCTACCTTCTGTAATTTCATGATTTAAAATTATACTGATTCAGTGCTTTTAAATCTGACTCTAACCTGCTAGCACAGGGGCTCCATGCTAGGTGTCAGTGGCATTCCATGCAGGCACGGGAATCTGACTAATGAACCTGAAGAGACAAGGTTCAGCGTTAATGTTTGACTGTGTATTTACAGAAGGTAGTTTGATGGGGAGTATGGGCAAAGGTAATAGATCTCCCAACATGCTTCCTTGGCCGTAAACACTACTTGAGAAAAAGGGAATTGTGCACACTTATACACTTACTCAAATGAATTTCTGTCAAGCTTGTAACAAAATCTCACTTTATCTTCACAGCTCATGATTTTTTAAAAGCTTTTTCCTTTTATTCCTGAATATTGTGTTTTGGTTTTTTGTTGGTTTTTTTTGTTTGTTTTGTTTTGTTTTTTAACCTGATGCAACCGAAATTGGATCACAAGACATGCCATAAACCAGCAGCAGGAAAGGAGTACCTTTCACAGACTGATGACTAAAGGGGCAAATTAATGTGAATTCTGCAGGAGAATTCCTGCAGCCCGGCAAGCCCACCACACTGCCATCTCAAGTATCTCCGCATAAGCACATGATATCAGTCCAATGACTTAAGCTGGATTTAGATCAATTCCACCTCCCTACTACAAATCCATGAAACCACTACAAAAGGCTTTAAGACTTGTTGCTGGATATCTCATTTCAACATTGTGCAGAAGGGCAATTATTTGGCAAAGCGATTGCCAAGTTAGTATTACTTCTGTAAAATATTTCTCCTTAGCTTTGATAGACTTTCTTCTTTGCCTTTTAGTATTTTTGTAATCATGGTGATGGAAAGATATTCATTGAAACTGCTACTGGTGCTACTTACTGTCAGTAGTCACTTATGAGCACATTAGTACTTTTTCCTACTGAATATTATTTCTGAAATCAGGCTTTATTGATGCTGGATAAAATCAAACATGTCATGAAGTGCAGGTGATAAATATGTTTGAATTTCAGTTATTCATTATTTTTCATACTGAATGCAGAAGTCAAGTCATATGATGGAGAACCAATGTCAGTGCAGACACTGGCAGAGGCAATTCACAAATAAATGCTTTAGGCTCCACGTGGTGGTGGTGAGCACTGAGCAGGGGGTGAGGTGGGAGGACATGACTGTGTGTGTTCATGGGGTTGGAAGGGCCATCGTGTTTCACAGATTCCAAACAACAAATTCTGACAATGAAAAATGTTTGATTTTTAAAAGTCACACAGCTAGCCCTTTTTTTAAACACTTTCAGTATTTATTTAACCTAGTAAATAGGTTTATTAGCAAGGTTCCATTCTTTGTAGTTTAGGTAATGGATTTACCATATGTTTATGCTTTAAGGACTTGTATAAGACTGCTAACACCTATTTCTCCACCTCCTGTCTCAGAGGTTAAGACCTTGGTATGTTGCCAGTTTACTGCTGTGGTCCTTTCCCCTTGTATAATTACAGTCATTCCCAGAGTGAAGGAAATTCCCTGAGCTTTTACTCTAACTAGCCACAGTGTTTCACTACAAAAAGGCACTTCTTTAAAGAAGAAAAGTAATAAAACTTTCACATTATTAACTTTTTCCCTTTTAAAAGAGGCTGGAAAATGCCATTGTACCACATTAAAGGCCTTTATATAAGACTCACCATTGGGTAATGAGCCTTGTTGTACAATCTACCACATGCAACTGCCTTCAAGTGCTGCTTTTAACTTAACCTTGATGTAGTGCCAGGAATTTGCAAAGGATATACTTTGATGGTGAAGGCAGTCTACTACTTTCTCTCTCTCTCTCTTTCTCCCTTCTTCTTCTTCTTTTTTTTTTTTTTTTTCCTTTTTCTCCTTTTCTGAATCAATACAATGCAAAATATACATAAGATTTAAATTGTATTGTTTAACTGAGCAATTAGAATATATTCAATAAAGGAGGAATAAGGAATTATATGTTCTATGGAAATAAGCCAGTAGATCAGTTAATAATAGAAATGATAATAAGTTGTTACTTTGTACTTATGCAGTGACTTTCTTCCTGCAGACATACAGAATTTCATAAGCGTCCTCACAACTCCTTTGTGAAGCAAACATCATAATCACTGCTTTATCATTAATAAAACTAGTTCAATGACTTTCCTGAAGATGACACAAAATATCAATATCAGAAAAAGGATCTGAAGAATTTTCACTTTCAGTTCCCTCTTTGATTATGATCCATTTCCTCCCATCACTAGAGTGAATTATTTTGGTAACAGTGATACTGAAATTTGTTTAAATTCCATGTTATGGCCAGATGTGTTCTACCTAGAAACATGTATTCAATGTATATAAGAATATGCATGAGATAGGTAATAAAATATGATTTTAGAAAAACTTGATATTATTCTTTTTTTAAATAAAATAAATATGATACTGAAATGGAGTCTCAAATTTTCCATGAAAACTGTTAATAGAAATGTCACACTTCTTGAGATTTACGGAGCTGATTGACTTATTTTGTCTGTTATTTCCTTGAATGTATGTTTAAAATTTATGGGAGCTAGTATCTAATTATTTTCATTTTTCAGTATTGGAGAATTTTCTGATTTAAAACAGTGTCTGATAATGAAACAAGAAAATGTCTTGAAACAAGACATGCATGGTCATTTCTCCAAAAATAAATAAATGAATAAATAAATAAATTTTAAAAAATCACATTTTAAAATAAAAATGTAAATTTAAAAAGACATCAAAAAGCGCTGCTGTGTGATAACTGGTGGTTCAAAACTGAAATTCTCTGATCTATTGCTAATTAACAGTAGATATGGGGTGAAAGTGAAAGTTATGAAGATAATAGAATCATAAGAGAAGCACATAAAGGTCAGAGGGAAGCATTTTGACTGGATGCTGTTTACGAATCCATATGAGCTCTGCTTATGTTACAAACTGCTTATGAAGGCAGAATTGTTTTATTTTCTGTTTCATTATAGATAAAGTGGTATAAAATTTCTGTAAAATTATTTGCATCATGATTGCTAATTAACTCAAGTGCTCGTATGAGGTACAGATTAAGTCCAATATCATTTATTTTGTTAATATCTTTATGGAGAAGAGATCAGATATTTCCATGCAATCATGCTGAGACAGATGTTCATGCAATTCCATTTTTTATATATTTAAGATATAAGCGTTCTCTTCATGACTAAGGAATCATTTCCCAGAACACTTAAGATTTTCAAAGGTCCTCAGTTAAAATTGTTGATGAACTATGATGTAGTAAATAATTTGTCTGGAAAGTCTATTATTACTAAATGGATGGAAACTCTGGAGACTAGTGAATAATTAATAGCAACATTTCGTCTTACTCCTCTTTTTTTTTTTTTTTTTTTCCCACAGAGAATGGTGTTAGGAATCTCAGGCTGAAAAGATAGAGAAAACTGGAAAACTGAAATAGAACTTCAATACCAACATCAGTTGATTGGTTCAGTAAATCTTTTTTTTGTTTGTTTATCTGATAATTTTTTACTGAGAAACTATTTCTTCCATCATTCTATTAAAACAAGACATACAAAGTAACACAACTTTTTATTCTTCATTGGTATCTGGTGGGCTTCTAACACTGCAGTGCATTGCTTTGTAAATGCAGTCCTGAGCAAACTCTCTCAGTTTTGCACATTACCGTAGTGCAAGTTCATAGTGCACTGTATGGTAACTGTGATGGTAAGTAGTGAAAAGACAGTAAAGTGAAAAAATGGAAAACAGCTGGTCTTTGATATCCCCTATAAACCAATAGTGTAGGAAGAGACTGAAAAAAAAACCTGAAGGTCAGAAGGAACCTCTGGAGTTCTTGTCCAAGCTGCCAACTCAGAGCAGGGACAACTAGAGCAGTTTGCTGTGGGCTATATGTGGTTGGCTTCTGAATATTTCCAAGAATCAAGACACAACAAGAGACAGCATCTCTGGACAATCTGTATCTGACTGATCAACCTCACACTAAAAATATTACTTCTGATGTTTAAACATGAAAATTTCAGTTTGTATCCACAGTCACTTATCCTGTCACTGGGCACCAATGACACGACTTTGGCTCTGTCTTCTTACTCCCCCCATAACATATTCAAACATAAAGGTCTCCTCTGACTTCTCCAGGCTTATGAGTCCCAGCTGTCTCGTCCTTCTCTAATGGATGCGTCATTTCCTTAACCGTCCTTACAGCCATCTGTATTACTTGTCCTGTACATCCACATCTGTACCAAGCACTCCAGATGTGTCTCACTTCTGGAGCAGACTTTGCTCAACCTACTGACAATATTTTTCCTCGTGCATTCCAAGATCCTTTTGGCTTTCTATGCTGCAAGGGCACACTGCAGGCTCATGATCATCTTATTGTCCACCCCAAGTTTCTTTTCTGCAAATCTGAATTCCACGCATTCAGCTCCCAGGTCAGTGCATGTGGTTTTTCCTCTCTAAATTTTTCCTTCCTTTGTATTTTTTCTGAACCTATCAAGATAAATATGGCCTAACAACTACTTGTCCCAGTTGTGTATCATTTACAAGTTCTATGCCATGGTCCAGGCTATTAACGAATACATTAATTGGCATTGGCCTCAGCATAAACCTCTGGGGCACATTACTGATGACTGACCAATAGCTGGATGTTGTGCCCTTGATCACAACCTTGAACAGTGTTGGACATGTACTGCAAATACCAAAGTTGAAAGAATCCTTGTAAAATGGGCATAGAGAAAAAAAAAAATGAAAAATATTACTTTAAAATGCCAGCTATCCTATCTGTAGTGACAGACTGATGCTGAAATATTTTGACAGCATCTTGAAAATGTGTTCTATAGGCAATCACAGTTATCCTTGGAGTTAATGGATGTGCTTACCACATTAGGTGGCAATAAATCACAGAAAAATTAAACGTATTGGAATCTAAGGGAAGTTGTGGTTCAGAACCATGTAAGAGAGGACAGAAGAGTTGTCTTTGATTGTGCCACTGGCCTGCATATCCACTGGAAAACTTGTGTAAAATTATATGTAACAGAAGGACGTAACTGGAGTCACATGTCACAGGAGAAAGGGCAGTGTCCTGGAACTACCAAGAGCCCAAGAGTGAAAGACAGATATTTTTTTCTTCTCCTTTGGGAAGAACAGACAGAAGGGAGCATGACTATCAGAAAAACAAGAATGAGATTTTAAATGAGGAAATATATTAACGTTATTTACTCCTGTTATACTCAAGTAGCCAGAAACAGGTTTTCTTTCTACAAACAATTTTTGCTCAATGTCTCTGGCAATTTTGCCAGTTGCTTCACTGACAAGGCTCATCCCTAGCCAGAAAGGAAGGCCATCATTATTCCAGTAATACAGATATACTTATTGGATTTTGCCTCCTCCTGTCCCAGCAGGCTTTGGCACAAGTATGGATCATTCACTGCTGGCAAGAAAGCTGCCAGGTCTCAGAGGAAAATCCTGTTCAGCCTCTGCACTCAAAGTTGGAACAGAGCAAGGGCAGGCACAACCTGCCTCTCATCGTGTGCCTTACTACTTTCAGAGCAAACTGATGAGAGCAAGCGCACATCCACCAGTCCTTGGAACCTTTGGGGATGACAGGCTGGATGAGAATCAACTAAAAACTGTATCACTGCAACTTCTGCAGTGGCAGGATTATTTCAATAATTCATGTTTTTATACTCTGTATCCTATTATACATATTAAAAAAAAATCTATTTAGTCCTATGTTTATCTTTTGCTTTAGCTTTTTTCTTTTGTCATCATTCTGTGGATTAATGCTCTTACAGTTGCACTGTATGCACAAGCTCCTTAGATTTTCTATTATAGACAAGGATAACTTGTTTACACAGTTTTCTGCTTCCCTGTTACACCATGTCAGCAGGTTGAGTTCTCTTCTCTTAGCTCACACCAAGAATCAGAAATTACTCATCAGACAAAAGATAAAGGTATGATGATTTTGTATCTCTTTACTTTTGGGCTCCCCAAGAAGAATGAGAAAAATTTCACACACCTCTGGTAGCCAGACTGTCTGCTCATAGGTGATTTCACAGATAATGAAGTAATAGCTCACATAGCACATTTATATCTATGTTTAAGAGATATGGAACTGCTACCCAATCCAAATTCTCTCCTTAATTCATGGTTTCTCCCACCATAATCCAAGACCTTCAGGTTCCTGCAGTTACAGTGTGAGTACAGTTAAGAGGCTAAGACTAGGGACTGCTGCAGAAGGGCTGAACTCTTACATGCTGTACATAAATTAGACAGAGCAATTACATCCTCCTGGGGCTTGTTGTCTGAATCTCAGTCATCAGTATTGTTGTCAGCAAAGTTACCTTGGGAATTGTGTATCACTTTGCAATTCACTGGAGAACAGTGTTCAGTAGGAGGATGATTTCCTCCCATCCCCCATAGCACTTCTCGGCACAGAGCACTTCGAGCTCTATGTGATAGTGGGGTGATTTCTGTCTTGGTGTTATATCTTACGATATCAGATTGCAGCAGATCTTTTGAGTTCACAATGATTAGACCTTGAATGCTGCGGCTCCAGGCAGCTCACTGAAAAGCTTACTACAGTGCACACTGGAGAAATTCTGAAATTTTATTCATAAATGGATTTTCTGGGAAAAGTGTTTTGCAAGATCTACTCCCGCTTTACATAATAGTTCTTCTAGCTGAGTCCTCGCTTTTCTTTGGAATCTACAAAGCTCCAGTTCCATTTTTTTAGGAAAATGCAGTCCTAAAAAAGCAGATGGTGCAAGACAGAATTAGTGCCTGGATATTTTGAAAGGGGTTTTGCTTCAAGAGGTCATACTTCTCTCACAGCTCACTGAGGGATTTGAAATCATCCTGTAGGTGTAATATTAATAGTAAGCTTTGTTCGTATAGATGTAGATGTGCTACTTAATGTATTATGGCTGAACAGTAGTTTGAAATATTTCAAATAACAGCTGTTTTGCACCATTTTCAACTGACAGTCAAAGAAAAATGTCTTGCAAAAGTATCCAGGCAACAGCACTTATAGCATCAGTGTAATTCTTGTACATGTATTAGCATGCTGTAGAACATTGCTGTATTCAGTGTGAAGCTTCAAATGCATTTTTTCATCCTGAAAGTGGCAGTTTTCTTGATCTAGAGTAGTTACAATTAACTAACTCTCCAAACCAGGGTATTTGTGTCAAAAAGGCAATACAAGAGTCAAATACAACGAGGCTGCACAGGCATTTTCTACAATTTGAACATGATTTGCATTAAAAATCTCTCCTCTTCAGCAATTCTCAGTTACATAGGTGTTAATCTAAATCCTCTGTGTCTAAATATTCATACAGTGCTATGGATCCTGAAATGTTTGAGTGATTTGTTAGTACTTATAGGAAACATTGGAAACATTAAGTAGTGAAACATGGAGATTTGTGAGAGGGCTGGTAATAACAGAACTGTTTGAGTTGAAAGGGACATTTAAGGGTCATTTTGTCCAACTTCCTGCAATGAACAGGGACATACATGGCTAGACTAGGTTGCTCAGAACTCTGTCCAGCCTAACTTTAAGTGTGTCCATCTTCACAAAACCCCTCCACTTGAAATGATTAATAATCTGAGCCCAACCAGTGGTGCTAATTTTGTCACAGGCAAAATAAACAGTACTCTAGAATGGCTGACTTCCTGAGATGGCAGATGAGAACATGTAGTGAACTGCATGAATAACCAGTCTCTGCCTCCTATTTGCACAGCCTTCTGCTCTTTCAGTGCTGACACTGAACAAAGAATCATGCTTTTACAGCCACGAGAAAAGCAGTGGTAGTAAGAAGCCTAACTTGCCTGCATTCTTTCCAGCTCTCTGGCTAGGCCTTGTTGCCTCTTTTCCAAAGTATCTTGTCCCCATTTCTGAAGCCAAAATATGAGTATGCTGCCAGGAAACCTTGAAATCAAGAAATAAATTGTCCCAGATCACCCCAAGCATGGAATGAGTTCCAAAAAGCAGAGTGCCAGGAAATGCCCAGGATCTTCTAAATTAGATTTCAAGTAAATAAGGATCAATTACAATGGTAATAGGTAGAGATATGAAACATAAAAAGATAATACATTGAATACATCCAAGCACCTCTTAAAAGTTTCCTTCAAATACTGGCTTTTTTTGTAGAACAGGAGAGAAGAGGAGGTACAACATGTGAATCCTGCAAATATGGAAAATACTTTTGAAAAACAATCTCTGAAGTATTGAACTAAACAATTTCTTTTCCCCTTTTGGAATGGGATACTGTTTGGGTAGAATTAATCCCAGATCAAATATAACCTGCATAATCCTCTTACTTCAGTAACAGCAGGTATAAACTCTTTTCATATGCTGAATGTAAAACAAATGCAACCACTGTATTATTTTCTCCAGCTAATAATTCAAAACCCACCTGGATGCTGTCCTCTGCAACCTGCTGTAGGTAACCTACGTTAGCAGAGGGTTGTACTCAATGATCTCCAGAGGTCCCTTCCAATCCCCAGGATTTTGTGATTCTGTGGTTCTGAGATTCTGTAGTTCTTCAGTTCATCATTCTTTTTCCATAAAACTCAGCAAGCATCAATGAATGTCAATGGGTGCCATTTTTTTCTGCATGGAGGAATTCAATGATACATCTTCTGCTTCATATACATGTCCACATCATCTGCCTCTGATGTCACAAGCCAACATCATAAAATAGTAGGAATTACTTTTGGAGAAGCCCTCATATATAGGGCTAATGGCAGCTGTTGGTACAGCAATATGATGAAGAATCCAAACTCCTCATTAATTAAATTTCATCTAGAATAACCTTGTAAATTGTCAAATAGAATAAATATATCCTAGCTCTCTAAAATCCCTTGTTAAGATGATGTTCTTCTCTTTCTGACCTGTAATAACATATAACTCTAAATAGCTACAGCTCATCATACTGCTGGTGGTGACTGCATTTTCAGTGACTGATGGACTTCTTCCTACTGAACTGGGTTCTCAGGTGAGTCAGAGATTCTGATGATTCAAGACTTTTGATGTTTCATGTTCAACTGCATTTTGGCAGGATTACTGCATGTGAGGAAAGCTTGAATATGAAAGAAATAGGAGAGTAAATTATTCTGCATTTACACATTGATTCACCGCACCCCTCTACACTGTAGTTGTGAATGAGAAATGGAAACAGTACTATAGGTTTGAAGACCTAATATTAATGACCTTTAAAAGTCCTGAGAGAATTGTCTGACATAGTCACCAAGTCACTCTTGATGATATTTGAAAAGTCATGGCACTCAGGTGAAGTCTCTGGTAACTGGAAAAAGGCAAAATCACATCAATTTTTAAGATGAAGATAGAAAGGATCACCCAGAAATCTACTGACCTGTAAGCATCACTTCAGTACCAGGGAAGATCATGGAGCAGATCCTCCTGGAAGCTATTCTAAGGCATGTGGAAGAGAGGAAGGTGATATGAGATAACCAGCATAGCTTCACCATAGGCAGGTTCTGCTAGACCAAACTTGTTGCTTTCTGTGATGCATCAGTAGACAAGAGAAGAGCCAATGATAGCATCTATCTGTGTTCCGGTAAGGTCCTCAACGTGGTCCCACAGTAAAGGTCAGGTTGCACAGGGTCCTGAGAACCCTGTTGTAGCTGTAGGTACCCCTACTCATGGAAGGGGAGTTAGATTAAATGACCTTTAAGGGTTCCTTCCAACTCAAAAAATTCTCTGATTCTATCTCCTGATGCAGAGTAGTAGAACAAAGTTATTTATCATATAACACTTTAGCTGTCCATTTACCTGCTTTAATTTTTTTAACAATGAGGCCACAGTTTGACTTTTACATAAGAAAGAAAGAAAATGATTACAAACAGTTCTGTCTACCTCAATCCAGTATTGAAAGAAAAAAATAAAGATACTGTGGACAAAAATGACAGGCAACAGGATATCAGCATGCACGTATGCAATTTTGAAAATATTTGTTTTCCTGTTTTCTATATCAGTAAAGAGAAAAAAAAAAAAAAAAAAAAAAGAACAAAAAAGTAGATAACAGTCATTGAAGCATAAGGAAAGCATTCAGTGTTCAGCAAGCTGAGCATCTCCACTATGACCTCCCATCCCCTCACTCACGTTATTCCAATGACTCAGTAGAAGGAACAAAAGAAACTGTCAATAAAAAAGATGTATTCCCACTAAACACCTGAAACGTTCTCAATGGCAGACAAAGACAGATGAAAGAGAGTGACAGGTAAGCATGAAAGCTAGAAAGAGAGCTCCTCCAGCCACACATCCTCTATTCTGAAATGGTAAGTGAAGAAATAGAAAAAACCTTGGCAAGAGTTTTGAAATCTGGCCAAGGATGGCAGTGATGAAGAAATTAGTAGGTGTGACATGCCCATAAACTTGACTTATGCCATGAGGAAGCAAGATTTTTCAATCATTTTCACTCCTGCTGTAAAAGCGAAAGTAGGGTGGAGTAGGTGTCTTACTGTCTTCTGAAGTAGGTGTCTTGGTGTCTTCTGAAGTCCTACATTTTTAATTTCACTAATTCCAAAATATTGTCAGTGCCAGCTATATATTTTTCAGAAAAGGAATATAAAAAATATATACTTCTTCTTCCTGGATGTGTTTAAAATTCGTTTGGATGTGGTGCTCAGGGACAAGATTTAGCAGAAGGTTGTTAGTTAGGGTAGTATGGTTAGGTCATGGTTGTACTCAATGATCTTTAAAGTCTTTTCTTACCTGAGTGATTCTATGATTCTATGATTCATCCTCCTTTATGCATGACTGTAAAAAGCAACAAGGGGGAAAAATATGAAAATAAATGATATTAAATATGTAAATTATCATTTTTTAAGTAACAAAAGCATGATAAAGGTATATTTTAAATTGTTTCAATGGGCTCTGAAGCATGTTGGAAGGGTGGCAGCAGAGGACCAAAAGTCTGATGTTTCCTACGCATCCCAGTATTAGTTGTTGCTTTCTTTGTGTTTCTGTTTTGAAAGTCATCTACTTAACTCATACATAAATTATTACTTGCTCAGATCCAGCTGCAAATGCATTTTAGTTTATATTCTGGTATTTAGCATCACTAAAACAAACAATATTCAGGACTGAAGGACAACTTTGTAAAAAGCTCTTCTTATCAAAGGAATTGCTCTCAAGTATCAATCAAGATTCCTTTCACTTAATGGAATGAAATATTCCATTCACTGTGTCTGACAAATCAGCCTGCAGAAACTGCCTATAAAAACTGTGTTTGATCACTTCGTGTTTTCCCCTCAACAAAAGAAGAAATAGACTTTAAAGACTAGCAAGTTAAGATGTAGTATAAAGAAAAACAACTGTTACTGACTGGGCAAGCATAAATGTTAGAACTCACAGAAAATTACATTTTCCAAAATACCTTTATATATACAGCCTCTTAGTTCAGTCATGGCCAATTGATTTTCAGTAGTAAATTTCTGAAAGGCTTAGCAGTAATGATCTCATAAAAATGAGGAAGCAGGAAAACATATTGAACTTTATCTTCCTGCATTAATATATTGTGAGGTTATTTACTGCTAATAAGCAGAAGACAATGAGTATTCCTGCAGAACAGGAAACAGTATCTCACAACTGAGACTTTTTTTGTACGTATTTTCTTTTTTTTCTGATATTGTGTCATAGCAGTGATGTTGAATCAAGCCATTCATGTTAAATATGTTCAATTCCAAACTTTTTCCTTGCTAAGGGGCAGAAAGAAATCCTTTTAACTTACCTTTCTTTTCTGGGCAATTGCCTAACTTCACCAAGTCAACTGCTGAATGCCATTTCTACCCAGTGAAATGTTGGAATAACTTTCCCTTTCCAGGAGGAAACTGCCTACTGAGGTGGAAACTAAATTTAAAACTTCTCAAACTGAGAACAGGATCTGTCTCTTGCACATCCTCTTGTCTGAATACTATAATCAACTTTTTCTTACAGAAAAGCCTGAGTAGTAGTACCTCTTCTCTTTGTGTGTTAAAGGGCTGTAATTCATAACTTTTGGTAGTAACTGGTATTTCTCCAGAGAAAATCCTTGTCTTTTGTTCCAGATATATAGAGGGGTCTCTTGGAGTTGGTCTTGATCTCTAAATGGGATGGAGTTTCAGGAAGAGGGACTTCTAAATAACTTCAGAATCTGCATGTGGGATTTCTCACTGTCATTCTGAGGTGTGTGACTCCTCCCAGTCACACACAAAGAATGGAAGGTATCTAATCCTGTGTCCTTAATTCAACCCATTAGATGTTGTAGTACCTACTGTATCATTCTAAGTTTCTTTTATTTCAGTTACCTCTTAGCTGTAGAAGGTACTATAATCATCTGTGAAAAAAAAAATCTGTGAAGCTGTTGGATCATAAATGAATTAATCAGTACTCTGGGTTCTGTAATATTCCAGACTTCATAATCCTGACAGCCGTCTGTCTACATACATCAGTCTTCCTTCTAGCTGTTCTTTAAGCACAGAACAAGCATTTTTTTTTAACTTTGCCTTCATGTGCTTTGTAAGATTTTCCTTGCTTCAATGTGTATATTTATGCAGAGAGTCAGACTGACAGGCAATACAATTACCCCCTGGAAAGAAATAAAGTAAAAAACAAATTCCAGAAAAATGTGATTGAAATCTCACTGAAATCACTGATGCAGAGTTGGTGCACCAGCATCAGCTCTCCTTTGAAAATAAGAGAAGGTTGAGTGTAATTCATCAGTCATATTCTTTATCTGGCACTTGTATCCTTGAGCTAATATTCCTGACCCCGACTGCACAAAATTCAAATCCAATCTGTCACAATAAACTATGACTCCGAATGGATCAATCACAATTTGTTCTCTTTATTACTTTAATTGAACAACCTTGCAATTATTTAAGTACTTACTTTTAATTGTCAGTTCTCAATTGTTCTGAATTCTGCTTCATTCCTTCTAGAACAATTTAGAAATATAATATGGAAACCTCAATGGCTTCCACTGTGGAAAGATAATAATGAATTTAAGAAGTGAATAAAGGATAATGATCATCCCAGATATATAGTTGTTAAAATATCGTGGAAAATTGTATTTCCAGAGTGAAGTATTATTTTTCACAGTTTTATAAAAGCGATGTCAGCATCAGATCATGAATATCCTTAGCAGTATTAATGAATCAAAGATGATATCTGGTTTTATCTGTCCTAATTTACATAGTCAAATGTACTGCTGTGTTTTCAACTTGACATTCAAGGTCTCTTATTCCTCTTCTTACAAATTAGTGATTATTTCAAAAATAAGTCCTTTTTTTTTTTAATTTTTTTTTTAATTTTTTTTTTAATTTATTTTCCACTAATTTTTTAATGTTAGTTTAAAGAAAAGAGAAATATACTGGTTGGGCACCACAGCAAAATTCCAAGGTATTATGACTACAGATACAGTTGCAATATGGAAAACTTGTCTTAAGATTTTACCACAGCTGTGTTCCTCACTACCTACTTCTGAAGCAAGGAATGAAACGTGACCAGAAGAAATGTGTTATTCCAAGAAAGGATGTTTGTATATATACTCCTCCTTCAGTTCCATATGGAAACGTCTGTCAACAGACAAAATAGTTTATTCCTCTGGAAGATGTTCACAAGGTGTTAGATGAACATAAATACTTTGAGATGTGTTAAGTGGTGTCTTTTCAACTGAGATGTTGTAGCCTTCATCAGAGCACCTAGTTTTCCAGAACTGTATATTAATACCCATTTACTGCTTGACTGCGTTTATAATAGTTATAATGCAGTGTTAGGGGGAAGGATGAACACCAGCAGTTGTAATACTCTAGTAAATCTGAAGTGTCTGCTTCTCGTGTCATTTTAAATGAGACATTTGAAGTCATCACATGAAATGTTAGAAAGACCACATTGGAGGAATAACACTGTTGTGTTTGTTTGTTTGTTTGTTTGTTTCATTCGATTTTCTGCCAATGGAAATGGTCAGAACACCTCTCTAAAGTTTTGGTAAGTCACACTTAACTGTTCCTCTGCTTTCATCAAAACTGTGGAATGTTAAACTTATTGTGACTCTATTCATCCACAGCATTTCTTTACTGATTTGGGATTTTTGGAGGCAGCACACTTCACAGCATACATTCATGTTTTCACAGGCACATAAGTTAAATCTGTGGTTTTGTAATACCCTAAAGTTCCTCCCCCTAAAACAGACCAACCTGCTAAGAAATCCTCCTTCATGGAGCATCAAGTAGTGCTTGACTTCCTTCTGTCACAGTACACAGAGGGAACAAGGGGACAAAGTACTGCCATGTACTTTCTGAGCAGAGGAAGTAGTTCTCCTCCTGGTGAAATTGCACAACAATGCTGCCAGCATAAGGCTCTGAAGGCATCTGATTTAGTGTCACTCAAATTCTCTAAGGTTAGTTCACATGTGAAGCCAGAGAGACTAACATAGACACAATCCCTCTGTCCTGCAGAGGGCAAAGACAGACGATACAAGTCTGCCAGGTCTTTTCCATTGCTGTTATGTATAATTAGTTCAGGAAGATAATTTTCCTCACCTTTACAGCTAACTTGTTTTCTGGGGGCCCTGTATTTCCTGTATTTCTTTCTCTGTTAGGTCATTAACTGTTTATTTTCTTTTCCCTATGTACATGTTTAATTCCACTGATGTTAATGGAAAATACATGTGCAAGGGATAATAGGCATCTAAATGTTTGGATTCTACTAGCACTTCTCCCTTGGGCGCAACAGTAAAAATATTATAGGAAAATATGTTTATGCAGAAGCACCAGAAGCACAGAATGAGCAAATTTGACGTCTCCTTTTTCCTACCACCGGGGGATAAGAAACCAATAGATTGAGTCTCTGAATTCTGTTCAGATAAATTTGTTCAAACAAAAAGAAACAGAACTATTGGTATATCTTCATCAATTATGTGTGAGGAATAAGACTTAGTTCTGACTAGCAGGGATAAACATGACTATGGTCTGTTTGTCCATCCCAGAAGGGAAGGAAGGAAATGATCTTCATCAAAAGCCTGATAGAGCTCTAATGCACAAAGTTGTGGATGCAAGTATTTTATCAAGACAACTAAATTAACAGTATGGCCACTTTTTGCTTCATTTGTCATCAGTGTTGGACAAGATAATCATGACTTCAGGGCAACAGAGGTCACAGGTAAGACAAAATTTGGTTGAGTAAACATCTTAAAAGCTATTAAGAAATGTAAGGTTTTTTGCTTCTTTATAGGATCTAGGATCACAGAATATCCTGAGTTGGAAGGGACTCATAAGGATCAATGAGTCCAATCTGTGGGTCCACACAGGACCACCAAAAAATCACATCAGATGTCTGAGAGCATTGTACAGATTCTTCTTGAAGTCCAACAAACTCAGTGCCATGACCACTACCACAGGGAGCCTGTTCCAGTGCCTGACCATCCCCTGGTGATGAACCATTTCTTTATATCAAACCTATATATATCAAACCTATATATAGCATTCATCTGCTGTACAACAACACTCAAATGATACCATTAATGTTTTTTTAAAAATTTAAAAAAAAAAAATCATCAAGAAATCAACAAGCCCAGGCCTTAACAACCATAGGAAAGCATATATGAGATGTCTTATGCAGATCTCACTCAGACTATGGGTGATGTAAATCTGTAGTACGAGAGCAAAGCTGCAATTATGAAGTGCCACAAAATTGGAAATGTGGAGATTGAGTGGAGATTGACACTGCCTGGGAAGTGCTGGGAATTCTCTAGAAGCTGATCCTGAATAGAAAATAGTGATCCATGCTGCAGAAAGGAATAAAACAGCTACAAGTCCCTGCTACCTTTACTCAGGGCATCAAATACCCACTCAAATCTGATGATTTTTGAGCATTATGTGTGTAAACAAGCTGCAAGATTTTGCTGAACAACTTAACCACTGGAGAGAATATAGCATCCCAGAGGCACCTGAGCTAGCTATGCATAGCTCTAGCCAATCTTCTATGTCTTGGAAGAAAGTGAACCTTTCCTCACATCTTTTGTCACTGTATCTGAAGCCAAATTAGGGGAACAGCAGAGCTAGAAATAAAGAATTGAGACTATAAGTAAGTGACAGCAAGACAATCTCTTTTCAAAATCTTGTGCATACAGCAAAACATTAAATAGCAAAACATTCAATAGCTGAGTTTCTTAATGAGAGGTAAATTCTCTGCTGCCCTGCAGGCCGCTTGAGTAAAGGGTTTCTGTATGTACATCAAGGGGATGAAGGGGTCAATGGCAGAGAGGCATATGGCAGTGTTCTGCCACACTAATCTCCCAACAGGGTGGTGGACATTAAGGAGCCTATGCTGCCCAGGTCAGTCTGGCAGCTGCTCCTCGTGCCTCCCAGCTCTCCATTTTATACCAGACAGGAACAAGCATGGGCTCTTGAACAGAAATTGTTCTGTTGATGGAAATCTTGTAGGGCTGCATTCTTTTGGCTGGGGAAACTGAAGCTAGAATGAATGTAAGGATTTGTAGCAGCACGTAGCACATTTGTTTTGCATCCACTAAAGCCTCTGGGGTACCAGATTGAGTGAGGCGAAAGAACTTTTCTTTAAAACCAGGGATCTCTTACATGGCCCAAGCTCTAACTACCAGTGCTCTAGTCTCCCTAGGGCTTGCTACTGGCATCAAAACTGTAAAAACAAGGTAACATTTCACTCCCTTTTATCATTTCCCTAACCCAACCCTCCTGTAAAGCAGCCAGTTGGAGAGGAAAATCCTAACACTCCTTTTCCGGAAGAGATGAAAACAGGCATAGGAAATAGCTGTGCAATTCTGTGCCCCTTTGGTGACAGCAGTTCAACAGAATACACATGGCCACCGCAGCGATGGCAAACAAGCAGTGAATGTCATTTATTCACTTCTTTACTTTTTATTATATTTATGGATATTTTTTACCATAGGAAAGTGACAGATATGTGAAATTGGGAACAAATTGACTGAAAACTGTGGAAAGATTTTATTGGTGAGGATATTCATATAGCTACATAAATGATAAATAGCATTCTAGACAACATTATTTAAAGTGTACTATTACAGCTATCATTACTGTTATGAACTTGAGTAATTTCAAAACATTTTCAGGGGTATTTAAAATATATCCTATTCACTCAAAGGCATAGTCAACACTGGGAAAATGATGTTCCAGAAATGATGCGGTGAATGGAATCTTAAGGCAAAAAAAAAAAAAAAAGTCAATGGGAAAAACAGCATATTTAAATGTTCATGGTTACATTCATAGCGATTAAAAAGGTAATTTCCCTTTTTCTCTATAGTGGTACCTTCAGTCTGCATTTCTAAGAATGATATACCTTACAAAACTAAGCATTAGCTTGATGATGCTCACATAGAGACAGTGTCTTGTTTTCTTGAAAGAAAATATGGTATTTTATGGGGAAGAACTAAGGACAAACAGCTATATACAGCTACTTGATGTATGCCCATAAGTCTGAAGATACAGCCAGTTACTTATTTCTCCTGAAAATGTTCATTGTTGAATTAAAAAGTTAGAAACATTTTCAATCAGTATTTCCAAAAAACAAAAACAAAAACAAAACAAAACAACAACAACAAAAAAAAAACAATACCAGTTCCACGTCCTTCCAGAAAAGCCTTACTTTATTTATGGCAATGTCTCATATTGGTTGTGGGAGAAGAAATTAAGAGGATAAGAAAAAACTGACAAAAGGTAAGTAGAGTAAAACGAATACTTTTCACACAGAAAGTAAGATTTTCTCAAAATATGTCCTCCCACCCCCAGAATCACTTCCCTGACAAGTTTTGAACCTCCCGAGTTATAATGCATACACAGTGACAACTTGCTTGTGCATATGGATCCCTCTTCGAAATTGCTCTTGTTGGTTAGTGTAATTCTTTCTGGTTTTTAGCAAACATAATCTCCTTTACTTGTGAGCCTTCCTTAATGAAGACTATTCTAGAAACTGTCATTTAAAATAAGTCGTTAATGGTTTTCCACTCCTCATTAAGTAGAATAGGAAGCTATACCATTAATTCTATCGCTGCTAAATCCCCACGTTACCAGATGCTGAAGCAGAATGGGACTATGGATTACAAAACATATGGATTCATTTACACTAGGTAACTTCTTTATTAAAATATCTTAACACGGTCATTACAGAGACTTCTTTCCCAGGCCCCTGCTGTCACACTCTGCTCTGCTCGGGAACACACACCACATCTGCTTTTCGCATATGTTCTCCAGCCCTAGTCCACCCACATGGGCCCCATTCGCAGCAGTGTGTGCCCCTCCTCCTGAGCCTCACTCACACACAATGGGGCTGTAACACTGACAGAAGCACAGAGGGCTCAAATCAGCCTTGGTTGGCCTTACAAGCATGCCTAGACTCCAAAAGTTCCAGCATCTAAGCTACATGCCTGGTACCATGAGCTCTCCAGCTCACTCTGACTATGCAAGGCCTTCTGTGAGAGCAGCACTCCCCATAAACAGTGTGGTCTATTAAGCATTAAACATCTGAAAGAAGATAAGTTACTGGCTATCCCATGACTAGGAACATACAGGGGTTAATAGCTTACACAAAGAATCAATCTAATCAATTCACTTCCCTCTTTCCTTTAAATCCTAAGATTCCAAACTGAAGATTAGTTGTAACCACAGTCTCTTGATACTGATGAGTAAGAGGAGAGTAAGGCCTTCGGATGAAGCATCTGGTTGTTTTCCTTGAAAGCTACAGAAACCTTCCTGAGCTGTGTAAGAAATGTGCCTGCTAGAATAGATAAATTGTTAGTACTGAAGCTTTCAGTTTGTGTTTAGTTTGCACAGGCCTAATCCTCTAACAGCAAGCAAGACCTTTTGAATAGGAGTGCCCTTCCCCTCCCTATGTGGCTTTAATTCTGTAAATAAATATCCAGGAAAAAGTGCAAACTATTCAAAAAACGTAGACCTACCTGTCCCGTCTTTCCTTAGTTACAGACTACCCTTTCCCTATAGGCAGACCTCTTTTGTTTGACTTTCTAATTCTCCACTCCTTCAGTGATTTTTTTTTCTTGGTTATCTTTGAGCCAAAAATGTGCGACCTCTTTTTTTTATTAGCAGACAACACATATTCTAACAAAGGACTTTTGAAACTGCCTCCATAGCAACCAAGGATTTTTTATAAAAGAGGATACTTAAGATCTCATTGTTTAACAGTATGTTGCACACCACAGCACCCTTTCTAATGAATTAGATTTACAGTGCACACCTCACCCCCACCACTCCCACGCTGAAATGCTAAAGAGGCAAAGTAATGAACTCTAGAATTAAGAAATGAATAATTAACACTTTTTTGCTAAAACCATTCTATTTTTATCCCCACTGTTACCCTCTTCTTACTGGTACCAGGTTCCTAGTACCAGTCCCACCTTCAGAGATGAACTGTCAGTAGGTATTACATCTGCCTTCTGTGCTTCTTTTGGATCCCTTTTGTCCAACCATTCCCATAGGGTCAGAATGTGCTGTTTCTCACCTGCTCACGAGCTCTCCACTAAACTTCAGCACAATCTAGTTTTCTGGTTCCCAGTCCTATCTGGGATTCAACAAAGTTCTATTGCTTTCTCCACTCCCAATCTATTGACTTTCTCCTTTTTGAGCCTTTTAACTGTTCAGCCCCAATTGTGTCTCTCCCACCAGTACTTGACTCATTCCCATTCACTGCCTTCTATCTCTGTTCATGAACAATTATTATTATTAATTTTTGGTCTTCCTGTCTCTTTTTCTTCATCCAGTCAATTCTAGTTGTCTAGTTAGAAAATTGTTCCTGTCTAGTTGCTTCTAACCTGAGTTCTGTCTTCCTTCATCTCTCTGTTGTCTCTCTCATCTATCAGGCTCTTCACTCTAGCCTTTTTTTACCTAAAAAGTTCAATTCATTTGCTTTATCAGCAAAGCTTACTATTGCCTAAAATATCCATTATTACTAACATTCTATCATTTTTAGTATCATCTGCATGAATTCCAATAGAGTTTTAGGTACAAATATCTGGTACATTACATCTTCTTCCTTACTATCCAATAAATAGAAAATAATTACTTTATACTCAAAGTCTAGCAAGAGTCTAGAAGAATTATCGAGAAGAGGCATTGGTGGAACTGTCTCCCAAGTATGGGCAGTAGTAGCAAATTATGAACCTTCAAAAATGTGGGTATTTTTTATTTATCCAATCCCTTTACTTCTGTGATTTGGATCATTACGTTCTTTTTGGGGAAGTAAGGAAGTGTACATGTTATGTACTTTTGTTATAACATCTTGCCAGACTTGGGCATCAAACACATGTGACAGTAGTAGTATGATTCAGATAGAAACTTTTAAGAGAATCAAGCAGAGCTTAAACAAGAAAGCAGGTATTTATGATGCACGCAAGCCCTACCAACATGATGAAATAATTGGAAGTAATACTAATAAATTATTATAAAATAAATTTTCTTTACATACATCAAAACAAAGCTTTGCAGAACACACAGGTAATATCAGTAAATTGCCAACAGTATCAGTGTCCAAAAATATTGACTGAGAATTAGAATTAACATCTAACAGAGACCAGATGTTAGCCCACAAAAGCATTGGATGTATTAACATCAGTAGGCTTCTGCATGGAACATTAACCATTTTTCATTAACAACAAAGTAAGTTGTCACTGAGCTGTGCCTATGGTGCTAACTGATACTTCCACATTGGGCCTTCTTCATAGGGGGTTAAAGCAGGATACAGGATGCAACAGATTTCCAGAGGAAATTAATTAATTCAAACCATTTACAGCATGTTGACAAGGTTAAGTTTACAATGCGGTCACTCAGCTTAGATAAAAGTAGACACAGGTTTAGCTGATCCTAGGATTTAGGAAGGGAAGAAGGAAAAGCGTGAATTAAAGACTTTCTGATGCTTTTGTTAACTTTTTAAAAATCTTGTTTCCTCACAGCAAGTAAACACATTGTTCTTCCTTATGGACACATAGTTAAATATCACCAACTTCAGAGCAGCATTTGCAAATCTCGAGAGCACTTGTCTGCAAATGTCTCATATTATATTGTGAAGGAATACCAGGTTCTTTTGTAATTCCACAAATATTTCAATCTTCAAATTTTGAAGGAACTTTGAATCTCACTTGCTACATTTGATTTCTTAAGCAACCTCAATGAAGATAGTCTCATATGATTTATAAAGCCATTTCAGCTGTTGGAGATAAGGTAGCACTAGCGGTACCATCACATACCTTTCTTCACACTGAGATAGCTAATGAGAATGAGGATGGAAATGGCTTTTCCTTCTCAGTAAGTCACTGATCTTTTAAAAGGCTTTTAAGCCTTTTTGATGGAAGAAACACAACTTAATAGCATTTCCTGAATGTCAGATGCTGCCTCAACAGATATTGGTCTGTCTAAAGAAGAAATTTGATGTACAAGTATGTGACCGTTCTGACAATTTTATTCTGTGAGACATATATCCTAGGGACATCTTCTCTTAGTCCAGTCCTGTATTCATTTAGAATATCACTTGAACAGTGGCTACAAGGCCACATTGACTCAATTAATGACTACTGTTTCTTTTCTCATTTTGTTTGTGAGAGCTTTGAATTGGACTTACTTGCAATAAGAAAGCTTTTCCCTCTCCATGCTTTTACCTCCCATAAGGCTCTTTATTTCTGTCTTTGCCTAAATAATCAACTGTATATCTGGGCATTCATAGAGCTGAGTTGCTTTACATTACTTTGGCATTTAAACAAATATCAGCAGCAAAATAATTATTGGAGTTTTTAGAGCCCATGTTCAAACTGAGACATTGATTGTTTGAGTGAGGAATGTAGAATTTTTCTCACTAATGAGTGCCAATTAAAAGTTGTTAAGAGGTGAAGTTTTGAGATGTTTCCTGAGCTACTCATCTCTCAGTGAAACCAGGAGCGTCCTTATTCTCAGAAATCACTTCCCTCGTCCTTGAATTCAGTAACAGTACAGACGCTATGGTAGACAGTGAAGAAGTGATCCACTTTGAGGACCAAGTAGTCATTTGGCATGAAATGAAGGAACTGGGGAGGTCAAATGTATCCACAGCAGTTGAATCATGAGGAAACAAACAAACAAACAAGCAAAAACAACAAAACAAAGAAAAACAGACTACTCTTTCAAGCTGCAAGATTCCATTCACTGTTTCTACAATGAGATTTAGAGACCATGAGGTCTGGATGCAATAACTGACTGTTAGACCTGAAGAGACATGGTTCCCTAGGAAAGCAAGGGGGAGTGGAAAAGAAAAAAGGAAAGGAGTTTTGGAAGCTTACTACAGCTGATTGCTTTCTTCATTTTCTGATTAATAGCAACTGTATTCAGGCTGATCTTTAAAACTCTCTATGATGATCTTCAGATGGACTTTCAGGGGCTTTTGTTTGCAGTTGTCTGCCATAAACATTCAGAAATGAAAAGCCACCTGGCATGGCAGAATCTAGGTCCTGGTATCTCTAAGAGACAAATAAAAGTGCTACAAAGAGAAGCTGGTTGAGAAAATGCCAGGACTTTAATCTGTGTGCAGAGATCCGTAAGAACAAGGTGATCAGATAGAGCAACTAATAGTGGCTTTAGCAACCAAAGATGATTAATACTCTTTAGAGTCTGATGGTCTCTATATGAGGCAGAATGTTTACCTTTATGCAGTGTCCTGTAGCAATCTGGTAACAACATGTTGCCCTGTAAGTGAGTGAAGAATAACTCCAGTGGTGAATCGAGAGATCATGAGATGCAGTGCAGAACTCCCAAGAGGAAATAAAAGAAAGACAGAATTATCTAGCAGCTGGTTCCTAAGGCAGTTGAAGTGATCCATGAAGTTACTGGAGTTGATGTGCAAGATATGTATCCAGGGTGGTATGGTAAGGTTGGTAAGTCTAATCTGGCCTAGTAGCTTCTCATCTATGTGAGAACTAACAGTGTCAAGAATAACACCAAAGAGATGTGAAGTCATTATCTATCTGTGGTAACGAGGGTGAGAGAATTGGACTCAGGCAGTGTTTTGGTCCAGGGAAGAAATCTGGGGAAAGCAGAGACTAATCCTGATGTTGAAGCCAGTGCTGAACATATGGTGCCACTGGAAGGGTTTCAGATTTCTTACAGTTATGTCTAACTTGTGATGAGTAGGTCACCTAGTGAAAGTACTATTACATGGCAATTACCCCCTTGATATGTATTTTAGCGGTGGTTCATAGTCAATATAGAAGAATATATTCAATATTGGGCTAAGGGGTCTGTCCTGAATTAGAAGACAAGCAACGGTTTTGTAATAATCAGAAGAAAAGTACAGAGTTGCAGATGACACAATCTGAGACAGCTTTAAGTACACCAGAGAATAGAATTCAAACTCAAATTACTCAAATAAAATCAGAGAATCATAAAATGATTTAAATTGAATACCTGTCCAATCTCTGTCTCATTGCAGGGCTAACTATGCCACTAGATAAAGCTGACCAGGGCTTTGCAAAACTGCTACACAGAGAAAAAAAATGCAATTCACAAGGACACACACAGAATTCTTTTCTGCAAGTACAAAACGAAAAATGTCTGGCTAAACAAAAAGATCTGAGAGTTACTGTGGCTCACAATCTGGACAAGACTCAAGAATGTTATGCTTTTCTGAAAAAAATAAATAGGAGTGTTATTTCTAATTCATCTGAAATATTTGCTGTATTTGGCACTAGTAAGGTGTCAGCTCGAGTACCAGTGTCTGATTTTGTGTACAGTTCAAGAGGGATGTGGACCAACTGAATAATGTATTGTGATTGGAACAAAGGTTTCTAATTAGCACAAGGGAGATTACATCATATGACAGGAAAAACCTAGCAGTGAAGCAGTGGAATGCACTGCCTGGGCAAGCTGTTTCCTTCACTAAATGTTACTGAAAAACAAGTTGGACAAGAACATGTCAGGATCGACATGAAATATCTGATCTCCCCCATGTCTCCTATCTTTAATATCTAAACTTATTATCCAAATTTATTCAAGAATCAAAGTCTGTGACACTGCATTTCCTAGATGTGTACCTCAGGAACAGCATCCAGATTATTTCTAATCTGCATACAGTTCTTGTTCATGTGTGGATGCTGCCTGTTCTGCTTAAGACTTAATGAGCTAGTTTGCCAAACTATTAAAGCTTGATTTATCTCCCTCTTTATTTAGATCATAGAATCATAGAATCATAGAATGGCCTGGGTTGAAAAGGACCACAATGATCATCTAGTTTCAGCTCCCATGCTATGTGCAGGGACACCAACCACCAGACCAGGCTTCCCAGAGCCACATCTAGCCTGGCTTTGAATGTCTCCAGGAATAGGGCATCCACAACCTCCTTGGGCAACCTGTTCCAGTGTGTCATCACCCTCTGAGTGAAAAACTTCCCCCTAATATCTAACTTAAACCTCCACTGTCTCAGTTTAAAACCATTCACTCTTGTCCTATCACTATCCACCCTTGTAAACAGCTGTTCCCCTTCCTCTTTATATGCTCCCTTCAAGTATTGGAAGGACACAGTGAAGTCTGCCCAGAGCCTTCTCTTCTCTACACTAAACAAGCCCAGTTCCCTCAACCTTTCCTCATAGGAGAGGTGCTCCATCCCTCTGATCATCTTAGAGGCCCTCCTCTAGACCCGCACCAAGAGCTCCATGTCCTTCCTGTACTGGGGGCCCCAGGCCTGGACACAGTACTGCAAATGGGGCCTCACAAGAGCCAACTAGAGGTGAACAATCACCTCCCTCTCTCTGCTGGCCACCCCTTTTTTAATGCAGCCCAGAACACAGTTGGCTCGTGTCCAGCTTCTTGTCAGGACCTCCAAGTTCTCCACAGGGCTGCTCTCAAGGGGATCTTCTCCCAGTCTGTATAAATGCCTGGGATTGCCCTGGCCCAAGTGCAATACCTTGAACTTGGCCTTGTTGAACCTCATTAGGTTTTCACGGGCCCACTTCTCCAGACTGTCCAGATTCCTCTGGATGGCTTCCCTTCCTTCCATTGTATTGATTGCACCATTCAGCTTGGTGTCATCTGCAAACTTGCTGAGGATGCACTCAATGCCATTGTCTGTGTCATTGATGAAGATATTGAAGAGCACCGGTCCCAAGACCAACCCCTGGCGGACACCACCTGTGGCCGGCCTCCAGCCTGACACAGAACCATTGGTCACAACCCTTAGGCTGCATCCAGCCAGCCAATTCCTAATCCATTGAACAGTCCATTCTTCAAATCATGCCTCTCCAATTTAGGGAGAAGGATGTGGTGAGGAACCATGTTGAAGGCTTTGCAGAGGTCCAGGTAGATTACATCCATCACCCTTCCCTCATCCACCGAAGACACCACTCCATCATAGAAGGCCACCAGATTGGTCAGGCATGATCTGCCCTTGGTGAAGCCATGCTGGCTGTCTCAAATCAACTCTTTGTCTCTTATGTGCCTTAACACAGCTTCTGCCCCATGATCTTCCCAGGAACAGAGATGAGGCTCACTGGCCTGTAGTTCCCTGGGTCTTCCTTTCTCCCTTTCTTAAAAATGGGAGTAACTATCCCTTTTTCCAGTCACTGGGGACTTCACCAGACAGCCATAATTTTTCAAATATGATGGAAAACGGCTCAGCAACCACATCAGCCATCTCTTTCAGAATCCTAGGATGGATATAAAGTGTTCACATGAGCATCTCTGCAAGCAGGTTAAGGTGGAGTCAATAACGTCTGAGAAAGGGGCTCTAATGACCCGCTGGATGTACCTAATGCATGCAAATTTTTATAGGCCTATCTGCTTGAGTAGTGCACATCCATATTTGTATAACCCATATTTGGGTTTACAAGACAAACTGAAGCATTTATGTCCAGAATTTAGATTTTTGGGCTTCATTTTCTTGCTTAAATTACTTAAATTTTGCTGAAGAAATTACATTTCTCAGTAGCTAGCATTCAGTATTTTGAGAAATGGGAATTTGGGATTCTGTTCTAGAGGCAGCGACTGACCCAATCTGGCACTTGGGTCACAGAAGTAAGAACCATGTCTTACTGAAATCTTAATTTCAGTCTACCATTGCCATGCACTATCTCCAGATACACGACTATCCCAATCCCCTAGATCACCACTAAAGCAATTCTGTTATTTGTTTAGGACCTTCTCCTCAATTAGATGAACATGAATGAGATTGCCAACACTGATTTATCTTATTCACTGTTTTATTTCTGTGACCTCAAAGTATCTGTCCATGCAGGCTGAATTTGGAAAACAGTTGCATAAATAAAGGATAATTGAACAGAAAAAGAAAGAATACCAATATTGAAAGCACTAATAAAAATGAGACCACAAAAATACATTTGTCTGCTTACTATTTTTACTGCTATTATTATGTGATCAACATTACTGTTGAAATTATTATTAACACTTCATTAATATTAACACCTATAACTAGTTCTGGAAAACAAGCTGTGTAACATTTTCAATGTAAGAACTTTTACTTATGTTTTATTGATTTGACTGTTAAAAGATTGTCTTAGAATGGTTTCTACAGTAACAAATGACTTTAATTTCCTGAGTTTATTCATTTTTATAAGAAATAAATAATTCTCTTCAAATATAAATGAGCAAAACAATGTTGACAAAAATTATCTCAAACAAAACACATAGAATTACTTACATAATATACTATGGATGTTTAATACTTGCAGGATGATATGTTCCACTAGAACAGTGAATAAACTCTGTTTCAATAAATAGGGCAAGACAAATGGGACAAGTCCAAAAACAAACAAACAGAAACGACCCAAACAGACATTCCTTCTCTTTTGCACTATGATGAAATGTATGTATGAATAAGTTACATCCAATACCCCAACTCAGTAAAATGTTAATTGAAAAAACAGTACTTCTTCTGTTAAGGTGAAAAGTATATTGAATATACTGAAGTATATTAACAGCTTTTTCAAATACACAATGATCAATGAATGCATGCATTTAATATAATGAAACTAAACATAATGCCAGTGTTCTTAATGACCATTTTATACGCTTTTGTTACTGTGTCAACAGTATCCTTTAGCTCAATAACTCTTTTTTTTTTCTCCCTGATGGTTTTCACTATGTGTGCTTACAGATATTTCTGATTTTTTTTTTCATGTATTTTATCTTCGCCTTTGTCCGACAGATCTGCATAAAGGTTACTTTCCAAATTGGTTCTTGTTTGAACTCAGAAGTCTTGAATTGGAACCAGTAATACAGAGGAGAATTTTCTTGCACCTTATATAATGGCATCAACTCTATTTCTATCACTTTGCCTGAACTAGAATTATTTTTGCCTGCTTAATGTGACATTACTTGATTCAGTAAAGACAGTCAGATCTTTTATGCCTTTTGCTATTTTAAGTTGTAGAAAACTCACTTTATAAAAGAATTCTTTATAGATCCTAACTTTTGATGATAAAATTGCAACACATAAGGCAGGGCAAGGTAGTTTACTAATCCTATGTGCAATCTATTTTTCTGTAGTATAAATAAAATTAGCCATAGAATGGGACTTTGAGAAAATATGTTCTTAATCTTGTTCCATCCCAGTAGTTCTTTTATATAATACTCCTTTTAGTCATACCAGTTTCATCCATCTTCAATTTTTCTGACGTTGTTCGTATACTTCCATGATAACGTCTGTGCTATACAGAAAGTTTGTTTCCTCTTAGACATACTCTGAAAATTGGGTTCATTTTGTGCTTTAATTATGAGGTTGCATGCTGTCCATGTCTTTTAAATGAGCTGAGATATACATATGATATATGATGCCTATACAGGCATATTCAACCAATGCAACCTGAAGTGATTGATTTTTAGTTGCACTCAGCTATCTTGGGTAGCTGTTGTTTGTGGGAGTTGCTGGTATGGGAGATGTATCAGCTTATTTTAGTTAGCTAGAATTTAAACATTCCCTTTATTGTCACCAGGAGAAATTGGAATAAATATGATGTTTAATCTACATGTAATCTAAACTTTGAAGTAGACCACATGACTCATACCATTACATTCCTCCGCTGACTATAAAGAAAGAATGACTAACTGAGGTGTAGATGTATCCATTTGTTTAAAGCCTGTGGTGATGACTTATGACAAGCATTTAGAATCTCTCCGTTATCTATGTATGTCAAGTTTTCCTGCAGTGTTCTTCTGAATAGTCTCCTAAATTCCTCCAAAAAAATTCCTTTAAGGCTGTTTTTTAAATTGGGTAATTATACCATTAGAATAGAATAGAATAGCTCAGCTGGAAGGGAACAACAAAGATCATCTTGTCCAAGTGCCTGACCATTTCAGGGCTAACCAAAAGTTAAAACACATTATTGAGGTCATTGTTCAAACATCTGTTAAACACTGACAGGCATGGGGCATCAGCACCTCACTAGGAAGTTCCAGTGTTTGGCCACCCTCATAGTAAAGAATTTTTTCTTAGTATCTACTCTGAAAGTCTTCTAGCACAGCTTTGCGCAATTCCCATGCATCCTATCACTGATTTCCAGGGATAAGAGACCATCACCTTCCTCTGCTTCTCCTCCTCAGGAAGCTGCAGAGAGAAAAAATTCTCCTCTCAGCTTCCTTTTCTCCAGACTAGACAACACAAGTGTTTTCTCCATAGAGGATATGACTTTCGTGTTTCTCACTAGCTTTGTTGCCCTCCTTTGAACACAGTCAAGTATCTTAATATCCTTTTATATTGCAGAGCCCAGAACCGTATGCAATATTCGAAGAGTGCAATAGCCATTTCTTTTGGCCAGCTGATGAAGCATTTGTTTAATGTACTCCAAAATGCAGTTTGCTATCTTGGCTGTCAGGACACACTGCAGACTCATACAGAATCTACCATCATCAGGAAACAATTGTAAAATTATTTCCAAAACTGATTCTGTCCTTGGTTTAAGTGTAGAATAGATTGCTCTTACACACAACTCTGCTTTTCTACTCAGCTCACAAATTAATAAATCATCATTAGGTTTTACTTTGTAGTTACAAGTAATTGAGAAGAAGTTTGGTAATTATAAAGAACAGTTTTGGATTTGTATACAGTAAAAGGTAAAGTTTTTCAAAGCTGTAGAATGATTTCAATAATAAACAGTTGTAAATCAAATTTTGGAAAAATATAAAATTAAGCTAAGACCTTCATTAGTATTGCTTTCATTGGTTTTAGAACATAATCATGATGATATTTTGTAGATATATTTTGGTATGTTCTGATAAGAGAACACAAAAATAAACAGATGGAAAGAGATACCCAGGGGCCTGCATATACACCTTTGACTAGGAAGCTTGAGAGTCTAATAAAATATATTTTATTGTGCTCATGGAAACTAATTGATAGCTGGTACTATTTTCAGCTGACATCAGAATGGCTGATATCCTATTCATTGATGCTTGATTAGTTCTTTGTCTACATTTTGTAAAATGACCTTCTGTACTTCCTGCAACATGCTTCAACTTTGTTAGTTGACTGTAATACATATTTTTGTGCAGAACTGATGACTATTTTTTTTCTTTATTTTCTATTTATCTTACTTTGAATTTGCCAGAAGTAAGTAAAACTCTTACATTCTGCATTCTTTGTATGGCAAGAATCACGGGAGAAACTGTGCACGTATTATACAACAAAGTGTTAATATACTTCATCCCGACTGTTCTGTTTTTGTTGACTTTTTTTTTAGTTTGCTGTTATTGCTATTGTTTTTATAAACATGAGCCGCTTTTTGGAACAGTATTATTACTAATGTATTCTTTTACACCAGCATAAAAAACTGCAACGTATACATGATTAAACAAATATTGTCTATTTCTAGGCACAGAGCAGACTAAGTTACAGGGGAGAACAAAATCTCTTGTTCAACATTCTTTTAATGCAAATTTCAAATTCTAAAATTATCCTACAATTTGTAAATATGTGCTGTTCCCATAGGTAGGAAAGATCTTGGCATCACTGGAATGCTAAAGAAATTTTCCAGACATGCTACTCTCAGGTAGATTAATATTTAATCTGAAACCTTCACAAAGGTTTCACTTCCTGCAAACCCTGCAGTATCAGTGATTATGCTGAAATATCTTACCCTGAGATGTATGACTAGTCTGCCGAAGTGAAAGCCCTCTGGAAAAAAACTAAACAAAACAAAACAACAAAACAAAACAAAACAAAACAAAACCCTCCCTTTTCAAAGCAGCTAGTGTATCTTGCCTGGAAAACAGATTTAGGGAGGGAAATTAAATAATTTGTCTTGAAAATATATCTTGATATCTACTTCAGAATAAGTATTGAAATCTTAGACATGATCAGAAATATAGTGAACTCTGGGCTTCTTTAGTGCTTAGAGCTTCAAAAGAGCTTACGCAGGAAACAAACCAGAAACACTAAAATTTGTTGAACTCTGTAGAAAACTCAGGCTCTGTTTAACTGAGAAAGATACCTGCAATTTAATATGGTCTGTTTCTTCTTATTCTTCTTTCTTAACTTGTTATCACATTTCTCAACAGTTATTCTTATTTCATAAAGTGAAAATTCAATATCATATGTAGTTATGTTTTATATTTCCTAGAGTGAAGTATCAAAAACCTAAGAAGAATGTCACACTAAGAGACTTATAAGTTGTGCTTGTTCTTGCTAAAGACAATTCTGTGCAGCCTTCTCGGGTCAAGGAAGCTATCCCATCACACGCTACAGAATATTTAGTATAATCACAGGGGGTTAACTTTGAATGTAGAAAATTAATGAATACAATAACAGCCTGATTTTTTCCTGCTGTGTGCTGCATAAGAGATGGTAGAACGATCTTTTTTTTTCCAGGAAGATTTATTTAGTTCTGACTTCCAAAAATAGAAAATAAACTCTAACAAAGATTTCATCTGGAAATAAATAGTGTTTGCCAACAAACTGGCCATCCTGCATTAAGTTTTATTTTCCTTTTCTTACTTTTTACTACTAGGTTAGAGAGACTACAAAACAGCAGTGTAGAATATGACCTATAGATAAGTGAAAGCTAGTTCAAAAAATAATTTTGGTGCTAATGTTTTAACATTTAACAATTTATTAATTTAAGGATTTATATCCTTAAATTAAATATCTAATAGTTTCTTTATAGAAATGTTACAGTGTATTCAACTTGTTTTTCAGACACTTTACAAGCCTACCACATACTTGACATAGATTGCAACATACATGAGATCCAAAATTTTTATCTACTAAAAGTAGTCAACTGCTCTGGAACTCACATTCTGTACTGTAGCCAGTTGGCACCATCTGCCCATGCAGTTGAACTCTGTTTGGAGCAGAATAGCTTCATCCAAAATTCTTACCAGGATTGATCATTATCAGTCTTGAAGAGATTCAAACTTGAGAGAGTTTCAGCTGACCAAAACTATGTGAGAGACTGTTCTAGCAATGAAGAAAAGAGATGACTTACTCTCCAATGCCTGTGCTCTGACACACTGCTTAGTAGGGAAACATAGATGTTTATAAGAACTTTTGAATCTAACAAAGATTTCATTTAGACATTTTCAGACTTTCAACAGAGATGAGAAATTAACTTTCCCTATGGTGAGAGCTGAGAATTGTGATAAGTAATTTCAGCCAGTCTGGAAGAAAATAATATCTGCTATTGTGTGCAGATTTTTAAAATTGTAGTTGGTATGTCAGCACATATTACAGCTGTCCCTAAGAATTTTTGATGAGTCAGATCTCAAATGTTTTTTGCTAGGAAGCTATTTCTTAATAACCGATCATCCAAATTATATACTCCAAACAGGATGTAATCATGAGTTAAATATCGTATAGGGTTTATTTCAGAATTTTGCACAAGGACAAGAGTTACTTACATTAAAAATAAGTAAATCAATAAAAAGAATCAATGAGACAAACAAACAAAGTTTTCTCTAGTCTGTATACAAAGTTTCCCTCATTTGTTCTAATAAATGTCTATGAGAGCAGGGTTAACTGAGGAAGATTACAACCATCCAGCTATAGGGAAAATTAAATAACTACCAGTAACTAGAACACAACTCTTAAATTATGGGAGATGAATTAAGAGAGAGTTGATGAGATTGATATGACAGAGTGAAGTGATAAGAATGAGATGAAGCCTTCAGCACACCCTTCTAGACAAACCTTGATTTTTATTTGTCCTCAGGTCCAAACGAAATGGCAGTGGGTGTTTCAGATGAGCAGTCTCTATTCTCCTTTCTCTGCTCACTCCTTTCTTTATCTGTATCTACCTCTACTTTTGCTTTAAATGAATTCTACCACTTTTATTCAAATGAAATAGAAGGAATGAGGCCCACGCATTTTCCTTCATTGATTGACAGGAAATTAAATACTTACTGGTTGGAATTGTCCTGTTCTGACATGTGCAACAAAAGAAGTCTGATTACCTAATGTGCAACTTAAAGGAGAGGAACATAGAATAGCAGCATCCAAAAGGTACTAAACTTTAGTATTTGGATGCAGAAATAATAATAAAGATAAATATCACAATAAATAATCCTAATTTGGTGAGGGGACAAAAACAAACCATGAGTAGCAGGCTATCCTTTTTTACTATCCATGATTTCATTTAAATTAATTTCTATTTTTTAATATTAGTTGTTCAAATACAAATAATAAACCTAATTAGAAAGAAAAAAAAAAGAAAAAAACTGCCTATAAATAATATCTCCCATAGCAACATTAAAAATTAAAATAGCCCATATTAATCTGTCTCTCCCTTGGAATAGTACTCTGAATTCTGATTTTCTCTGTGTTACAGTTCTTTCTTGTCCCACTGAATTGATAATGAAGAAAAAAAGGATGAAATTTGCTGTGTAATTAATCTAGAAAAAAAATATTTGGATGAGTTCTCTTAGCTACAAAGTGTTCAGAGAAACAATTTATTTTTTGCTTTCAAAAAGTATCTATCACTTAAAATATATATATCACCTGGTTGCATGAACAGAGAAATAACTACACACAGATCTTTTGGGAAAATCCAAAATAAATTTTTGATGACATCAAGTATTTTTTATTTCTGCCTTGGTGGAAGAAAAACATTAATTGCTGCATATTCTCTATTGGAGTAGAAAATGATGTGTCTGAAAATCAGATGATGAATCAGGATTAATTTGGGGGGATGTTTAAATTTTGGTACTTGATATTGGATACCATGAGAATCTGTAAGTACTCTTTTTTTTTTTTTTTCTTTTGTCAGTTCTCAGTAGGGAGCCAGGGTCAAATATACAGTGTCACATGAACTGTATCAGCCCAGGTACGTAAGCAAAAGCAAAGAAAGAAAATAACTGTTTGCAAAGAAGGACAAATCTCACAGGTGATAAAACTATCTGCATTCAATTTTATGCATGGTTCAGCTAAGTATCTGGGTGTGACAATAGCTACAGCTTAAAATGATCTGCCTGCACCGGTATATCTAATAAAGAATAGAATGCAATGAGCTGAAAACAAAGTTAAATAATTTGTAAGCTTCATGGGACCAATTCTGTTTCTGGGAAGACTCTTCAATTAGTCATGCACATTCTTTTGACTGGCTATCCTTTTAAGCAACATACGTACTTTTTTTTTCTCTCTCCCCCTTATTTTACACATGCAAACATGCATGCAGCATGATCCAAGGCATATGAAACTTATCTGAGCAACTGCAAAAGTTTTTTTCTTTTCTTTTCTTTTTTTTTTTTTCAGGTTAAATGACTTTATTCCTATATCAATGTGATTTATTTTATGGATTCATTTTATCTTTGTCTTTACATTTTCTTTTACTAATGGAATGATAACACAGGGCAAAGGGGCATTTTCTGCATGTGAAATTTATAAAGTTAAGCAATATGAAGAAGAAAATAGTAGCTAAGGAAGAAATGAAGTTCATAATTATGAACTACTGCTCTGTTGCAGAATTTCCTGAACTGAGAGGAACTCACATTAGAATATCAGTACAGTTATAAATTGAGGAAAAGATTTTAAAATCAAACTGTAAAGGAATAAAAGAAACATACTCTTGTAGTCATAATCATAGAAACACAGAATCATAGTATGGTCTGGGTTGAAAAGGATCACAATGATCATCTAGTTTCAACCCTCCTCCAATGTGCATGGTTGCCAACCAACAGACCATGCTGCCCAGAGCCAGTGAAGAATTTTTGCCTACTCCAAGAACAACTCTACACAAATATCCAAGTGAAAATTCACAAAATTACTGAAAATAAATCTTCCCATGCAAAATGTATATTTAGAATGGAAGTCATAACAACACTACATGAGGCCTCAGGTAGACTCAGTATGCAGAAGCCATGGATATCTAATCACGTAGAGTACATCAGCATTTTACAGAGATTAAATTTAAGTGAAGCAAGAAAAATGCTGGGGAGAATTTAACAACTTTTTTTTTCTGCAAATTTGTACTTCAGGATCTGTGTAGTCAAAGAAAACAGCCAATACCATTCTCTTGCTTTGCGTATAAAACAAGCGGGGATATGGAAAATATCACAGCCAGACAAGTTATGTAGCTAGTTCATCTAATAAGGCCCCCAAATAGCTAGTTCAAAAAAATTGTGTTCCATCTAGGATAGTCTGCCTCCTTCTATAAATCCTATAGTTTTCAATGAGTTTATATAGAGAAATGTAAAATTTAAAATAATAACTCCATATTGCCATCTTTTCATTTATGTTTTAGTTTAGATTACATCAAATAAAATCAAGTAATATTACCTTGATTTAAAGCAGTGTTTGATATCTACATGAAAAATAATTCTCAACTCTTTTCCTAATAAGCAGAGTTTGTGTTCTATATTTTACCCTAAAATTAAATATTTCACTGGAGAAAGGATTTTAGATAGGCAATATATTCAGTCATCTCCTAAATATGACTGGGAGACAAAAAATGTGCAGAGGATTATCATGAGAGGCACTGGCTTTAGATGCATAGAGAACTTCTGTTATGATGTGGTTTTTTTGGCACCTCTCATGAATAACACATTTATAAAATCTACATTAAAGGAATCAGACACGTGAAAAGTATCTGAAGACTTATAAGAAAAACTCTTTATAGCCTTAGCAACCACTGTTCCAGTTTTTAAATAAAATTTAGCTAATTATTCAGTTAAAAATGTGGCTGAAATAAGTCCATTCTAAGATTCGTACTTCAAAATAAAAAGTAATTAAAATTTTAAATAAAGCAGATACCTATTTTGAAATAAAGTATTTTAACATGTGCAAGGGAAGAAGGAAATCCTGAATTTTGAAGTGATATATTAGTCAAAAACGGTACCAGAAATCTCCACAATATTTTATTTTTGCAGAATAAATTATTTTCAGACTTTACTTATTGACAGACAAAAGGTGTCAAAAAGCTTAGATGGAAACATACCAGATTGATGTCTGGGGCAGGGAAGGAAGTCTTCTGAATTGCTGCCCAAAAAAATTGTTAAAGATGTCAAATTGGTCCCAAAACTAAAAACACAGCCTTTCAGCTGCTGCTTTGCAAGTTCTACACGTGCCATATTTGGCCATAAAACAAAACACAATTTCTCAGCTGTTGTTCCAGTTCTCCATACTAAGCACATACCAATGAAGTGTAAATAATACTTTTATTTTTCAGAGCTGAATCAGTGTAAAAGAGGAAAAAACACTTAGGAGTAGAAGTGTTAAGACCTGGAAGAAAGTGGGCATCTTATTAAGAGCAGCTCTAAAGAAACATGTGATCCCATTGGCAACTTGCTCCATTATAGACTGCATATTGGAAAGATTATTTTAATATTGAGAGGTAGATGTTTCTGATGTAATTAGGAACTAATGTTGTTGGTGGAACTGGGGAGATCAAAATGATTCCAAAGAGAAAAGTGAAGACACTTGCAAAAAAATGTCCAGTCTGAAGACTGTGAGAATGACAAAAGGAGGAGAATACACACTGGTTCCAACCACTGTTGTTCCATACTCTTTCTCCTACTCTTAGTATTTTCAGAAGGGACAGAAGCCCAAATTCCTCCTTTCAGGGAACAGATTGCCATGACTCTTGAAGTCTTAGTACACTGACAAAATAGGGTTTGCTTCAAATAAACCCTTACATTTTCAGACAGAGGAAAGACTGACAGTAGGTTGGGCATTGTCTTGGGTTCCGCTTTTGGGTACATATCACTTTAATGGCCATGCTAAACAATTTAACTTTTTGGTGATTAGAGATAGCTTTGAGCTATTTGCTTCTGCTTCTTTTAATAATGGACTGGTCTCCAAATGCTTATTATACAAAGTTTCATAACAATAGTTGGAATGTGAATTTGAAGTCTAATCTATCATAAATATCCACAAGGACAATGCATTTCATAGAAAAAATATAAGCAGTAAAACTACTATTAAGTGATGTTATATATGTTAACCTGTATATTATTAAAGGTCATTAGTATACAAAATAAAATCTTGCAGGATATTGACATTGGTAGGTATTTAATAACAATGGAGTTATTTTCAATGGGATGGTCAAAATGAATTGATGTGAGATTGTCAGTAGATTTAATACGTTTTGGCAGAGATTTAGGAAACCTTCCATGCATGTATGTTACTAATTTGAAAAGTACAAAGCTTGAATGTATTTTTTGTATGTATCTGTGATATTACCTCTCCTGATAAACCTTGCCAAAGTATTCTGGCCTTTCTTCTTCATTTTTAGGACACTCTCAGTAATGTTATGAAGAATAGAACTGTGCTCTGTGCATCAGGAAGTAGTTAAAAGGGAATAAGATGGGGATGCACGCTAAAACTAATGTTAATTACCTCCGGCTCAATAGACAGTAAGAAATGAGTTTCTCTTTTCTTTTTAGTGGGCATTACTTGCTTTAAGAAAAAGAATATGAAGATCTTCTAGTGAAGTAGCAATCACAGTATCGTAGAATCACCAGGGTTGGAAAAGACCTCCAAAATTATTCATTCGCCTACCATCAATATTTTCCCACCAAATCATGTCCTTAGTAAAACTTCTACATGTTTCTTGAACACCTCCAGGCACGGTGATTCAACTACCTCCCTGGGCAGCCCATTTCAGTGCCTGACTGCTCTTTTGGAGAAGAAATTTTTCCTAATGTCCAACCTGAACCTGCCCTGCTCCAGCTTAGGCCATTTCCTCTAATCATATCCCTAAATCTTGGAAATACCTTTGCTGGGCAGTGAAAGTCTGCAATGAAAGATGTTTCATTGAATTAGGAAGAACTTAAGTGTATTACACTGTTGTGTTCAAGACTCATTGTGTTCTTTCCAATTTTCATTTTGAATACAGCATAAAGTAAAGGAATATCACCAAAAGCCCTGAGGAATAGTAAGCCATAGAGGAGAGATTAATTGGTGTCAAGTAGAGACTAGTAAAGAATCAGCTGATGCTAGAAGAATTAGGCTGCAGGAAACATTTTATAGTTGTCTTTCCTACTGAAAGCATGGTATTGTTGTTCAACAGTCTAGTGCCTTTCCTTCTGTCAGCCTCTTTGAAGCTTTTAGCTGGAGAAAAAAGTGGATAATTAGCATTCCATTTGGACGCCTGCAGACCAACAGTCTAGAATATTAAATAGCTTTGCAAAACAGGAATTGTTTGAAGCTATTCACAATTCTTTATCTAAGGTGTCTGAAATGCAGGTTTATGTATTTCTTTAAAAAAAAAAAAAAGAAAATTGTTGCTCATAGCCCCACATCTGCTTTTGACATTTGAAACTAATCCCCTTGATATTTGACAGCAGATTCCTAAACTAGAGGTGTGGAGGGAGGAGATGATAAAAGTGCTTCTGCACATGTTATAACAAGCATCCTATGTCATTTGGGATGTATCTGAATGCTGTGCTGAAGGTATGGAAATACAGAGTATAAGTAATGCCAAGAATCATACGTGTTGACAATAGCAGATTTCCTTGTCTGATTCTATGTTTATGGATAGGCAGAATGTTTCCTTTAAGGAATCTATCATTCTATTTAAATATTCTGTTTCTAAGTATTTTTCTTGTCTAATTCTGAGGGCACATGAGGCATACGCATTTGCTTACTTATTCCTGCATTTTTATCATATCTTCTACATCAAAAATATTATTCTTCTATCAAGGAATGAATTGCATGATCCATACAAAAATATATGATGTTTCTTGGAAGCATTGCTCTTGGAAAGCACAAAGATAAGGAAAATAATCTTAATGACAAATTAAGCAAACATCTGCCTAGTGTGCCCAGTGCAAGGTGCTTGCCTAAATAATGTGGTGAGGACTGTTAACAGAAGTTTCTTTACATTTCTATTCCTCCATCTTCTAAACAATTGAATTTCAAGTGAGGAATACAAGAAAAAAATAAATATTTAGAAATTAGAATAGCCATTTTCTCTGCTTTTCTTTCAAAGAGCAAGATGGTAATATGGATGACTACTTTGGGAGCAGGTAGGAAACACTGATGACCAGCAACTGCAGCTCTCTTTACCACTCCTGTACCTGTCCTTCCAGGCCATGAGGGATCAGTTGCAGCAGGAACAGATGAATGTCTAACTCCTCCACAATAGCGTGGCTTAGCAGGTATAAATATGCATCATGGGAAGAAGAGAATCTTGTCCTCTGTGTTTTTCTAAACCTTGTCCATGCACAGAAATCACTTTGCTCTGAAAAGTGCATCCATTCTTCTTTGATGAACAGCATTCAAATGGATTATTTTATTTATTTCCCTTTCTTCCAGGATTTTCTCTCTTATGCTTTATTTTGCTCCAAATCTTGGAGCATGTGTGGACACCACTCATCCTTTCTCGTGCCAGGACTCCAAAGGTACCACCAACCCTTAATGGCCCTCAGCAGCCTCTGAATCCTCCCCATCCTGCCCACAGACCAAGACCCTGCTTCAGCTTCCAGGGCCATCAGCCTCCACTCCAGTGAGATTGCATCAGAGCGGATTTTCAGATCCCCACAGCTCTGCCTTGTCTGACTTTGGCCCAGACAATCTAAGCCCACATCTCTGCTTATGCTCCCACACTTACTAAGACAACCAGATATGAATAACTCTTAAAATCTCTAGAGTCTCTGGACTCATCACAAATACCCTGCACCTGCTTTTAAGGCAAACAGTGAAACCCAAATACTTTCTCCAGCTCTTAAAGGAAAACAGAGGCTAGTGCAAGAGGGAAAGGATTTTTTTTTTTTTTTTTTTTTTGGGGGGGGGTATTTGTTTAACTTTTATCTGGAAATTGCTAACATTTTTAGTTGTGATGAAAGAAATTATGTCTTATAATAGCTGTTTACAAAAATACTGTCACATCTGCCTATAGCCATGAATTTACCTTCTCCAGTGTTCTTTTGTATATAAATGAAAATAAATAGAGTTGAATAAGTTGTAAAGAGGGAAGTGAAGACCTAGAGGGCCTTTCTCATTCCAGGCTTGCACACAGACGTTATGCTGTCTAGACAAGTAAAAAATGTATATTCACCTTTCCTTTTTCCTGCTTTAACATCCATGTTTGGAGAGGGACATCCTGACATTTTTTCTGCATGAAATATGAAAACACTGAACAGAGCTTTTTGAAAGAGGCTAGAAACAGGAGTTTTATCACTCAGAGCTCCCGAAAGGACCATTTGAGCATAATCTTCCTGTTCAGAGAGGAAATAGCCATGTCTGTGCCTCAAATGGTCTCTAATTTCCAATAATTTTCCAGCATGGTAAACTATGATTCAGTTTCCATTTATAAAGTGAAATGAGTGCTTAAATAATCAACAGTAAAGAGCCAGAAGTAGGAAATGAGCCATCCTTCAAAACAATTCTTTTCTGTTTAGTTTGGACTTTATTCCATTGTTAAAGGATTTCCTTATGCGCAAGGTGTTAGAGATTGGCATGCTGAAGCCATTCTAGGCACAATTGTTTCATTTCATACTGTGTGTGAATATAACTATCGGTATAACTTTAAAAGACATCTGCTACAGAAAGGAGTTTTTCCACTGCTTTAGAGAAGCAAGAACTTCATGTGCATTGGATGGGCATCACTAATCAACATAAACACTGCTATATATATGATATATTTTCAAACAATATGATTACTGATTTCTCAACTTCAAGAATAGATGAGGTTGGAAGCTCTGTCTCTGAGCGATGTTCAGCACTTTAGGTGGCCCAGGTAAAATGCAAGCACATCCTTTGGGATTAAAGTTACACACAGTCACTATCAAAGGGAGCAGAAAAAGTATCCTCAGATGCATTGCCTAAAGACTAGTTCCTTATGTTCCCAGAAGATAAACTTGGATACCTCTTCTCAGCAATTTGTATGTACAAAAGACTGTAATTGGCCACTGTGTAAAAATAGCTGATATAAAACTTTGTGCACAGATAGCAATCAATTTGGTTCCTTGTCCCTTCACTCTCCCACTCAGTCTCATTTATACATCAACAGAAAACAATGGTGAATACAGAGCAATATCTTGGATCTGGAAGTGCCCAAATTTAGAATCTGAACTAGGACACATCTAAATTTATGAGATCAATCACATTTCTTTGAAATTCACAACAATAACTTCCATCTGCTCTCCCCCACATTACTGAAGGTCTGCATCTGTGAAATGCTGCCAAACTGATAAGAAAGACTCCAGGAATAATGGATTTGCCCTCAAAATCATTCAAGGTATAGTGGGCTTCTATTTGGGTTTATTTCTTTAATGAACGTTGCATTTCTTTTATTTCCTTCCTGGTTTCTGAGTAATTTGTATTGCTTATTTCACAATTTCAGTCACTTCAGCCTTAAGGGCATCAAAAACATCTTTTTAAACAAAAAATGAAACTTTCTCTTGATTTTAGCAGCTGTGGTTTCAAGAAAAATAACAAATATTCAGAGAGTTGGCAGGTTGGAAATAGAATTTTGACATTCAGCCTTATTTCTTCTGTTTGTATTTGTTCCACAAACTTATTTGCAAAGCCAATATTATTCTACACGATAGTCTGAAATCTGGATGAAAGACAAGCTTTCATAAGCCGTATAAGGCAACCCACATATAAAATACGGATATGAGGAGGGAGTCCATTCTGAGTGCACTGAAAATTAACTTATAGATTATCCCATCTTTTAAAATATCCATGTATCACTTTATTTAAAGAATGCTAGCCAATTATGATATATTCAGGAGCATTAGCAGATTCTCCTCACAGATGCAAATGTGAACTAGGCTTTGTCAAAAACGATTTTGTCCAGGTGAAAAGAATATTTCAGGTAATTTCTGAATTTCTTCCCCATCCAGTCAGCTGTAGGTTTGGTAATAAGGACACATACAGAAAACAGTGATGTTCAGAGTGTTCATGAAATAGTATTATCTATTTCCCTTCTAGATAGTTATTGCCTTCACTTGTAATAAGCAATTTTCCATCAAAATGAACTCTCTTAATTTGATTGGCTGTGCCAGGCTACTTTTCTGTGATATTTTTTGTTTTGGCAAAAGTTTTTCCATCTTGTTCTTTAACTGTCATTTGCCTTCTCCTGTATTTTAAATCTATCATGCCTCATGACAGACAGACTTGTAATTTGGACTCTAATCATTTCTGATTCTCATGTTTTGACAGACACTGACTTGTCTTTCTGCACCTCCTTCCACACTTCCCCCCTTTATTCTGTATTTGCTTGTGGCACAGAACACTCTCCATTTAACTCTTTCCTTTTCTTCTACTTTTATACAACACATACAATATCAGTAGATATTGTTTAAATTACGGATGTGCCAGAAAGACTTCCAGAAATCATTCAGTTGTACTAAAAATACAGCTATTTGGAACTATGGATGAGCGTATTTATGTCATGCTCTAAGGCTGTGACTAACTGACTCAGTTGGAAGGATGTTAAGTAATCCAAAGCCTTTTTCTCTCCCATTACCTTGATTATTTTGGCACTAATTTTATCAGAAAAAATTCTCTTCTGCTTTTGTAAATTCCCTTATGACCACAAACCACTACCTTGAGAACAGAGGGATCTGAATTAGAATCATAGAATCACAAGGTTGGAAATGACCTGCAAGATCATCTAGTCCAACTGTCTTCACATTACCACTGCTACCACAAGCACGAAACCATATCTCGCAGCTCCTCATCCAGGCGCCTCTTGAACACTGCCAGGGACAGCGACTCCACCACTTCCCTGGGCAGCCATTCCAGTGCCTGACCACTCTCTGAGAGAAAAAGTTCTTCCTTATGTCTAACCTAAACCTCCTCTGGTACAACTTGTGGCCATTTCCCCAGGTCCTGTTTGTTGCCTGGGAAAAGAGGCCAAAACCCTCTTCATCACAACCTCCCTTCAGGAGGTGAGATTGCACCTAAAGTACCATGTCCAGTTCTGGGCTTTCCAGTCCAAGAAGAACATGGAGCTGCTGCAGAGAGACCAATGAAAGGCCGGAAAGATGATGAATGAACTGGATAATTCTTCTTAAGAGTAAAGGCTGAGAAAGCTTGGCCCAGTTCAGCCTGGAGAATTGAAGGCTCTTACCCATATGTATAAATATCTGAATGAATGCTGCAAAGAGGACAGAATTATACTCTTTCCCAGGGTGCCCAGTGATGGGAAGAAAGGCAATGTGCACAAATTGAAACACAGGAAGTTCTGAATGAACATGAGGAAAAAATTATTTACTGGGAGAATCTCTCAGCACTGGATTAGTTTATCCAGAGAGACTATGGAGTCTCGTCTTGGAGGTATTCAAAAGCCATCTGGACATGGGCCTGTGCAACCTGTCATGGGTGTCTCTGTTTGAGCAGGTTGTTGAACCAGATGGCCTCCAGAGGTCCATCAAACCCTAATCATCCTGTGATTCCATTTAATTCTACCTACAAATAACAAGATCAAACCATCCGCACAGGAGCAATCATGCTCTCTGCAGATGGAGGATATGAGGTTACCTTCTCAGAGAAGAAATCATGCAAGGACTGTTTTCTCAGTCTCCAGGAGAAATCCTGCACTATAAATTTAGCTGTACTTCTTTGAGGATGTGAAAAGACGTTTTTTCTTGGTTTCAAGGTAATTTTTCTCTGTCAGTACACAGGATTATGTCCATACTTGGTTACATCATAACTGTGACTTTATGGAAATCAACCCACTGGCAGTTGGAGCATGGAAACCGGTACCTGCCAAGCTCACCTGGCCTGGACAGAAAGGAAGATTTCTCTAATCCTGTCCATATCCTTTTTATAAATGTAAAGTATGCCATGGGCTAATAATGAAGCCATATTCAGTGAACTGAACACATTCTTAGATGATCTCAGGCCTTATCTTTTCCTACCATGGATAATTCTTCATTCTCCCTGTCCCTGCTTTTGGATTCCGTGAATTTGGTGGTGTGGTTAGAGGTGTTGCTACTTTGATTGAAAGACTGAGGCAAAAAGCCTTCCCCATAGTCCAGGTAAACAGGTTTTCATTTCTTTCAGCAAAAGGCCCTCATTTTCACTAGTCTTTGTTCTATCACTGATGTACTTACAGAAGCCTTTCTTGTTGCCCTTAACATCCCTGGCCAGATGAAACTTTATCAGGGCCTTTGCCTTCCTAATTTGCCCTCTCTTGCTGTTTGAACAATGTCTCTTTAAATTCCTCCAGATTACCTGCCCTTGCTTTCACCCTCTGTAGTCTTTCTTTTTGTGTTTGAGTTTGTTCAGGAGCTACTTGTTTAGCCATGCAGGCATCTGGGCATTTTTGCCTGATTTTCTCTTTTTTGTGATGCATCTTTCTTCAAGCTTCAAGGAGGTGATCCAGCTATTAATCACTTCCTTGGGCACTTGCTCCTTCCTGTGGTACACTGCAAAGCAGGTCTCTGAAGAGGCCAAAACCCGTTCTCCTGAAGTCCAGGACTGTGAGCTTGCAGTGTACTCTCTTTGCTGCTCTAAGGATATCTCTAGGAGCTCTAAAGAACACCACTATTGCATGGTCACTGCAGCCAAGATTGCCACTGACTTCCACATTACTCATCAATTCCAGCTTGTTCTGTGAATGAGGTCTAGCATAACAACTCTCCTTCTTGGCTCCTCTATCTCATAGTATACTGGAATTAAATACTACATCAGAATTACAATATCCTGTTTGTCATGAAAGTTAAAGGGGGAAAAAAAGATGATTGGCGATGATTCAACAGGGAATATGTAATTTTCCAAAACATTCTGAAGAATGAAGAGAAAAAGAAAAAAATGTAAGATGTCACAGGTATCAAGAAACAAATCCTTATCTTCAATCATCTTCAGATTCTGTAGATAATAATGTCCATTTCAAGGCTATCTTTCTACATGTTTGTTGTTAGCAGCATATCAAATGTTAGCAAGTGTACAGATGAGAAGGCGTGGTGTTTTTTTCTGTGTCAATAAATCGAAACCTAATACTGAATACTTGTCTCTGACAAGACTGCACATACTTAGTGCTGTCATCTCAGAGAATTAGGAGATCTAATTTAAAACAATAGAAGAACATTTAGTAGATGTCCAGTGCTATGTCTGAACTGTGGAACACAGCAATATTGCCCAGCAGCCAGGACTGGATGCCTGTCTTGTCCACCTCTTGTCTCTGTTGAATCAGAAACAATTCTGCAGAGATAGATATTTGATGTGTCTGGGAAGGTATCAGAGCATTTACCTGTAGCGTTGCCTAGATGTCACTAGAGAGTCTTTGGTATTTTTCTTTCTCTGGGAACAAGATTCTCCTTGAAGAAAAAAAGTTTTTGTTTTTAATTTTAGCAATTTCCTTCTTTTTTTTTTATTAGCTGTTATTGATTTAGGAATAGGTGGGATTTGGGAGTATGACTCAGTAGTACTGTTTCCCTGCTTATAAGCTGCAGGTCATCTGTAAAAAGTTCTGCAGTTTATCAGCAAGGAAAGTTATTTACAAGGAAGAGTATCGTGAGGGGAATTTTACTGCAAAAATCTGTCCACTTCTATAGGTAGTCTGCCTCTTCTGATATGGATGGAGCTACTGATCTGAATGTAGTCTACAGGAAGTGAATTTATTTTTCTTAGTAGCCCACAGACCTGCTGACCAGAAATTCATTCAGCCTCAGTACACCCCCTCTGCTTCCCCAGTACCTGTGCCCTGATTTTGCCTATTCTGCCTGAGGAAAAGGGACTTGCCTCCAAGGCACAATTGAAAATGGAAGCAGGTTGTTTGGGTGGTAGACAAATTGTTTTGCCATGCACAATTCTAATGAAAATAAGTAATTTCTCAGCATTTTCCTTTGCTTCATAGGATACAAAGGAAAGGATGCATAAGATTGCATATGAATTAAGAACATTACATACAAGTATTTTGACTCTAATTGTCTGAGCAAATTTAACATAATATAACATCAAGAATTAAATTTCTGCCTGTGAAAAGTGGGGCAAGCTCTTGATTCTAAGATTTTTTAAACTCAGACGGACATAATCATCACAATGCTTCCTACGGATATGATAATCTCTGTAAAACTTGGAGGAAGGAGCATTAGCTGCAGGAGAGAAAATGTTTGAGCAGTCTGCGTAAGGCAGCAGGATTGACACTTTATGAATGCTGAAGAAGGAACAGTGCTTTTTTTCTTTTTTTCTTCCCCTCCCCCCCCCCCCCCCCCTTTTTTTTAATTTATTGCTTCTAGTAAGACTGTAATTATTTTATGCTTTCACCAAACTTATGGTACATTAAATACTTCAAGCTTCTTGTTTTGTTCTTCTCTATTTTGTGATTAAATTAATTTAAAATAAATGCAATTTCAGATAGAGACATTTTGTTCTCTTTCTGCCTACAATGAAATGTAACAATAGATGCTATAAAATTGCTATAATTAAATAATGAGCAACTGGAAAAGTATGGGGCAGTAAGAATGCTTCCTGGCATTTTCTTGAGGAAATGCACTTTTTCTTCTTGGCCTTCAGGAGATTTAAGTTCATTTTAAACTGTTTCCTTCTCTTCCTCTTCTCTTTTTCTTCTGTTCCTCTTCTCTTTTTCTCACTTAGTATAACACTCAGAGAGCAGCTGCCAAACATACATGATGGATAAAATTTATTCTGGGGAATATGTTGTTGTAGTTAATTGCTTTATTGGTCATTTTTATTTCAATGTTTTTGCATACAGTATTTTAAACAACATCTGCCTTACCCAAGAACATAATTCGGAAACCATGTAACAACCTTTGTAGCAGTTGGCCCCATTCCCGGTTTGAGTTCCTCAAAAGCCTTGGCTATGGGCCGCAGATGAAAGGAAAGCACAAGCAACAAGAATGTTTAAAAAGTGGTCTAGTCTCAAATGTGGCAACGTAACAAAGGCACATTTTCCTCCAAATCTTCTCCCTGCATGTGTTCAGGTTAGGACCTAATGGCTTAAGTGGCTGAACAAGTTTCTATGCTATGATCCTCTTGTTAGCTTATAGAATCATAGAACGGCTTAGGTCAGCAGAGATCTCAAAGATATCTGAGTTATGACTCCACTGGTGTGGGCAGGGTAGCTTGGTAGACCCCATGCCCATAGCAGAGCTTGGTAATGTCTTTCCTCATATTGTGTTTAGAGCTCTATTTTCAAAACGGTTAAGTGATATTACCAAGGCAAGCCCTCTGAAAGACCTGCAAAGACACTCATGGTTTAGCTGTCACAACACTTTCAAATGTTTTTCTTCCAATGTCACTTCATTGCAGAGGCTATGGCTGCTCCCCAGTAGTAGTGACAAAGAACAAGTCAGGGTAGCAAATGCAGGTTTCCGTAGTATTTTATCTCAGTGCAGAGGACTATTAGGATTTGAGAAGGAAGAAGTGAGACTTCAATGCATTGACTCTCTCATGTAACAACAGAGGTGCTTTTTACCTAGGACAGGTTATCTAGCTCAAAAAAGAATAAGCAGTGACAACATTTTTTTCTTCATTTAAGGAAAATTCAAAATGCTACAGGAAGTAGAATATTTTCCTTGAAACGGCAGAAGTGATTAAATAAATGATACTTGGTGCCTTTTTTAATTGAAAATTAAAGAGATAGAATTGGATCTGCTACAACTTTCTGTGCATGACTGCTATCAGTGGTGATCACACTATGACAGTATTAGAGGAAGAGAATTCAGACTTGAAAGAAATGTGTTGATGTGACACTGCCTAGAGATATTAGAGACTAAGGGAGGAATATCATTTGTGAATAACATCTGGGCTTGGACAAATACTTCCTCTGATTTAGGAGAGGAAACCAGAACAGTTCATTTATGTTCCATGCAAAGTTATATAAGTTTATAATGAATGAAGAGAGATTGATAATGTGGAACATACTAGAAACAGTGAAGATATAGAAAGTCAGTGAAAAAAGAATGTATCTTTTTCTGGTAATTAAATTAAAAGTGGTTGGAATATGCTAAGTATTTTAGAGGTCTGAATGCTACATGTGTATTCAGTCTAAATACGGCTGAGTTCAGCTTGGACAAACAAAACATGTAGATATATGCTTAACTTTAAGCACATGAATAGTCTCAAAATGGGACATACACATTTAAAGCTAAACATATGCTTAAGTGCTTAACTTGATCAGGATCTGCGTACAAAGTTTGAGGCTAGAGTACTGGTTGCCTCTTCTTCCCATATGTTTTAAAGGAAGAGGGTTATTGATGATCCAATGAAAAATATGGAATGAATCAGTCTTCCATCAAACATTTTCTCTAAAAATATCTTAAAAGAACCAAGAGAATAATGCAAATGCATACTCCAAGTACACTGATACAAAGGACTTCCCTTTCTACATGTTGTATTTGCTATTGAATAGTGCTGTACTTACACTGCATTTTCCCCATTTCCCTTCAATCCTTCCTGTAGTATTAAGTAACATTCTTGGCACTAACAGCCTAGATAAAGGATGTTGTTTCTGATGTATAATCATAGTGGTGTAATTCATCATTTAGCACTTCATTTACATTCATATTCACGCTGCATGGTTTATTATCATGCAACAGAATCTGTCTATAAACCAAAATTATATAATGCTTTATAAAAAGAGTGTTTATTGTGATTATGCAGTTTTACCATATAAATTCTTAAGTTAACTTAGTTAACTAACTTCTAAAAAGACTTCCTGACAAATGAAATATTTAACAACTGTAATGTATTTCATTGTCTGCAGAATTTATCTGCTGGTGTCCTCAAAGAATTTTGCAAATAGTAATTGATAAAATTTAAGATTTGGGTGAGTCAGCTGGATTTCTCTAGTTCTAATGAGATACAGAGAATGAGAAACTGCATATTGTGCATGGTTTTAGGTACTGCAGATTCATCACTGTGTATCTGAAAGCTAAGATACTTCAGGATGCAACCTATTGTAGGGAACCCGATTTAGCAGGAAGGTTGTACTAAATGATCACCAGAGGTCCCAGCCAACCCCTATGATTCTGTGATTCTGTGAGGATGGTCAGCCAGCATTACACACACATCCAAATGATTCTTCAAAATTATTCTTGTCTGTTAGTTTATATTTGAAGGACTTCCTAGAGAATGGTATGTGAGTCCCCTAATATTAAAAGGCTTTTTTTCTTAGCAGTTTTGCTTCAGCACTGGGTAAGTAATTTACAGCTGGAAATGCAATCCTTACTTTTCATAATAACAAAGTTGTTTTCAAAGTATGCTCATTTTGATAAAATTTTCTACCACAAAACAAGAAACAGAAATAGTGATTTCTTATCCAGCGGGCAACCAAGATTTAGGCTTTCTTTCCTCTTCATTCATCTTTCATTTACTTTTCAAAAATCATGCCCTTGAGAACAAGTTTGATAGCGTATGTTTTACACGTTTAAGAAGCCTCTGTGTTTGCTATATTATCTCAAAATGTCTCCTCAGGGAAAGGAAGAAAGAAAGAAAGAGAAATCAAAATTGTTATCAGGGAAAGTTTAATTAATTGTTTTAATGAGTAAGAGTGCCCAAATTAACACTGACTGATTAGTCTGTCTTCAGGTAATGCAGAACAGAGGTGGCTTCTACCTTAGTAAATATGGGTTCAGATGGACCTCTTCTCCGTGAAAGCTGACAAGTCCATCTGGCAGAATCAAATTCCTTCCTTTCACCTACCTTTTGTACTCATAACAGGTGATTCATATCGCTGCATCAAGACAGCAATTGTAGAAAAAGTGAAAAATTGTAAGAAGCGTGTTGGGCTTCCATAGAGCATGTGGATGAAAATCTGATTAACCTAATAGATTGCATTTATCATAATTTGAATGAGTCCATGAAAAACAAAAACAATATGCTTTTCTTCTCCTACGAGCCGCTAAACTGTTTCACCATTTTGACTACAGGACATATGTTCAATAGACTTCATGCCACACTCACTTGTAGATTTTAAGCAGTATCATTCAAAAAAGTTATTTCAAATGACTATACCCATTTAAAGTTCAAGGCAGTGACTTTAATTAATTGTCTCCTATAAGATAAGTTCTTGCCTCAGGGTGTTTGATTTTTCCATTGACTTACCTGTTAATTATTCCTTCAATAAGTGATTAATGAGATACTGTATTTGTTTTTCTGTTGTAGTGCTTAATACTGGTCATTAAAAACTTTCAAAAGCTCTAAATGTCTTTATAATATTACCCCAGCAGTTGAAATATTAGAAAAATTTTCCACAGTGGATTCAGATGAATATAAAATACTGATGAAGGTTAAATGCATACACGTCAAGTGTGTATCCAGCAAAGCTTTTTTCAATGATGTCTAAGCCTGAACAATGTCTTATTTAAAATCAAAGGATCTTGAATCCAAAATGAAACTGCAATTTCGTGAAAATCTGAACTGAGATGTAAAAGCTATAGAAAATTTATAGGCTGGAACTTAAATATTATGACCTTTGAGATCTTTTCCAGACCACTTTTGTTTCACAAAAATAATATGTTCTAATAAACAACTGCTTATTAGAAATAGAATTCACAACCTAGATTGGAAGTGTAAAAATTTGGAGAAGATTCGCTGCCATTCATTCTCAAGACAAATTCTCTGCCACTGGATAAATTACTGCATAAATCTGTTTATTAACTTCTTATTTAGATCACAGCTTCTGCTTAACAGTATCTGTGACACTGCTAAAAATGATGTCCTTGCTAATTATAAGAATATATCAGTCGTCTACCTAGTTTAACGTGCCCAAGTTCACACCAATTATCTGTATTAGTTACATTGAATTTTAATTACCACATTTAATGCTGTGTCCCTCCCAAAGCTATGGTTGCTGGCCAAGAGTTAAGAGCAAAGATTCCACTTCCTCCTGTGACAAAAACTATAATAAAAGGAAATGGAACAACATCAATCCTCCTTCCTGACAGAGATAGTAAAGAGAGTAGGAAATGCAGCAAAAGTCTTGCTTCAGTTTTAAGATTACAGTCTTGTTGGAGGAATGAATTGCTAGAGCTTTTCACCTCTAGACTGGTGACTCATATGTAGCCAAGGTCATCCGAGCTGAAAGTTATCACTGATCAAGTGAATGTTTCAGTAACAAAAAGCCTGAGTTAATACAACTTTTGTGGAGAAAAAAAAAACATTGCATTTTCCACCCCAGATCTTAGCAGAAGGTTGCAAAACACATTAGAGCACATTCTTCCAATGCATGTCCTTTTATTTCTTTGGTGGTTTTTTGAGACAAATTAATATGACAATCCACAGGAAATTATTGCTGTTTCCTATTGTATAGTTCTTTCTGTTCCTATCTAGAAGAGTTTTTTGTTTGGTTGGTTGGTAGCTTTTGTTTTGTTTTGTTTTTTGTTTTGTTGTTGTTGTTGTTGTTTGTTTGTTTGTTTGTTTTTCAGTGAATCATTTACAACATGATTTCAGGTCTCATATTCAAATTATTAGCTCAATCTGCACATTCCTCAGACATACATGGAAAAGGAAGTATACTTAGTGAATTGTTTTCACACACTGGTATCTGTGGAAAAGTCATTTTTCCCCTTGGAATGTTTGAAGAAGAATCACAGAATAATAGAATGGCTTGAGTTGGAATAAACCCTAAAGATCATCTAATTCCAGGCTACCTTGGGCCCTCTCCAAACGTGGTCTTGAATGCCTCCAGGAATGAGGCATCCACAGCTTCTCTAGGCAAACTGTTTTCAGTGCCTCACCACCATTTGAGTAAAACATTTTCTCCTAATCATTATCATTATCTACCTGCATAAAAAGTTGTTCTCCATCTCTTTTATAAATCCCCTGTAAGTTTTGAATGGCTACAATGGTGTCCCCCTGGAGCCTTCTCTTCTCCAAGCTGAACAACCCCAATTTCCTTAGCTTTTCGTCATAAGAGAGATGCTCCAGCCTCTGAGCATCTTTGTGACCCTCCTCTGTACCCACTCCAACAGCTCTACATCTTTCTGGACACCGTACTCCAGATGGGAACCCACAAGGGCAGAGTAGGGGGGGACAAACACCTCCCTCTCCCTGCTGGTTATCCCTCTGTTGATGTGACCCAGGATATTGTAGGCATTTCAGGCTGCAAGAATACACTGATGGCTCATGTCCATGTTTTTATCCACCAGTACTTCCCAGTCCTTCTTTACAGGGATACTTTCAATCCACTCACTATCCAGCCTGTTTGTATGTTTTATATTGTCCTAACTTAGGTACAACACTTTGCAGTTGACAATGTTATGCTTCATTTAGTTCATGTGGGACCACTTTTCAATCTTGTCCTTTTGGATGGCATTTCTTCCTTCTGTTATATCAACTGCAGCACTCATATTAGTGTCATCTGTAATCATTCTGAGTGCACTCTATCACACTGTCTAGGTCACTGATAAAGATCGCTGCCCTAGGAGGGACCCCTCAGGAACACTATACATCACCAGGCCTCCACCTGGCTATACAGCTCCTGACCACAACCCTGGCTGTGCCCATCCAGCTAATTCCTTCTAGATACAAGAATGTAAATAATGATGATAAGTCATGGCATAGTTCAAAATTGGATCAAAATTAATGAATGTTATATCTATCATTCTAGACTTAGGGTGCAATTCATTTCATCTCTCCTAGTCATATGTTTAAGAAACAGATGTACCTCAGAGCACTACATTTGGTTATATGAATCCTTGCTGAAGTGTTTTTCTGTACATTAGCAATTTTAATGGAGATGATCAAATTTCTGAAGTTTTGGTGTGCAAGATTCATGCATAAGATCTCATCAAAATGATGGATCCCCAGCCATACTATGAATTGTTTTATGGGATAGACATACACAAATATTTCATGGGGTATGCTCCAGGATTAGATATCCTAGTGATGTGATCGGGAAAGGTACTTGATGTAAGGCTGCTAATGGGAAATAAGCTCTTTAAGAATCACATTCTTCTGGCTTCTCTGCTGCTACTTTCCTTCTGCTCTAGCAGCTCATATGACCAGCTGCAGCAGTCTCATTGAGTTTTGGGCCGTAAAAGAGGCATTATTAGTATTAGCTTCTGCAAGGTAGGGAAAACAATGATCTGGAGCTAAGAAAACAAATCTCATATTCAGTAACTGGGACTTGGTTAGACTGCAGTGTTCTACATTAATTCAGTCACTGTGAATCTACTGCTTCTCTGGAGTTTGCATCACAACACTCAAAAAAAAAAAAAAAAAAAAGTCAGTCTCATTCTCTCAATTGGCTCAGGAGAATTACTACAAGTTACGAGATCATTGTTCAGTCTCTGCATCAGCCACTGGTGTAACATCCAGCCAGAAAGAAAAAGATGCAGACAGGGAAACCTTGCCTTGTCTTCGCCACATTACCAGCTCCTTTGAACTATTAACAACTTCAACAAGCTGAAGGAACTGGTGTTAGCTGTGCCAAATGCTCCTTGTTTGCATCCAAATTTCTGTGTCCATTACACCAGTAACTTAATGGCTTTGTATGTGTGGTTTGTTTGCAGTACTTGGCAGCTTCTCTCTCAATTCAGAACTTATATAAAAAATAAAATCAGCTCTAATCAAGTAGTGACTAGGTAAAAATGGCTGAAGATTGCCTCAAAAATTGATAAGTATCTTTTGATTCACGTGTGGGGACATACAACTATAATTACTTCCCTTTATAACTTAAGTAGCTACATTCTAGTTTATACAAAATAAACACTTTGAACTCTTCTTTTACAGTTTCTCCTGAATTCTCTTAAAGAAAGTAAACCCCCACTTCTTCTTCCTCTATTAAAAGGATGGATCCTCCTGTCTTTTATTATTATTATTATTATTATTATTATTATTATTATTATTATTATTATTATTCCTTGTATGGCTAACATATCTAATTTGAGATTCTGCTTCCAAGTGCTTTATGCAGTTTTTCTTTATAATAAATAACCTTTGGAACCTCTTCAAGTTTCCAAAAATGCTCATAAAATTGTTAACAGTGTTGTGAACCCACTGGGACAGAAAAGCAGTCAAATCATTGTTCCTCCTCAAAACACCAAAATGCCGGAATTCTTAAAAGCTGTGATAAAATTAGTAAATACTGATATTTTCTTTCTGGAATTTGCATTCTGGTATTTGTGTTTTTAGGATTTCTTTTCACTAAGTCTATTCACAAATGAAATTACAAGATATCATTCATAAATAAGCAAAAATAAAGTTCTCTAATACTCATTTTGCTTTGTGAACAGAAACAATAAGAAAACCACACGTTATATCAAGTCTGACGTTAGAATCCTGAGGATATAGAGTGCCATTGTCACATCACTATTTGTAGTTTGTATTTTTTTTACTATAAACAGTATATCTCTGATCTCTCCATTTTACAGCTCCATCCATAACCTCACAATAATATTTTCCAGACACACAGAACAGTTGTATACAATATGGTTATCATCAATTTTATTTTAGATTGAGGAACCAATCTAAAACAAAACTAATATGTATTTTGTAAAATCTTACAAATAGTATCTCTTCTGCCTATGATGAAAGAAAGTAAAGGTGTGGAACACAGAAGTGGAAAACAACATCGATAATGACAATAATTCACACTTACTATAAACCAATAGATTTGTTCCTATGTTACTTATTTTCACTCTTGAGAAGATTCTATTATCATTTTTCACATAGTGATTTACATCTCACACCACTCTTGCAAAGTAAGATAAAATTTTAACTATTTCAAATTTTATATTAAATTAACCTCTGGAAAATAAAATATAGCTCTTTAGAAACAATGTACTTTAAGCATAGTTGTTAAATAGGGACTAATACAGAACTAGAGAAAATTAACTTAAAAAATTTAATGCTAAATATAGGATTCATTTGTATGCCTTCCTGTTGGCAAGTTGTGGTCATAAAAGGCTTAAGAACTTCAGTAGGACATATTTTTTTCCTGCCTAAGCCTTTGGAGCACTATCTATTTGTAGGTATCATATATTACCTCTGTGTGGGGCCTGCAGATGAAATCTATTCCAGGAGTAGCCCTTGTTGGTAGATTTCCAGAAAGCCATCTGTTCCCAATGGGGCATCTTGTCTGCCTTCCCTAGCAATTAGAAAGTAGCAGATGAAGACTCAAGGCATAAAAAGAGAGAAGGACATGAAAGAACAAAAAATTATATAAGATAAATCTTATTTGTATGAAGAAATGGAACAGTGAACTGTTAAAAACATAGAGGCTATAATTACCTGTAGAAAATGTTTTTTTTTTTCTAAAATTTTCTGTAAGAAAGCACAGTTCCTGTAGCATACACTTTGCACCAGTCATCACTTTTTGGATAAACTGTTCAGCACTGTAAGTTTCTGATGAATCAAAATGAAAGAAATAGACATGTGTGTTGTGTTTTATGGAGAACACAATGGCTATCACATAAGAGTTTCCTCATGAAAGCAGGAGATCTGTATTTATCACTAGCAAAATGTTTCATTCTTTTTAACTCTCTGATTCTGGTGCAATTATGCTTTATCTGAAATGTGAGGTGTTTATAATACTATCATACACATTATTTCAATCTATATACTTTAATAGGTCACTGTGGATTACAATATTGAAATGTAACTTATGACACAAAACTTTCAATTTTTAACGAATGTGTGACAACGCAAAGGGAGAAACTGTTGAATTATTTTTCTCTCTAAAAGAGGAATGTGATCTCATCTTGATCATTTGACCTCCCTCTACACTTAAAAGGCAGAAGCCAACACCTTCAGAAAGTTTCAACCCTGTCATATTTGACATATGTTTTTGCAGGAGTTAATACTTTCTAGAAATGTTTACAACTCTCCAGAATTAGAAGCCAAGATAACTAGTTTAGACTTCTCAACTTGTTTTTAGACAATTATTATCACTTCAGATTAATTAATTAAATAATTAATTAATTAAACATAAGAGAAACTTTAAAAAGCTCGAATTTTAATGTTACACAAACTCTTACCTCAGGTCTATGATACAGAAGGGAATGATTCTGAGACAAAATGCCATTCAGTTTCCTCTGCATAAAGTCTGCTCTGATTCTTATACCTTGTGTGTTTGACAGTGTCAATGTGCTTAATGTGATGGATTTTCTGGCATTCTCAATTGACAGAGTTAAGTAGACCTGTAGTGATGACAGACCTTTATTTAATATCATGAATAGATTTGTCGCAACTAGTCATAGGAATTGCCATCACTGTTTTTCAGTCAAAATCAGTAATTTTGGAAGTAAGTTACACAAGAAAAAGGATATGCTGCCCTCAGTGTATATCAGTTTCTGCTAAAACTCAGTGGAAGTGCATACTTGTCACCATTAGAGAAATACAGACTAGTCATGGTCAATATTATAGTGACCATTGTAAAGTGATGAATGCATTTTTTCTTCTGAAGCAAAAATATTTGTATTATTTATCAAGGAATTGTGTCGGAATAGCACCCAGCAGCAGAAAATAATTGTATATATGCACATTTTTATGCGTGTATGTTTGAGAAAGAAAATGAAAATGAGAGAAAAGCTGGTAATTTTAAGTCTGCACAGAAATTAGATGGAATAGTGGCAATCATCCAGTCCTAAGAAACATGGTAAACAACTGAATGATTTAAAGCTTTAACAACATGCATGGGTTGCATCTAGAGATGGTAGATCTTTACTTGAAAAATATTTGTCACAATATTTTTGTTAAGGTCATGAGTTATAGTATAAAACTTCTCAAATTCTTAACTTCCCAACATTGTAATAACAAGAAGACATATTCTATCAAGAGAATTAAACTGGACCTTGCATCAGCTGTCAGATTGTGTTCTGTGTGTGGGCCAGCCAGTGTACAGCACTCTTCAGAAAGTTTGGAAGATATTTGCTCAGGGAATAGGAATGTAGAAGTTCAGGAATCCAAGATTTTTATATAGGTCTCATTGCTCCTATTTCCTCTTATCCACCCAACTCTCTCTTTACACCAATCACAAGCTACTTGTCTTCTCTCCTTTTCATAGTATCTGTCCAATTCTCTTGGACACTTTATCTCAGTCCTGTTTTTCTTTCCTTTCAGTCAATCTATTTTTCTTACAGTGGCACACTCCTCACACACACTTAGCATCACTGGCCATTTTGTCCATTCCACTCTATCTCCCAGGGCTGCTACAGTACTTACTTTCTCCTCCAAACTTCTTCCTCCTCCTTGCTTCCTTGGAGCAAGCCCATTTCTCTCAGCAGTCAAAGCTGCACTGAATTCCTAAATAGAAGTTTACTGGCTTGCCTGTACTGTGTTTGGAACAGAGAGGGAACACCCTTGGAGGTGGGCAGCAGATATAATACCATTGGACAAGTAATAATAAAAATCCTCATGTTGAACAAGAGTGTGCTGGATCATTAGAGTACTGGCAAAAAAGAAATACTGATACTTGGTGAAACTGCAGTCTGGTGGTCAACAGTCAGTTTGAAGATTCAATAAACAGGATAAAATCTCAAATAAGTGGAAATATTCTCCTAATAAAGCAAAGAATCTGTGAAATAAGACAGCAATGTCTAGATAATTAAATAGTAATTATAAGGACTTAAAAACCATTGTGACATTAATTTAATCTACTGAAGGGCACTGAAAAGTGTAATTGAGTAGGACAGAAATACAGAAAAAAGCAGTGAAGTGGCATTCTATGTCAATGAAGCAGTGTAACTATAAGAAGATTCACAGATACTCTAGTCCAAAATTTCTTTGAAGGTTCTCTGTCAGTGGTTTTCTAGAGATGCTGTTAAGAATTTGCTATAGATTCCTGGGATCAGCTTGGATAGTGAAATGTCTTGAAACTGTTACAGAGATAAATACTACTGTGAACTGTGTTATTTGGCAAAAAAAATCCAAACTATAAAATGAATAAGAAGTGAATAATTTCTCAGCAATTCAACCAACTCAAAAACTTGGGTAAATAATCTTAGTATAGTTCAATTATTCCTGTATGTAGTATCCTGCAGTATGTAGCTAAATTCAGCATCTCATTTGTGTCAACACTGCATAAAAAATAAACCTATTTTTAAATACACTTTAGTAAATCAAGGATATTATACAAGTCCTAGCCATAGAAAATGACATGACTTAAATAAGATAACTTCAGTTAAATTACATAGAGGGGAAAAAAAAAAAAAGAAGAAAACTGATCAAGTTTTCTAGCTGGTAGAACAAATATAACAAATATGAGACCAGAATAGTGAAGTCAAAGACCTGCAGAAATTAGGAACTTATCTGTAAAGCTGACTGAAGTTTCTTTCAATCAGATTTGTATAAACAGTTCGGAATTTTTAAGTATGGGTGAATTTTAAATATGTTTCAAAAAAACTGGGGAGGAGCAATTTATAATTGAATGAATAATCATGTAAGAAGGATGAGGAATAATAAGACTCTATAAGGAGTAAAAAAATTATGAAAGCTACATCTTGGAGAGCATTAAATTCAAGAATAAAGTCCAGAACTCTCGCCAGATATCTAATTCAGTTTGTCACTGCAAAGGAAGTTAAAACAAATAACAGAAGGCTTCTCAGCCATATGAATGAAAAAAAAAGAAAAAAAAAAGAAAAAAAAAAAGTAAGTCTATGGAACAGGAGTAGAAATGAAGTTTAAATGAAAATACAGATTTTTTTTTTTTTTTCTGGGTGATTGATTGGTACAAATATATGGAAATACAGATAATCCGAATATATGGATTTCACAAATATTTTGAAGTTGAGGAAATTGTGAAAAATAGAAATCAATATCAATGCAAAGGTTGTAAGATGGCAGGGAGGGAGGCAGTAAACATTGCAGTGCTATCAGTATGGAATAAGATTCCTGGGAGAGTTTCTCAGTGATTGACCCTGAGGTTATCTTTCATGTAAGGTCATTAATGACCTGAGTGCTAAAAGAAGGATTACATAAAGTAATTGTGTTATTACAAAAAGTTAAGAGACATCAGTACAAATAAACGAGGAAACATTAATTGAGTATGAAAGCTGTAATAAATGAAATTACTTGAAGTATACTGTGAGGAAAAGCAAGGTCAGTTACACAAATTGCTGTAATAAGTAAGCTGAAAATAACAAGAGGAGAATTGCTTGGATGAATTCTTCAATTACATGCTGACTGATCAAGTGTTACATGATTGTCATGGAAAAAAAAAAAACAAAACAGTGAACAAAAGCAAACACAATCCTCACTTATAACAGAATGGATATTCCCATCATAGATAAGGAAGTTATAATATCTTTGCAGAAGTCACTAGGAATATCTCATCCAGAACACAGTAATCTCTTGTGTTTGACAAGAAACAGAAGATGACAACTTGAGAGGCAGAAAACATATTTTAAGCAAGACAGGAAACATCTTGAATTTGTTTTAAAAAAATAAGAGAAGTCTGAGACCATTGCAGGTAAACTGGGAACGTCAGGTCTTTTACCTTTACTTAGCACTAGTAACTACTTTATTTTTCTTCTTCTTTGCTCTCCTCAACCCAAGATTCTGGCACACATGCCCATGCAAAGAAAGTTTTAAGAGAGGATGAGAGGTCTAATATGTTTTTGCCCAGGATATGGCATTATCCAGTGGCTGATGCAAGAGCTTAACTCTGCCCTTATCAAGACTGCATGATGCCCCATACTTAGTTTTGCCAGCACCCTGGGTGAGATATTTATCAAAAAATTTATGTGAATGGCAACATAAAAACGAATGGTAACATAAAAATTAAATTGCAGCAGGGTGGTTTCTGTCTATGGCAATGGATATAACCAATGGGAAATGACCTTCTGGTTATGCACATGTGACTAAATAAGAACCCAAGGAAGTTTCCTGGTAGTTCATGGTGACTGTTTAGCATTAGATCAAAAGTAGAAAACTGAATTGCTGTTTGCAATGTTTTAAATGCAGTATCTCACTCCAAATTAAGAAGGTGTTTTGTTTGTTTGTTTGTTTGTTTTAGAGAAAAGTCAATGAACATACGAGGAAGCTGATAGATTATACTTGATATTTGTAAAAGTTTTTGAAATAGACCATCACGAAAGACTAAATTAAAGAAAATTAAGCTGCCATAGAATCAGAAGAAAAGTTTTGGAAAATTACTAACTAATTTACAATTAGGAAACAAATGATAGAAATAAATGGAAGAAGATTATGAAGTGGTCTCTGCTCTCCCAGGGTCTCTGCTAGCATATGGACTGTTCAGTGAACTCATAAGGAATCTAAAAATGATTAAGTGATAAAGTTACTTTAAGAAACAAAATTTCTAAAGGAATTCAAGCCTGTCTGGGAAGAGTTGCATAAGGATCTCACAACACTGAGTTACTGAACTATGAAATGGAAGATTAAATTAACTGTCAGTAAGGACAAAGTAAGGCTCAAAGCTCCCTCCTTCTACTGTTAGTTACGCGTACCGTTGATTAGAATATTGGAATCTAAGGAAGCAGGAAAGAGATCTTAATAATCGTATGTAGATATCTTCTTGAAAATTTCTGCTCAGTAAATTGTGACAATGAAAAAATATTAGGATTATTAAGAAAAGGCTAAGAATAGAACTGAAACTGTAGATCATTTGTTTTAATTCCAGTGGATGTTTATATTCCACCTACAAGACTAAATAGGTTGAACTTTTCAGGAAAACCAAGAACCAATCAGCTTTGAAAGTAAATGCTTGAAAGTGGGATCTATCCTGCTGTCTGTAAATGGGGGTCTATCTATTCAATTGTTATCTGTCAAAGTTTTCTAGGGAATCATTGTCCACTGTCATTTTTAAGAGAACCAGGAACAACCCAGAATTTTAAAACAAACAAAAGAAGTAATTTTCTTTACAGTGTATAATTACTTTGTGGAATTCATTGCCACAGGATGCTGTGGAAGCTAAAATTATCACCAGATTCACAAAGGACTAGGTGGATTCATAGGGGAGCTATTAATCACAGTGATCTGTATGCTGCTCCCAGTTCTAACTTAAAGTGCTTGGTTACCCAGAAGCTGAGAAATATTTGAGAAGCAGGATCAAGCTAGACCTGTCTCTCATAATCTTTCTCTACATACCCCTTTTTTCATCTTGTCAGCAATGCATTTATTTTCTTTGGACCAATATGAACATTCCCACATTTTTTACAGTTTTGTAGGACAAGCTGTATGAAGAAAGAAGTAGTAAGCCAAGGGCTGTTTCCACAGGAAGCAAGTAAGGTTGGTCACAAAGTATGTTAAGGCAGGATAACAGCAGACAAAAGAGTGTGCAGGGGAATGAGATTCTGGGGTACTTTTCAAGAGTGGAATCACAGGACAAAATTTCTAAACTTGAAGTGTTTGAAATTAAGATTGAAGTGCTTATGAGTAGTCTGTAGGTGATGTTTGCCTGTAACAGAGGAGATACACTGCAAAGTTTCTTCTAATTGTGCATCTTAAACAGAAAGCTGAACTTTCAAGGCAGGCCACTGCTAACAGGAAAGTAGAGCTCTTTTGCATAGAGCTGGTCTCAGTTGTTCTAAGTTCCACCTTTGAAGTTGCATTAACCTTAAACGGTTAAAGAAAAAAAGGTAATTTAACCAAAGGGAATCAGATATTTCCAAGTCAGAACTATTTTTATGACGCATTATTGCCACCAAAAAAAAAAAAAAAAAGAGGATGAGTACTTACACCATGTAAAATTTTCATTTTCATCCTTTGCATAGGTTCTGGGGCTATTAAAACCATTTCAAACTATGGGTGAAAATTTTGCCCTTGGCAATATCTTTGTAACAATAGGGTGACACCATTACAAATTTGAGACCAAATTTGTCCCACCTTTGGTTTTGCCATCACTGGACAAACAAGTATACTATACTATAAGCCTAGGGTAAAAATAAGTCAGTACTCCCTTACATCACTATGACTCTGTTCTGGAAATTCATAGCTAATAGAAATATCAAGTTAAGTTATCCTAAGTGATTGGAAAAAAATAGAACCTCAGGAAACAGCTTGGTAAACTTTTTTCAGTATCTGCTGTGATGGTTCACAGCAAAATGTCGATATAGGAGAAGCAGATTGCTGTGGCCTGGCACATATTCAACTGAGTTTACAAGGTGTCAGGACTTTCAACTGTGTAAGGAAACAGCAGGAGTAATTCTGTATGATCACGTGATATTTTGTCCCAGTATGTTTTTCGTATACAGACGTACACATTCCCTGGAGGAGGCAAAAGGACTGTGAAATAGACTCAACATCTGAGCCATTGCATTTCAGCTGTAGGACCTCATGCCCTGTGAGTCACTCTGCTCAGAGCTGATGGGATGGGCATTGTGCCCAGGACGGGTGGGAGATGTCAGAACTGTTACTTTTCCAATTTTTAACAAAAGGGCACAGCTAACATTACTGCTTTGTGTGCATATGCCACAGACATAACATCTTACCTTAGGAAAGATATCTTACCTTATTGGTTCTGTTTTTGACATTTAAAATTGTTGCCAGTTACTTGAGTCATAGTCCAATTTTGTAAAGATTTTGATGACAAATTCTGAAAACCTAAGCTATCAACCTATCATTCCATCCAGAAAATCTGACAATCTCAGAAAGCTGTGGGTCTCTACATGCGCATTAACTATAATTTCAGGGAGAAATATGCACTGGCATAAAGCACAAGCATGGGCCTACCTTATTTATCTCAAGTTACTTTAGAAGCCCTCAGCATACTGAATACCAGAATTTCCAAATAGTTTCTTAAATTCAATTAATAATTAATTGGGAAGCTGTCTTGGGAAACTCCCATTTTTACATTCCTGTGGTAAATTTAGCAGTGATTTAAATGGAACTGTAATTAAAAAACAAACAAAACATACGAAAACAACAACAAAACCCCCACTTATTAAACCGCTAGTAAAGCAGATATCATAATAGCTAATACTGCTGTTTCCCAATTTCACCTCTTCACCCATCTGCTTTTTCCTCTTCTTGTCTTTCCCTTGTTTCTCTGCTTTTCTGCTTCCTTCCTCTGTTTCCCTCAAAATATCCTGTCTCCTCCTCCTTTCATGCATGCATGCATTTCCTTATTACACGATTTCCAATGCCAAGAACACTTCCCCCATTCCATCCTCTAGAAATGTCTTACCTGTCTGCCTCATCATAAACACACAATGAGTTTGGACATTTCCCTTCTGCATCTGTGGGACATTTTGGTGTATTTGCTGTCTCCATATCCTACATCTCAACCTTTAGGAAAATCGGAGATTTAAAGACTGAAAATCTCTTTTTCTAGTTAAAACAATCAAAGTTTGGGTTTGTTTGCTTGCTTGTTTGTTTTTTCTATTACTGATGTTATTTTTATTCTTTTTTATTATTGTTATTATTATTTAAAATCATAGCATAAACACAAAGTTTTTTTTATACGTTATTTTACACGTAACAGTGTATTTTTCTTTAGAGGCTGCTCATCTATTTCTCCTTGTCTTTAGAACAGCTTGACTGTAGCTACCCAAATCATCCTTCCCTCAGGAAATTGTCTTAACTTAATGCCAAGTGGTGATAGTAAAAATGAAAAGCAAGAAAATGACACAGCAACAGGGTCATCTTAAACAGGCTACAGTCTAACCCTGCTTCATTTCATCCTTTTATTCTTGTTCCCAGATATTTCTGGTCACACCTTCCTCTAAGCAGCTCAACTTTCCATAAACTTTTCATAGAGAGAGCCAGTCCTGTGTTTATTCTCCAATATTCCTGCAGCGCATGAACCCTGATATTTCCCTCCAAATCTTTGAGAGCATTAGACAAAGCCCTATAGTCAGGACTGGATATTGGAGGATTTGTCAGTTAGTTTTGGATTTTGAACTATACTAGCTACAGACTACAGTCTACCAGGCAAAAGTATAAAACTTCAAAATTCAATCCACACATCTGATGGCCTGACATGACTATTTCTTGCTGGTGACTAAGAAAGGAGCATTAACCTATTCAAGTTAGGTGAGAGATTTCCAAGTCCTGGATCATGGCTGATGTTTTGGAAATCCCTATTATACTTCTAATACTCCATGAGTATTCCTTTGAGCCTTCTGGAGAAGACATCATTTTTGTTTCTGTTCATTATGATTTGTATCCAGTGGTTTCATTGCTCTTTATTGTGGACAGTATTGCTAGATGAAATGTAGTTCCTGTTGGTGTTTTCTCTCTACTCCAGTGTCTCTAGTGAATGGCTAATTGTTGCAACTTAGCATCCATTTATAGGCTACTCTTGTTTTCTGCCACTGATTAAATATGAAATTTGATCTAAAATCTACTGGGTTGGCAATCACTTGGATCCTATCTAAAATTACTGCTCTGCTAACTGGCAGGATAATTTTTTCATTACTACATTTGACTCTCATGAGTATGACAATTGAGACTGAGTTGTCCTTTCTTTAAGGACATTTAAGTATTTTGCTTAAGAAGAATGAGAATACCTAATACACAGTTATATGATGAGACACAACCATGTGTGAGATTTCTGTGTGTGAGATTTTTTTTGTGGCTGGATGACTGTGAAGATGAAAGGGACCTCGGGGTGTTGGTTGATGCTCAGCTGAACATGAGCCAACAGTGTGCCCAGGTGGCCAAGAGGGCCAACAGCATCCTGGCGTCCATTAGAAATAGTGTGGCCAGCAGGAGCAGGGAGGTGATCATCCCCCTGTACTCAGCACTGGTGAGGCCGCACCTCAAGTATTGTGTTCAGTTTTGGGCTCCTCACTACAAGAAATACATTGAGTCCCTGAAGCATGTCCAGAGAAGGGCAACGAAACTGGTGAGGGGCCTGGAGCACAAGTCTTATGAGGTGCGGCTGAGGGAGCTGGGATTGTTTAGTCTGGAGAAGAGGAGGCTCAGGGCAGACCTCATTGCAGTCTACAACTTCCTGAAGGATGGTTGTGGTGAAGAGGAGTTTGGCCTCTTCTCCCAGGCAATAAACAGGACCTGGGGAAATGGCCACAAGTTGTACCAGAAGAGGTTTAGGTTAGACATGAGGAAGAACTTTTTCTCTCAGAGAGTGGTCAGGCACTGGAATGGCTGCCCAGGGAGGTGGTGGAGTCACAGTCCCTGGCAGTGTTCAAAAGGCGTCTGGATGGGGCGCCGCAAGATCTGGTTTAGTGCTTGTGGTAGCAGTGGTGATGAGAAGATGGTTGGACTAGATGATCTTTCAGGTTGTTTCCAACCTTATGATCCTATGATTCTATGATTCTTCCACCCCAATTTTCAGTTTTTCAATACTTAAAATTAACTTTGTGTGTGCTGTGTGGGATTCACAGGTTTGTTAGCATCCTTTGGTGGCCCTGAGGCTTATATTTTCCACATTTGCCCTACAACTAAAAGAACTAGATTTTTTTGTAATAAACATTCAACATTCTCAGATTTTTAGAAATATTAGAGTCAAAAAACAATAAATTGCATTTAGAAACAGAAATATGATCACTTTCTGATCAGCTTTTCTGAGTTTCTGCATAAGGCAAATCATAGAATCATACAATGGTTTGGATTGGAAGGGACCTTTATGATCACCTGATTCCAGACCCCTGCTACAGGCAGGGACACCTCCCTCTAGACAGGTTGCTCACAGCCCCACCCAGACTGGCTCTGAATGCTTCCAGGGAAGAGGGATCCACAGTCTCACAGGGCAACCTGTTCCAGTGTCTCACTACCTCACAGTAAAGAATTTCTTACTAATATCTAATCTAAATCTACATTTTAAAACCATTTCCCCTCACCCTGTCACTACATGCCCTTCTAAAAAGTCCCTTCCCTGTTTTCCTGTACCCTTCCTCCAGTACCCTTCAGGTACTGGAAGTCCACTATAAAGTCTCCTTAGAGCCATCTCTTCTCCAGGCTGAAGAGCCTCAGCTCTCTGTCCTTGTAGAGGAGGTGCTCCAGTTCCCTGGTCATGTTTGTGGTTCTCCTCTGAACCCTTTCTAACAGCTCTCTGTCTTTCTTGTACTGGGGGCTCCAGAACTGGATGCAGCACTCCAGGTGGGCTCTCACAAGAGCAGAGTTGATGGGTAGAATCACCTCCCTTGACCTGCTGGTCACACTTTTCCTAATGCAGCCCAGGATATGGTTGGCCTTCTGGGCTGCACGCATACTTTGCTGGCTCATGTTGAGTCTTTCATTGGTCAGCCTTCCCATATCCTTCTCCTTGAAGGTCTCCATTTAATAACTGCTGAATCAAGTCCATGTCTTCTATTTAACAAACAGCATAGTTTCTACAGAGGCTATATTGTTCTGTCATTGTTGGACACAATAAAACTGTAAGCACTGACAGTGCTTAATCCTGTCTTCATCAGTTATTCCACAGAGTCTGCAGGAATAATGGGGCTGGCAAATCAGATGCAGTATTGCTGGAGCTCCAGAACGTTAACCTTATAATAAACCATCTGCTCTCTGTATGACAAAGTGCAATGCAGCACATTGTCAGTATTTATGAATGATAAATAATAATAATAATAATAGATCTGTTTCTATAGTGCTTCCAGTGGATAGCAGCTGATCATGCTTGCTGAATCTAGCAAAGGAATGCCAAAAGGAAAACAAATGAATATAACCAGCTGTGGAGCTATTTTTGAAAAGCTGAGGAATTCAGCTCGTTGCTTTCTATTTCCTTTAAAGGTGGTATAGTGATATCTCATAGTTATTAATACAGCCTTCATACAGAAATGGATTGTTATTTGCTTTTTAAATGTTTGAGGGAACTGCAGGACCCTAGTGGCTCATGGAACACTTGTGCGTGTGAATGATGCACATAAACACTGCTATGTGTGTACTGTCTGATATCCAAGGCCCCTCTGTCCGTCACTCTTTGTGCTGAAAGAAATATAGCAAATATAGCATCAGAGTGCCTGCCCAAATGTCAACGCTCCAAGGCCCACTGGTGTCTGTACGTGTGTCCTGCAACACAGGCAGCAGCACTTCTCCAAGGCTGTTTTGTGCATCAGCTCTTATATGGATGCAAAAGCAGCATCATAAGTCCAAGGTCTTTCTGCCAAAACTCTTGCACTGCTGTTCAAAAGCAGTTACAAGGCCCTTGCTTCTGCCAGGACAATTTAAACGCAAATGACTGAAACTTAGGATGAGTGTGATTTTAAGTGTCTTGCTGAAACATGCTGTAAAATCCGTCTGCAGAGAAAAGAGAAATGCCATAAAAACTTTTTTCCAGTATAAGTGACACTTGGCAGGTCTTCTCCAGCTCCCCCAGCAGACTTTTTTTCTCCTTCTTTCCTCTGGCAGTGAGCCTTAAAAAGACCTCAAAGGCATTTATATGCTGACCAAAGAAACTCTTTCTATAAACAAGCAAAGAAGGGTTTATATTAAATGAACGTTGTTTATCATTGCCATTGTTGCAGTATATTAAGATAACAGGCGAGGCAGAGCATTGACAGCTCCTAAAGCCACTGTATAAACCTAAGCCTGCACGTAGCTTGCTGCCTGGGGCTCCTTAAAGCTACTGCCTTGGTTTTCTTCCTGCCTATGCTTGTTGATTTCTATCAAAATGAGTTAGAAAGCAACTCATCAGGCCCATATAATTCCATGCACACTTCCTCTCACCTCCAAACGGGAAGGTCAGCTTCTGAAAAACTTTGTTTCCACAGCTTTAAAAGAGTCTGTTGTGTTTCATTTTGTTTTGAGTGGTGTAATTATCAGTAATTATTGGGAAATGAGCAGGAGTCAGAGGCAATTCCAAAGCCACCCAGAATAAACTGTGCATTGTTGCAGGGTTGTAGCACGACTGTTTTACAGAATTAACATTCTGAAATAGTTGGAAGTGACAGTTTCCTTTTCAGGAAGGGAAGAGGGCAAAGAGCTACACTGCTGCTTTAAGGTCAGTGTTTATGTTCAGGAAGAAGATGGAGCTGGAGAACAGAGGGGATATGGAATGGATCCCTGTACCGCCCATTTTTTTCTTGTAAGTGAATCTTCTTGGGTAGGTACTGGGTCCAGAGAAAGTATTCTAATGTCAGAATGTCAGAACAAGTGAAAAAAAAAATATTTTAAGCCATGAATAAGGCAATCAATGAGATTTACATTAGAGAACACAGAATTACAAAGAAGATTAGAAAGAATGATTTCATTCAGTTTTAAATGACAGACTTTGAAAATTGAACTTCCTAAAATAACTGAGTCCTATATTTAAATTGTCCTAAAGTCTTATTTTTTCCAAGTAAATTAATAATTGTCATGTTGCATCAGTTCAATCAACTGTGAGATAATGAAGATTGTAAAGCAGAGAACTTGATGGGTCACTGATTGCTAATGGACTACAGATACTTGTAGGTCATGGGTTCATTGCCAGGCTATGTTTAAAGGTTACTCTTTTTCTTTTTCTTTTTTTTTTTTTAAACACTGCTTAATTGCAAAACAAAAGTGGATTCATGATATGAATGCAGATATTAATGCCACAGCCAGACCCTGAACCATGATGGATAATGGTTTGGGGGTTTCACAGCAAGGTCATGCTTCTTAGTAGCTTTGGCAAAACTGTTTTTTTCTGCCACAAGGACCCTCTCTGGCTCAGCAGTTTTCCTCTCATGGCAGTATCTATACTACTCTGTAGATGTACACAGAAAGCGATTTCTGGAAGGGGATGTCTGTAGAAGATGACACTTTCCTTCAATACTGTTTTGCTGTTCCCCCAGGACTTTGCATACAAGGGCTGACTGAATCATTTGATTCCATCGTGGTAGCTGCAAATGAGAAGAGACAGCTGCAGGGATCCAGTAAATGAGTGTGACTGTAGAAAAGGTGGCTACATTCCTGTTTCTGGAGTAGCATAACAAACTTCTCCTTTCCAAATGCAAGGCTTGTACTTCCCATCTTCACACAGAAAAGCATACAGATAACATACACAAATGTGCAAAATACTTCAGTACATACCCAGGAGTGTGTAAGATTTCACGAATGCCACAAACTACAGGAAGTGGGTACAGAGCAGCATATCACCAGGTTGTGGACCAGGCTGGGATGAAGTGAAAGCAGAGGGTCTGAGAGGGAGCAAATGAAGAAGTAGACATTGTTCTGCATTAGTCTATGGGAGTATTAATGGTACAGCCTGCTCACAATTGCCTAAAACAGACTCTTCCACACAGCCGTGCTCCTGGACTCTGGTGTAAGAGATGAAGAAAACTTTAATATCCTGCTGAGTCTGGAGCTGATTTTGCTGTTCTCACGCTGTTAGGTATGCATAAAACCAGCTCTATTTGGCCTCCACTAATCTCAGTTGTAGTGAAGTCTGCTTTTTGATAAAAAGACGTCTATCAGAATTAAAGTCTGTTTCCCTTAAGAAGCTCACGCATTTAAATTCAAAGTCTATTTGGTCCTATTGATGGCTGCTACAGTGCTCTCTGTATAAACAGAAGAACCATAATTGAAAAAGAGTCCATTAGAAGTGCAGAGAGGAAACTAAGGGCGTGAATTCAGTGATTATGAAGGTGAATGATTAATAGCACGTATTAGTGCCAGACATAATACAGACAGGCGCTGCCCCCACCATGCAGGTCTGCTAGTATTTAAAAATGATATCTTCCACCCCTTCTACTCCAGTCTTGAGCCATTCTGGCTCTGGAAACAGTCAACAATGTTGAACTTTTAGCAGTTTTGTAGTGAGAACAAGAGGAGAGAATACTTGTAAGAACATGTCATTGGGACTACAGCGGCAGAAGACTGCAGGAATAGACTTCACTGCCATTTGAAATACTTGCTTTTCTCATTTGAGTGGATAGAAGAGAGTGTGTGACGGTACATCCTACTGACCTTGTAAATAGCCAGAGAGCAGAAGTACATGCCACTTTTCCTCATCGTGTGTGCAAGTTTTCCTTTTATCAACACTATTTTCTAACTGAGATTTTAAAATGTATTTCTGAAATGCAGAACAGCTTCCTTGAATTTTTTCTGCTGCAAAGTATATTTTTTCTGTATCAGTTTCTCCGCCCTGCTTTTTTCTATTCAAAGTACAGTTACTATTGCTAAAAACAGTCAGATTTTGTGCTAAAGGTTAAAGTTTGCTTCCATAATATCTTCTGTCCTGCTAAGCAACTGCGTGTGATGCGCTTACTTCATGTTTTAGTGGGAATATTCTGTAGAAGGATGCTTGGCTTTGGCCAAAGAAATCAATCCATTTCAGCAATGGTGATTTACTTGGCAACGTTTCCGTAAAATGAACTCAAAAAGCAGGAGTTACCTGGAGTGAGCATACGTACATTAATTATATAAAGTCAGCACTGCTCATGCCCTTTCTCTGAAATGATTGTTCAGCTCAAGAGAAATACAGCTATTTCTTTCTGTCAACCTGCCAACAGCTGAAAATACATCAAGACAGTATTTTGGAAAGAAACTCTGACGTTCAGCTTTACTGTTTGCAACATTAATGTCAATGTTCTTGTCACAAGTTCTATAAATCTGAGCTGTGAGGCCTTGAGCAACTTGCAAATAGAGTAAAACACGAAATAGACCAAACTGATAATAGTGCAGCCCTATCTACTTTCCAAGCAGTCTTTTTAGTGCAGACATCCTTCCAGATATACAAGTAGGCGGATGGAGGAGTTTGGGATTTAGCGTGAGGAGACATTTTTGTGCCCTGTTCCATAAGTGATTACACATTTCCTGTTTGATTCTGGGAGGTCACATACACTTTCCTATATATATATTTAAATGAGATAACATTTTCAGAGGGTTGTTGTGAATCGTTAATTGTGGTCTCCAGGTGCCTGTTTTGTAAGAACATTTAATACACCAGTAGTTGCCAGAGGGTGATCGCACATACTTTTTTTAACAGTATCAGTTGATTGTGATTACAAAATGAGAACAATTACAGAATCATAAACAAAATTGAGATATCTGTCTGTGGGAAAATGTAGAATATAAAAGTGTGAATAAACCATTTTCTGTCTGGTTTTCTCTGAGCAACAACTAGAAACGTGTGACTATGTTACCCTTGTCTATGGCTAAGTCTACTTTCATCTACACTTTCTGGAACTGTACATACATTGAACCAGTGATGGAATTTGGCTGTGATATTTACAAAGCCATTTCCTTAAAACTCCAGGACAGAGCAATGAGAAACACAAACTGAAGAAAGTTTTATTAGTTACAATACCTTTCCTGAAGCTATTGTCTTCCAGAGTGGTATTACATGAACACGTTTTAAAATATCTGGCTAGACAGATAGGCAAGATTAGACACTAAGTACAAAAGCTTACCATTCAGGGGCTAGAAGAATTTTCTCCTATGTGAATAAGAGAGTAGCACTACCCCTCTTTTGGCATTAAGATCAGAGGAATGGTGGTCTTCTGTCAAAAGCTTTTTCCTCGGGGCATACTTCTAGGATTGTGATGTGGCAATAATTTTCTAATTGCTACTAACTGCTCCTTAAGGGCTGAATTGTAATGGAAGCCTTTGTTTTTTCTTTAACTTGAATCAGCTGAATCAGAACTTTTATTCCTGGTGGAGAGTTTAAGGCCAGGATTTCAGGTTTTTCCTGGAAACCCTTGCTTGGGAATGCTCATGTATTTAAACTGAAAGGAGGCTGCTAAAACTGTTTTCAACATCTTAACATTCCTGTTACAAACTACATTTACAATAAATTCTTTGAAATTCATTACGCTTACAATAAACTTCTAGCTCGAAGCAAATAGTTCCATAATAGCCTGTATCAGGTTTTTCTGTGTTGTCCTCTAAAGCATCTGTTACTGGATGCTGGCCAAGGAGTTGGTGTTAAGGACTGAAGGTCTGACCCAGTATACGAATTCACAGGATTGCTGACCAGCTGGTTAGGAGGGGCAGCTGGGGGCCTGCTCCAGCAGAATGAATCACCTGCCTGGCCAGATTAGCCCACCAGAATTTGGAAACTTCTAAAGACAAGTAAACTGCCTCTTAGGTAATCTGCTCCTATGCTGCCATATTATTCAAGCAAAGTTTTTCCTAAAGAAGCATGTAGCTCTTGTGCCTTGTTTTACCGCATGCTGCTACCAAGAAAATTTTGTCTCCATTATCTTTATCTCATATATCATTTATCTCAGCCAAAAATGTAATTTACCTGATTTATGATAAGAGCACACTGTTGGCTATATCCAGCTGCCATTTGCCATAACCCCTGGATCATTTTCATCCAATACTCTTGTCCTGTACTGGTACAAGTTGTTGTTCTGCCCAAGTTACAGATTTCTGTACTTTGCCAATTTCATGACTGATTCCTATGATATGAATAAGATTTATGTAATTAATTCCCTTCAATTGTCTTAAAAAACATGCATTTGTTTTTGTAGGACTATTTTTGCAGGATTATTTTTGCGTTTAAAAAAATCTTCTGATACTGGAAAACCAGGAAAATTTGTCCTAAAGAGAATAAATGTGGCCTGCAGAATGTGATGTTTCAGTCACATTAGGCTTATATATATATTTAGGATCTATGTAAGTCTACAGGGAAAGAAAGATTAGTCTATCGAATGATTGACTGATTTAATAAAAATCTCCTATCCTCTCAAAAAGTGACACGTGATTTTGCTCAGTTGGAACTGAGCTTGACAGAATTTCTCAAGCTAGATCTCATTTACTTTGTTACATCTTAAGCGTAACCACAGATACATACACACATATTGCCAGGGCTCAGTTTGTTCTGCAATATGTAATGAAACAACAAAGCCAAACTGCTAGTATGTACTTATAGAAGCAAGAATACTTAGAGTTGGAAGGGACATTTAAAGGACATCTCATCCAGCTCCACTGCAATGAACAGAGACATCTACATCTAGATTAGATTGCTCAGAGCCCCATCAAGCCTGGCTTCAAATGTCTCTAGGGACTGGGCATCCACCACCCAGCTGGGCAACCTTTGCTTGTGCCTCGTCACACTCATTCTAAAGGACTTTTTCCTTATATCCAACTAAATCTACTCTCTAAATTGGAAACCATTTCCCCTTGTCCTGTCACCACAGGATTTGTTAGTGATCTCTGAGTCATTTTACTCTAAACTTCAGTTTTGATGGGCTCAGTGGTAATGTTAAAAATTCTTGTCACTGAAGTAAGAATCTTTTGTGCTATCACCTCTTCTTCTTTTGTGAAATAGATGGTTGTAACTGGATGGTTGTAATGTAAAATGAATTTATAAGTAATAAATACAATTATAATTAATAACACTACCAAAAATTGTCATTAATTTCCAGAATTGATATATATCATATCAAGAAGTATCCAGCACCCATTTTATGGCCTCAAAATATTTGAAAATATTCATTTTTCATTTTGTAATCTAGTTATTGCATTCTCTTTGATAAAAACTTACAATATTAAACAGTGATCAATATTTTTTAACACTGAGTTACACGTTCAGATAAAACGAGGCAAATGAAACCCTTTGAATATAGACTTTTCTAACGAGAAGCCCAATAACGTTAAGATACTCACTTAGTAGATATTGGTGACTTCATTTTACAATATTTGCAAAATATTTGACACATACATGTAATAACTACAGTCATCAGGACTGAGTTACATTTTTCATAAATCATGCATTTTAGTAGTTCTGTAATTTTATCACTGCATGAATAAGATGCATACAGGCTTGTTTTAAAATGTTTTCTTAATAGGAAGTTTTGATAGCATTTGAAGGGCTTTTACAGAGGAAGGCATAAAGGACTTGCAACAGCTAGTAAGCATGACATCATTAAAAAGCAATGAATGTTAGGAATATTCCTGTTCTAATCCAGGCCACACATCCTGCTGCCCTGGAAGACAGCCAAGCCCAACATCCTTTTAGGGTTATAGGGCAGGCTGTGGCCTTTCACAGTTTGCTTTAGTAATCTCTGCATGTGGAATATACACTGGCAGGCATTACAATAAAATCTAAAATTACTCCATCAGAGAGCTGGTGTTCCACCCTTCCTGCATTCTTCCCTGACAGTGAAACTGCCCCAAAAGAGCCTTACTGCGTTTCATAGATTTCTGTGAAGGACTGTGAGCAGAGCTGATGGAGTCCTTTGCGGGGTTTTGCAGAAAAGTTCAATAGCATGTTCCAATTGAGAGAAAAAAACATTACTGAGACTGCTTAAAAGTATGTTGTGCTAATATTCTGATTAGTTCCATTCTGTGAACACATTAGGGTTTAATTCTGCAATCTTTTCTTTATATTTTCAGTGAATGTTTCACATGACCAAAGGGAAAATTATCAGGCCATTCCCTTATGGTTGTCACATCTTCTGTGCAAAGTAAAGCTCTCTGTGCCCAGGCACTCTGCCACACTAAATCCCTTTACACCATCCTTTTGGGGAAAAGAAAACTGAGAGTTGCAGCAAAAGGAACAGCTCAGCATTCCCTGATGTTACTTAGGTGACAAAGAATAGGAAGCATAAGGGTTTTCAAGATACTGCCTTTTATCTCCCTGTTGAAGTCCTCAGCAGCTTTCAGGAGACATATTCATACCACCAGCACCTGATTTACACGATGAAGATCATAGCAGTGACATGCAGTCTGTAATTCACATGACAATTTTAGGTGCCTCAGGAGTACCTTTAAGAAAACATTATTTCTCTGAATAATTAAAGGGGAAAGGCAGATGTCTCTGCAGCCGTCACAGTGAGATCTTGTCTCCATAAATATAGATAGCACTTACTGCTTGCCTTTCTCTATTGACAGTATTAGGAATACATGTATCTCCCTTAAAAGAATTCACTATTGACCTAAAATTCAGGTATAATAAAGATGCTTCATCTAGGCAACTTGATAGTATCCCTTTCTTTCCACACTTTCTAAATCATCAATGAATAGAAATAGCTTTCTCTGAAAGGAGCCAAATTTGACCCATGTCTCAAATCATCTGGTAATATAACATTGTCCAGTGAAAGACGTTTGAACCCAACAGGATGAGGCTTCACTCTTCTGGGATACTTTATAAGGCACATGTTTTGGGGAAAGCCTGGATTGAAACGTCCCTAACTTCTTCATACCATATTCCTGCACCAGCTGTACCAACATTTACTTCTCCAGTTTACAAGGTTGGAGAGCAATTGAACAGCTGACATGATGGGGATTACATATAACAACTTCCTCTTTTTTAGCAGATCGCTCTCTGATGGGTTTTACACTATAGTTTCACAAAGTGTTGGGTCACCACAGCTCAGGAGGCAATGAAGTGCAGCACAGCTTCTTAGACTGTCTGTCTCCGAAGCTAACATCTCCTGAAATTACACCCTGAGGCACGTAAATTAGATGTCTAAAATAAGACAGCTGAATGAAATCCCCTAGCTACTACACAATTTGGTTCTACAGAGTAATTATTAATTACTCCTAGACCAAAATACGTTACAGGATGTCAGACAGAAAAGCAACATTTCACACTCAGAATATTCAGAGTAAGCATTCAGTTGTAAAGACCATTATGAAAAAGTATGTTTGGAAAATCTGTACAGCTTTTTAAAACCAAAATTGGTTCCTATAAAGTGAACCACTGTCTGGAAGAAAAGAAGTTATTCATAGGTAGTTATACTGAGAAAGACAGCAGGGACTGAAATATCCCTAGGTGATTTATAATAAATAGCATAGCTTACCAGTCAAGACAATCCCAGAGAGACAAGGTGAGGGAAATACAGACACTCTGAAATGTATTGTTACACTGGTAATCGCATCAATTCTTTGTCTTGCTGGTTTGTAACTGTTATACTGTATAACAGAGAAGGAAATGTACTAGAAAATCAGTCTCTTGGATTCCATCTACGGCTACCATTTTACTGCCAGATTGATTCCTTTCCTTGGCTGCAGAACATATGTGATATAAAAAAATTATGGCAAGAAAGGGTACGAGAGCCTGTACCTTCTTATGCCATGATATAATGCTCTCTAATGTTCATTACCAGAACACTTCATTAAGAAGTGGTGGTGGTGTCTAGAAGTCAAGAGTGACATAATGACCTCTCAGCTGGCTCCTTCATATCATATAGGAGTTGCCTTACCTACTTCTGGAAAATTCACATCTATTTTGGCAAGGAATTTCTTACTGAAGGATCTGTCACCTGATGATCCTTTTGCAACCTGATCAAAGTAATGTGATCCAAAAAAGGTGCAAAGAAATTGAGACAGTATGACATGTAGGGGCAACTAACGGTAAAGCTAGATTTATCATCTTCACTGCTGCTGATAATATTCTCAGGTATAAAATTAAGGTCCAATGAGTAACTAGGTGAAAGAACTTGAGTATGTCATCTGACTTTGTACATGCAAACAAGTCCATCCTGCATACTCCAACCTTCTTGTCAAACTCCAGCACTGGGAATGCTGCCATACCTACTGCTTCTTCACAAATTCAACTCCTCACCATGACTGCAGCTTCAGGGTCTTGAAAGAGATCAGGCATGTAGATATGAGAGAAACGCTTTATTTATTTATTTATTTATTTATTTATTTATTTATTTATTTATTT
>JAPSGF010000084.1:2286924-2385658 GCA_035772895.1 Perdix hodgsoniae
TCTTTCTTTCTTTCTTTCTTTCTTTCTTTCTTTCTTTCTTTCTTTCTTTCTGTTTTTGAACAGTTTCTTTGTAAGATGCTGTTACCAGGAGACAGACTTTACTATCTTTAACATCATGCATGATTGAATAGAGGATATATGGTGTTATCAGTAATGTCCTTTTCTGCAGGGCAGCCCTCATTGAGTTCTTCTCCAAGTCTGTATGCATATCCAGGATTGCCCCAACCCAACCTTGCACTTGGTTTGTTGAACCTCATTAGACTTGTGCTGGGATTCAAGTGTGGGATGCTAGAATGTAAGCGTAGTTGGTACAGTAACAGATATCTAAAAGAACTTAATGTGGAAGTGAGGGAGAAATTAGAGCTTGAAAAAAATTGAAATGTTTTATTTATGGCTGATGAGATTGTCTAGTTTAGAACAAACCACTATCCTTCATCTTTCAAAATGTCAGGCATATAAGTAAGATTTTCTCAGAACTCTGCTCTAGACTTGATGGTGTCCATTTAGCAAAAGATGTCTGAAATAAATGGTAGTTCTACAGCTGCTTTACTTAAAGAACGCCTACCAATTTTTATCCCTGCCACAGAGTTTGACTAGCAAGTTACCTAAACTGAACTTTTCATTTTTGTTCACTTATTACACAGTCTGCATGTTTAGAATGCACATTTTTAGACTTTTATGCCTTGTTTGCATAACTGCTGAGTGCTCACAGCTGTTACTCAATCCATTGTATTCTGGGCATATAAAATGAATGTTAATGCAAAATAATACAAAACAGCCTAAGCTGAAGCTACTGGCAAAATTTACAGAGATGACACAGAATGACACGACAATAAAACTGCAGATGAAATTACCTTGTTAATGTATGTGAAGTGATCAAATAGAAAAAAAAAGAAAAAAACAACAAAAACAGAAAATAAAATGCCACAATCAAACAGCTATTCTAATTACACATGTAAGATAAAGGATTCTAAATTAATCCTCACTGTTTAGGAAACCAATCTGGATGGTCGCATCAGCTTAATTGCCTGTAATTGTTAAAAGACATAATAAGAAATGGGATAAAAATATTCAATTTAAAAAAACCTGTTATATCATTATATCATAGACTATGTTTGAGAGGGAACCTATATTTTGAATATTGTTATTCTCAGTAGAGAATTTGCTCAATATTTAAACTCATTCTCCCAGTATCCATTGACCTTTTTACAAATTACTGCACTGAATTAGATATTACTCCAGTAGGAATTTTGGTCTCATATAATACACACACTTCTTAAAATTTTATGACAAATCTCTGAAGACTGATTTTTATATATCAGACTGGGAATTCAAAATTACTGAAAAATGAGGACATCCACATTTTTGTGTCTACTGCTCACATCAGTAAAATTAGTATGAGCCTTCCTTCAGCTCATCAGGAACTGGGAACATAAGCCAGAGTCTAACTGTGCTTCCATTTATACAAGCAAATTAAGGAAGACCAAGACACAGACTTACATAGTAGCACATCAGCATCCCTTTCATTTTATTATTAGTTGGTCCTTTTCAAACTTTTGGCTGAGATGCACAGTTCTCCTCCTCCAGGAGATGCTTGCAGGATAGCAAAAGCACCATGTGATTGTAACTTAGTGCAGGCAAGGGACGTTTTCCAAGAGGCAACATGGATGAGGTGATCCTTGTGAAGAAGTTCTGTTCCTTGGAGGCAAATTTTCCCATTTTGCTTGCTTCCAGAGTCAAAAGAAAGAGGTTCTCACCCTTTTGTCTAGACTACATATGATAGAATCATAGAATGGCCTGGGTTGAAAAGGACCATAACGATCATCTAGTTTTCCTATGTGCAGGGTCTCCAATCACCAGACCAGGCTGCCCAGAGCCAGATCCAGCCTGGCCTTGAATGCATCCTGGGATAGGGCATTAACAATATATAGATATAGTCCAAAAGATATAGTCCATTGTGATGGGTGCTTAAAGCAAGCTTAATAAATAATGAATATATCTGTCATCACAGAAGGATTTGAATAGTGTGCAGGAAATAAATGTGCATACATATACCGAAGACAGAGAATGAAATGAAATATTGAGTATGCTTTCTCTCAAGCAATCGTTATCTATCATGTGTAATGAGGTAGGGGTTCTGTGGAAAAAAGAATGTAAACATATAATTCAAGATAACATCATAATCATCACAAAGTAAAGCAACTGAGATGTCTTAGGCACATAATTCCAACTTGTATAGTTTATTTTCCACCTGAATAGTGAGACTTCACATAATTTTCTATCTTATTTTTTGCAAGTTCACATGTACATGATTCTGTACATCTACCTTCTCAAATATTTTAGATCAATAGGAGAAAGATATTATAGCCAAAATTTGATGTTAAGGACCAGTGTATGTGTTACAAATAGGAGTATCTTGGATATGCTCTAGTATGGTCCCGTGGACATAACATTATTTCTTTACTAAGTGGAATTGCATTTCTGCAGTGCATTTTCTGAAACAGTTTCTGTTCATGTGCTCTGGAACTGTAACTTCTGTTCCATGAAATGAACAGAAGTAATCTCACACGAGTATAAAATATATATAATGTGTACACTTTACTCAACCTAAAAAGGTACTACAGGTTCATCTGGAAGTAGACTTTACCTTATATGCTTAGTTGAAAACTAATCTGAAAAAAAAAAAAAAGACAAAAAAAAAATCTGTACAGAGCAATTCTGTATGTCATTTCCTGAGTCAGCACAAAGAATATTGCGGTATAGAAAATGATGCTTTTGAAGGGTCGTTCTTCACCATCACAAAAGCAGTGATGGTGAAATACTCATGCTCTGCGAACTGACTTTTCATCACAGGACAATGGGAAATCCCAATTGCATTCAATATTTAAATTCTGTGGCTGTTTTTGTGGTTTGTATATCGTTGTGCTTTGAGGAGATTACTAAGGATTACAGTAGAATATTTCAATGGATATCAAAGCCATCTCTTTCTGAACATTTCTATTCATATTGATGAAGAGAATGATGATGGCTGTTCTCTGTAACGTCTGTTACAGAGTGTTTATGTGCATCCAGGCATTTGTGTCTGTATGTTTAATGTGAAGAGGAATATTAAAATCTTTAAAATCTTTATTCTTTGTTAAATGTACACTTTTTAGAATGATTACTAAAATCCTATCTTATTGCCTAGGTAACAGATTAGAATATCTATCATTGAATAATTAGATATTTACAAATGGAATGTTAATAGCACCTATTAATTTTAGCTTGAAGATCTGTGCCTTGTTAGTAAATTGCGCAGAAAATTAGTTTCGTGTTAAAAGGCTTTTGTTCACATAAAATTTAATCAAGAAGTGCCTGAAACCACTTTTGTGCATCTGAGTGGACTCTAATTCTTTAATAATATAGTGGAATTGTTGCAAGAAGGAATGCTAACTGCTGTTATTAGATGCTGTTCTGTATTTTAAGATGAGATTAACAGAATCCAAAAATAGAATGTTTGCTGCAGTCATGGTAACACACATTTCAAAATTCGCAAATGTTAGCACACAATATTTTAACTAGGAAAAAAAGATGTCGTATCAGATAAGCTAAGCACACATTGAAAATTAAGCCTTTTTCATTTGAGTATTGTCTGGCTCTGAACAAGTGTTCAATTTTCCTGTAAATCCTGGAAAAGTAAAATTGTAGCCAGCACAGGCATGATTGCTATCAGTATTAGTATTCCCAAACAAGATAGAATAGTCTTTCTTTATGAACTTGAGGGATTTTGATTTCCACTGACTGTTATTTGCTTATCCTTGCAGGATAAAAAAACCCACATGCAGCAGCCACCATCACTGATCAGCTTAGGTAGAACAATATTTTCAATTAATGCCTTAGCAGATTACTACTACGTTGAGCTATAGATTCTCCTCTGGAGCTTAAGGCCTCCCTTGGTTAGCTACATCAACTGACAGCATTGCTTTTGCCTCCTGTATGTATATAGTGACAGTTCAGAGTAGTCCAGCTGTCACAGTGAGAGGAAACTGGGCTGATGGCAGGAAGTACTGCATGTCACGCTTTTTTTATCTTCAGGAAGATTTCTTGCCAGTGGACTGAGAATCTTAACTTTATAGCCACAGAGAAGGAATATTGACTGGTATATACTGGGGGTAGGAAAAAAAAAAAAGAAAAAAAAGACTTGATTTTGGTTTAATGATTATGACAATAAAAGGAAGGTAGGAAAAGTGAAGTTCAATCTGTGTACCGAAGCCTGCCATAGAATGCCCTGGGTTGAAAAGGACCTCAAAGATCATCTAGTTTCAACCCTCCTGCTGTGGGACGATTGCCAACCACTAGAACAGGCTTTCCAGAGACACATCCAGCCTGGATGTTGTCATAAGTGACAAAATGGAAGAGCCTGACAAAAGCAAGCTGAACTCTTAAGCATCGCAATTTCACACAAGAAAGCATAGCATAGCATGGCACAGAAAGGAGCTGGAAATGACTGCAAGAGACCCAGGACTGGTGCCAGAATGGTGTCAGAGCAGTGCCAGACCCAGGCTACAAACACTTCAGAGATGAAGGGCTTTTATCCTACACATATCATTGCTTTGACACGGTAATTCAGCTGGATGGGCAACCTCTGTTCCTCTAAACCTGTGTCACAGGGATGGCTGAGTTATGGGCACTGATTCAGAAATCCCCATACAGTATAGATTATGTCTTGAGTTTCCTCAATCAGGTGATTAGAATCTCCATTCAAATCAAGCAGAGTGGTAATCTGCCAGGTCCTGGTACTGTGGAGGGAATCTGCCTACATTCTCCTATTGTTCTTTAGTTTTTTGTTATGTCTGCTTCTAGATACAGTAGTTTAAAATGAGGTTGTGAAAATCTGCATTCCTGTGCAAATATTGGTTCTGATGCTTCTTCTTTATGGTAGGCAAGAATTCATATTTATTATGAATTTTTTAAGATTGTTGGATATTCTTTTCATCCGTGGAATTTATATATAGAAGGTTAATTTTGCACATTATAACTGCAATGAACTCACAATTTTAAAATTGATTTGTGGATTTTAGTGCCTCTGTTTCCAGGTATCTTAAATGATGTATCTCCTTTTTGCAAAACCAGAATTCTAGGCAATCTCTAAGTGTACAAAGAATTACTAAGGTCTCGTTTCTTGGGAACACCTTCTGACTGTCAGTCACCAGCTGTTCTGCTGATATATTAATGAGTCCTACAAGCACACTCCTCAACATTTGTGCTGTGAATGTTGTGAACATTGTGTTGCAAAGGGTGGTCAAATCCTACCAAGAAATCATGAAACTGAGGTTTTCTCTGATGCCATTTTTCTGCAAACACCTTGTCATGTGTGTTTCAGTGCTTCTGCTTCTGAGAAGGAAAATCTCCATGAAACTGCATATACATGGAGACAAATACATGGACATGACGTTGGCACAAATGTGGGCAAACAATAATCAAATTTTCAAGTGCTTATCGATATTTTTATATCTCATATAGAATCAAAATGTGATAGCTCTGATAGCTCTTTTGCTGAGGAAATGAAAATCAGGCAGGGAAAAAATCCACTGCTAATATTCTGGGAGCTGTTTACAGACCTGTCTGCTGAGGCACGAAAAATAAAATGAAAATAAAATATACCATGATTATGCTAAAAAGAACTGTACATAGCAGATTCACATCGACTCAGCTCTAGTTCTTTTGGTTCCTTGGGAGCAAAGCATTAGCATGAAAACAGGGAAAACCTAGTAGCACAATAAGATACTTAAATAAATACTTGCTTCCAAATGAATTGCAGGTGTCAACCAATCCAACATCTGCAAGGAGGTTTGTGCCATGACCTTGCTGTTCTTGATTCCCTTTCAGAGCAGCTAATATTTTGTAACTGGATCAGCTGCTAATGCTCTAGAGTTTCAAGTTTCCTGAAATTAGAAAGCTGTTGCACACTCTTATTTTGTCTCAATTACAGTGTTAATATATTTCGTTCACCTTGTTTACAGAAGATAGTAATGTTTTAGAAAGATTTTTTGTAGATGGAAAAGCATGCCAAATGGTTGTTTTCATTTTTTCTTCCCTTTAAAAGAAAATCAACATTAAGGACAAGTGATAGGTATGTTTTCTCTTTTTTTACAGAATCACAGAATCACAGAATCATCAAGGTTGGAAAAGACCTAAAAGATCATCCAGTCCAACCATCACCAATACTCCCCAGGAGTATTTGTTTAAATGCTATGTATCCCAGAGTAGTATTGAGTTGTTTAGCTAACTAATGTTTCTTTATCAATTAAAATATAGTTTTATATAATTTTATTATAATATCATTAAAATAAAATATTGATTTATATATTTTAGTGCTGAAAGAGCAATAAGAAAATGAGATTGATTTTGTAAGGATAAAAAGAAGTTGTTTAAAACTTGCCCCAAAATATTAATGTTTAAATCAAACCAAGATGTCTACATGAACTGGAAGATGCAAAAGATATTCTTCTTTTGAAGATTTGTATGTGAATATAGGGATAGTATTAGTGTTTTTTTTTTTAATGGTGAAAGAAAGAGGAGAGATACTGAGAAGTAGATTCGGGAGAATGATTGGAAATAATTACTTCTAATTTTAAGCAACTGACATTCTAAACTCTTAAATTCCATTGCATCACAAACAGACACCTTTGGGATCTAAATTCAACATGGTGGGGATCTTTAGAATAGGGTATGTCTACCACTTTTTTGAAAACTGATCTGTTAGTACGCAATAGATATTTCATCCATTAGATATGGAATATATATGGAAGTTACTTAAGAAACAAAATTTAGTTATTGTTTTCATTCTGTTTGGAATTGTTAAAAATTCCCATATCATATTTCAATAAAATAAATTTGTATTTCTTTTAAATAAAATTATCCATTAGTAGAAAAGCCTATGAAGAGTGGAACTACCTGAAGAGAGGTTCTGGTGAGGTGGGGATCAGCCTCTTCTCCCATGTAACTAGTGATAGGACTAAAAGGAATGGCCTCATTGAAGCAGGGGAGATTCAGTTTGGACATTAGGAAAAATTTCATCTTAGAAACTGTGTTCACTCAGTGTGAAGTCACCGATTCTAGAGGTGTTCAAGAAATGTGTAGATCACAGAATCACAGAATGGCCAGGGTTGAAAGGGACCTCAAGGATCATGAATCTCCAACCCCCCTGCCACATGCAGGGCCACCAACCTCCCCATTTAATGCTAGACCAGGCTGCCCAGGGCCCCATCCAGTCTGGCCTTGAACACCTCCAGGGACGGGGCATCCACAGCCTCTCTGGGCAGCCTGTTCCAGCACCTCACCACTCTCACAGTAAAGAATTTCCCCCTGATGTCCAACCTAAATCTCCCCTCCCTCAATTTAAAACCATTTCCCCTCATCCTGCAGTTATTTACCCTTTCAAAGAGTTGATTCCTCTCCCCTCTGTAGGCTCCCTTTAGGTATTGAAAGGCTGCAATGAGATCACCCCGCAGCCTTCTTTTCTCCAGGCTGAACAAGCCCAGCTCCCTCAGCCTGTCTTTGTACGGGAGGTGCTCCAGTCCCCTGATCAACTTTGTGACCCTCCTCTGGAGCCTCTCCAACAGCTCTCTGTCTTTTTTGTACTGGGAGCTCCAGACTTGGACACAATATTCCAGGTGGGACCTCACAAGAGCAGAGTAGATGGGAACAATCACCTCACCTGCTGACCAGCCCTCTTTTGATGGAGCCCAGGATACCATTTGCCTTCCGAGCTGCAAGTGCACACTGCTGGCTCATATTAAGTTTTTCATCAATCAAGACCCCCAGGTCCTTCTCCACAGGGCTGCTCTCAAGGACCGCTCCTTCCAGTCTGTATGGATGCCTGGGATTCCTCTGGCCCAAGTGCTAAACTCTGCACTTTGCTGTGTTGAACCTTATCAGGTTCACCCGGACCCACCTTTCTAGCCTCTTGAGGTCCCTCTGAATGGCATCCCTTCCTTCAACTGTGTCAACTGCACCACTCAGCTTGGTGTCGTCAGCAAACTTGCTGAGGGTGCACTTGATTCCACCATCAATGTCACTGATAAAGATGTTAAAGAGCACGGGTCCCAAGACAGACCCCTGGGGGACACCACCGTTATCGGCCTCCAGCTGGACATGGAGCCATTGATGACCAACCTCTGTCTGTGGCCTTTCAACCAATTTCTTATCCATCGAGTGGTCCACCCATCAAATCCACATCCCTCCAATTTGGAGATAAGGATGTGGTGGGGGACCACGTCAAAGGCCTTGTTCAAGTCCACGTAGATGTTGTACTGAGGGACATGATTTAGTGGGAAATATTGGTGATAAGTAGATGGTTGGACTGGATGATTTTAGAGGTCTTTTCTAACCTTGGTGATTCCATGATTCTAAGATTCTATGACCCTTCTGGATTTCCTGCAACCTAGATAAACTATCAACTACGACCCCTAAATCATAGTGCTGACTAAGCTGAAGGCTTGAACTGCTGGAGTCAAGCCAGAGAAGAAGACAACCTTCCTCTTGCAACACAGTAACACCAGGCCCTCTACCAGCTTGAAGACCATGGACCATATTGCCAATCTTGGCTGGACTGTTCCATCACGTCCACTGTATAGTCTGGATTTGGTGCTTTTTTACTTCTATCTGTTTAGGCCCATGAAAGATGGACTATGTGGGCAACATTTTTCTAGCAACAATGCTGTCATAGAAGCTGAGAAATAGTGGGTCACCTCCACTGGTGCAGATTTTTATGAGAGCAGCACGCATGCTCTTGTTCATCTCTGGTGAAATGCATAGCTAATAGTGATGACTGTGTTGAAAAGCAGTGTTTTGTATCTGAGAATGCTCTCTATTAAATAATGTTATTGTGGTCTTTGTTGTAGTTTCCATGGAGATAAATAGGAGGCATTATTTTCAGAGTGACCCACATAGTTTGGTTGTTATCCACTCTTTTAAGTGTGTGTCTTGCTGATTTTCCAAGTGGGTTCTGTAAACAGTGTTCCTCACATTGTGAAGCAAACAAGGATTACTGTTGATAATGTTTTTAATTCTTCTTTCCTAAGCAATCATATTATCAGCATTTTTACCAAGCTCTAGGTTTTATTGTACAAATCCTATTTGCAAGATATTGATAGAAGTTATTAGAGGAATTAGGATCATCCACCCCATTTGGGAGGATAGGATCAGACATAGCCTACAGCTTTAACAAATATTGAATTGCTAGATGTAGAATCAGATTTTACAAATGTTATTGACTAAATCTAACATAATCTGTGAAACTGATAGATGTCAGCAGGACTTGTATTTTCTACTAGAAACCTTTTAACTGCCACAGGTAGCTGTGGTATTTCATACCTAAGAAACACAAGTGAATACTCTGTTTACAAAGACTGACTACATTTCTTTGAACTACCTGCAGCTTTGTTGTAGAAATTCCCAGGTATATGTTAGTTTATTTTCAAGTAGATCCTATTACATTGGTCATTCTGCAGCTGATAAGTGCTTTGAATTACTAAAAAGAAATAATTTTACCATGACTATCCTAATGTTCCTTCAATCAATTTATTTATTTCTAAGGCTTTTGGGTTATATTTAGGTTTTTTTTTTCATTCATTTGTTTGTTTTTTTAAACTTGAGAGTATGGTCAATATTTGCATTCTCTTCACCAGCCTTACTACTATTCTGACACTATTTCATTGCCCAAAGTAAGGAGTGTTTCTTTATCTATGTCACCAAACTTTGAATAGACTTGACTTTACATCTCTCTTATTCTCTTAAAAACTTGGCTTCATTCTTCAGTAGGCTTTCCTGCAAAAATTGATGAGCAAAACAAAGGGGACATTAAGATATTCCACAAAGATGGTGAAGCCTGTGATCTTGTCTTTCGCAGAGAGAATTTACTCAGACTTTTTATTTTATTTTTTATTTTCAGACTTTCAGAGAGAAAATTAAGATCTCAGACTATTTGTGGAAATTATAGATCTTTCACTCTATCAATGACGGTGTATATCAGATGTACCTTGAAACCAATTTTATAGAGAGTGAAAACACTTCTTTGGTTATTACACTGAATGTGAGAATAAAATATATTCTGAAATAAAGCTTTTATGTAATGAAAACTTTCTAATGTAATAATAAATACAAAAGGCTGTCTCACAAAACATAGTTGCATTGGAGAAGGAAAAGAGTATGCTTTGAATCTGGCCACTATTTTGGAGATTAAGGGAATTGTGTGTTCACATTACAGCTATCATCAAATACTGGAGTAGTATTTTCAAGACTGTGCCTACATACATACAAATTATTTTCATATCTTTACACTGCAGAGTTTTCATGGAAATCTTTCTCTATTTCAATAATTAATGTAGTAGATATGCATATACAAAGAGCCAAACCAAATGGTTTCTATACGTCCACTGATTAGAACTTGAATAAGAAAAGAGGCTCTAGAGAAAAACCAAGAAGTAAGAATAATATGAGGAGTATATGTTCTAGAAGTAACATTAATCTGAGCTGTATACTGTGTAGCTTTTATTTTTTTATGGACAAGATAGCTAATTAATTAGCGTGCAGAAGGGCATTTCCCACATTCAGTCACCAAGTGGAGCAGGATTGCTGGAGTGAGCTTCCATTTGAAGATGGATTGTTTAACAAAAGCACTAATAGCCAAGAATGGACTTCACAAATACGAAACAAGACCATGTTGCCAAGTCCCCAGGCTGATCACCTGGGTACAACTTTAGCAGCTCCCTGAGTAAAATTACTGATAACAGAGCATTGATAACAGTGGTGGAACAGAGAAACTGTTGAGCATGACACTACCGTAATTATACGGACGTGGCTTCGGGGTTGAGAGGATTTAAGCAGGTAATAGAAAAAGTGCTATCCTGTGATGTTAAACTAAGAAAATCAAGCACAGCTTTTCATAGAGGAAACCTACCTGATAGATTTTTCAAGTTTTTGGTTGCCTTGTCTTAGTATTTAATATTGCCATTTTTCTTTCTCTACTTTTATCATTGCTTATTATTGCAATAGATGTTGAGACAAGGAAGATAAGAGTACCATTATGTTAGGTATTGAAAAAGTCAGTTTACCTATAAATTTGATAGATAATGGATATCATTAGGGATACCACGAGGCCATTCAGAGTGCATAGCTCATAGAATGCGATATAGCTGAAGTTGCTGTACTCTACATAGCCGAATGTCTTACAGTTTTCTATTGTCCATAGTGTTTTGAAGCATTCTTCTTATGTCAGCTTTTGATGTGTCTTTCTCTTCAAAGTACACTCTGTACTGACAAAGATCAGTGGCTATGTGGAGAACAGATGACAGCATCTAGGTACATTCTGCTTTTAACTGACAATTCAGAGCAGAAAAATTATATGAGCAGTTGTTAATATGATGTTGCTATCTGGAGCAAAAAGACGAGAAAACAGAACACAAGATTAAAAAGATTTTTTTAAAAATTCTTGTGTTCTTGTCTCCCTGTATGGATTTTGGCTGCTGGTTGCAGAAAGAATAAGAAAAAGAGAAAGCAAATACAGTAGCCTACAAGATACAACATACCTATAGACATGTGTGAATTCACTAGTATTTGAGTATCTCTGAGCTGGTTGTTAGGGAACAAAATGACCTCTATCTGGCTCAGAACTAGAAGATCATTAAAATGGTGTAATCTCAGCACAGGGAACTAGGTGTTTGTCATCACAACCTTCTTTAATATATCTTAGGCAACATTATCTGAAAGATACAGCAACAACAGCAGTAACAGTAATACATTTCGTATCAGCCACAAGAGTATATAAAATGTGCTGCATAAAATCTTACTATCAGAATAGAGACACCATCACTGAGGAAATTTGCAGTGAACTCTGTTTATTCTTTTCAGTATATGAAATGACACAAAATCAAATTAGTCTCAATTACAATAAGTTGTTTCTTTTTTAAAGGAAACAATTAGAATGTAGATAATTTTTGAGGATTGGAATGCAATATGGAAAGTGGATATAATTAAATTATAATAAAATGCACATTTGTCTTTACGTCAGATTTTTAGGATGAAACCACAGTCATTTTATACAACACTTTTTCACATCACACATACTTTCTTCACACAGAACATTTCAAAGCCATTGGACTGAAAGGGCATCCATATGTCATAAATCTGATATAGAATAGGCCAGAGGGAGGTTTCACCCTTTCATACCAAACTGCTAATTACCCATGAACTTGAATCTGAAGCTAATAACTGATCCATGTCTTCTATTTGCTATTATGTGTGTCCTGATTTCACACTTCTCTGTCCCAAGCTAACATGCATTTCGTCAAATTACATGCTGAGAATTCATCCAAGAGCATCATTTATAGTAAATATTCTAAACATACTTCAGAATAAATGTTTCATTTGAGAAATTCATTCAAAGTACTTTTTTTTCTTTTTTCTTCTTCTTAGAATGTGAAATTTGTTAACATGTTGGAGGGAGATACAGAATTTTTCCATTATTTTCATTTTGTATGTAAAATAGTTTTTATATTTCAGAGCCATTCAAGAAAATGACATTCTGCAAATAGTGCAGAAAAGCCTTATTTTCTAATATGCCTCATCTTAGTGAGATATAGAAACATCTGTGTGTAGTATGGATTGGCCATCACTGGTCACCATATGCTATAGTGAGGTTTAAACCTTGTCATAGAAACTTGGTTCAGAATGCCTCTAGTCAGAACAACGTTAAAAATCACTGTTGGCAGCTACTTTTGAGATATTTTGTTGTCAGAAGTAGACTGCATTCAGAGATTATTAGAAGAGTCTAAGAGCCCTCAAGTTATGCTTTTTAGGTCGTAATTGTGATTTATAGGTGAATCGTCCTTCCTTCTATAAAGCATCTAATACCTAGAAAGCATATATCTGTGCTATGAATATAAATTCATATTAAATGATGCTTAGACAAAGTTAGGAACTGTTGCAAGTATATGGCTATAATGCTTTTAAAACTGAGCAGGTACATACACCTGAAACATGCCTTCCTAACTTGTATTTATGTTGCCTTTGAAATCAGCAATAACATTCAATGACCAATGTCTTTTTGAAGTGGTTATAGCACTAATGTAGGAACTGTAAATTTGCAAGTTTAAATACATTAATAAATAAATATGAGTGTGAAGAGTTCAAAATGTTAGCTTTTAAAGTGCAAGTAAAAATACAATTTCTCTTCTTTAGAGGAAGCAAATTTCTCTCCTGCTCCATCATGCTAATGCTTTCTGTTATACTATAACCACCATAGCAAAGATCACAATGTTTTTTATTTGAAAACTTGAGTTTCTTATCCCTACATCCACTATTGTGCAATTCCACTCTTCTCTGCAGAATGGATAGCCTTCAGAGTATTCAGGCTTTAATAGAATTGAAATAAATCCCTTCTGCTTTATTCTGCCTTTTCCTCTCTCAGGTTCTCTCATTCACTCTCCAGTGTTTGTTCTGATGTGTTTTTAAGTAAACTACAGCCTCATTTCGCTTGCATGGTCCATTGGTGCTGAACACCAAGAAGTCGCACAGGACAACATAAGACCCAACTGCTTCTTCATGTGCCTTTCAGGAACTCCCCTAGGGCTCCAGGTAATTACAGGTGACCCGTCTCCTATTTAACAACAGCTTTGCTTACGGAGGCTGACATATTGGATCAACAACATAATGAAGAAAAGCCCAACCTGACAGTGCTCATCAGAATGAAAGCTTTCACTGTATCTTGGGGACCCAGACATATGGAAAACATGACTGTGATTTCTACAAGTAAATGTATGGAAGCGGGATTTATAGGATATTGAACTGATGTAACATGCTGTCTGCATTTGGAAACATTTTGATGGTTTCCAAAGGAATGCATAGTAAATTCCTCTTTCTTTCATAAAATAAATAGTAACTAATATTCTCCAAGAAAGACTTATTTCTAGTGTGTCATTTCTGACTGATCAGCTTTGGAATTTGAGTCAGATACAGATACTAAAAAAAATCCGAAGCATAAAAAAGGAAGTAGACCTAATTCTCTCTTTGAGGGACTGTGTGAAACGAAATGCTATTATGAACAAAACACACTTTCACAGATAATTGTTACCATATTAACAAGCTAACTGAATGTTACTGATTAAATCCCTCTATTGAATCTCAGTGTCCACGCTTTCCTATTCCTGATCCATATCTTGCTTCCATTGTATTCCCTGGTAAAACTCCACTGGGGGACACCTGGGCTGCCTGCAGAAGCAGCCAGGCTGCCAGAGTCAAGCAGTTCTGTGCATGCGGGGAAACAGACTATGGCATAAGGAGAACAACTTGACAGTGAATGGCAAAACTCCAGTGGTTCACAGCCTTGTACCTGCATCTTTCCATCTAATTCTCCTCAGTGATTTCAGATTTCCTATAGCAGTTTGAGGATTCCCTTTTTAGACGTAGAAACAATTATTGACGGTGAAGACAGAGGGAGAGGAAGGAAGTTGTGGGATAAGAATTGTGTTCATCTCTGCCCCTTTTTGATCCTGACAGCACAGAGCAAAGATTGGTCTATGGCATTCAACAAGTTTAAATGTCTTCTGATAGTTAACCTGCGAAGGAAGAGAGCTTCTGTGCCTCTGTGCAAGGATTAATCGGTATGTTGAGAAGCAACAGATGAGCATTTGAAACCCTTGTGATGTTTGAACATTTGAACATTTGCATTGAAAGTATTCATTTTCAAATATGCATTTCTTAATAGTGATATAGCACCATTTCATTAAAATATTGTGAGCTCAGAGCCAGATTGACTGGAATATGTACTGTCCTGTGATACTACTGTTGTTTTCTTCAGGTGGAAATCTTTGAAGGCAAATACATAGGCTGCATTCCAACAGCTGGAGCCCTCTCTCCTTAGAGATGATGGCCTGTATCTGATCAGACAAGGTTTCTTTGGATACCAGAGCCCACATCCTTTCATACAAGTTTCTGAATTATTCCTAACATCTCCCTTAACTCCCCAGTTCTCTTGCCTTTAATACCTATTAAGAAGAATTATTATTAAAATTATGTATAGGAATACCTATACATAATTTTCTGTCTCAGGGATGAGACTTCTACCACATGACAGAGCATAAACATTTATTAGAACACCTAAACATTTTAAAGCTCCAGTTACAAGGTTTTGATCAAGGACACTCGCAAGTTATGTAGAACAGTGGTCTGGGGGCCTATGAAGTTCAAGACTTGTGCTTAAGTATTGGTTCAACCTTTCTCTGCTTGGCAGTGTGACGAAAGCACCTCTCTCTCTCTCTCTATATATATATATATATATTTTTTTTTCCATTTCTTTTGATCTTCCTTATGATCAACAGTAAAATTTACAAAAGGTTTCTCCAAAAGTAGAGTAAAGCTCAAGCAGACAAATCTTAGCACTGGTTATCAGCAGAAAATTTTGATGTCAGAGACAGTCCTGCATTGGATAATCTACGGATAAAACACTTTGATGTCTCAGGAACACCTTTCCCACGTGGATGTGACTAAGATAGCACAGAATAAAAAGAGCTTTGGTTTCATGAAGATATTGTGAATCTTTAGACATTCTCCATATTTATAGAGGATGGTTTTATGAAGAATTGTCTCATGCCATTGCATTTTACAAGTTCTTGTATCAGACAGACCACAACAACTGTATTGACTCAGAAAAGCAACAGTTTTGGCTTTAAACAGCTTGGTTTTGGCTGAAATTGTGTCTCAATTTCAACATTCTTGAGTTTTCCAGTAATTTTCTTCTTGTTGTTTCAGCTTGCACTGTTTCTATTACTATATTTTCATAAAGAAAAGTTGAAGCCAGCAACATAGTATATGTGGTAACCTTCACAATCAACTGAACTCCCTCAGGCATGTACCCCATCCTTCCCTTTGCCTTTCAGATCATTATTTGCTGGTTATCCACAGACTGCTTTAGTACTGAATTCAACTATTAGACAGTTGGCACAAGAGTTCCGGTCTACAGTGCTTGTTAGCAGGAAGAAGCTTTGTTGTAGCATCCCACTGCCTGGAAGGTCAGGGGGCTACGTTCTCCTGGTAGGAGATCTGCCAATGAAGCTTGCTCTGTGGTCAAGACCAGGTGGAAAAGATTAACCCTTTAAGAGTCATGCCCCTTAGCCTGCCAGGGGTCATGACATCGAAGGCATGGTCCGTCGTCATCAGTGAACAATCAAGCTCCAGAATAAAATTTATTAGAAGCACTCTGTGAAATAACATTTTCTTGTCTTTGTATGATAATTCCCCAGAGCTAAACCAGCCAAATGAAGTAGAAAAGTGCAGTTAAACTGGTTAGTGACTTAAAGTGCAGTAGTTTGTTTATGTACCAGGGTTACATTTGTATGTCTCTTCAACTGTCTTTGTTCTCCTGATTGTAAATCATTTTTGTAAAACTCCAATACTCAAATGGAATATACCCACTGAATTGAAGCAGTTCAGTAAGAACATTTTAAAGTGCTAACTTGTTCTGTACTGTAGCAGATTACGATCATGAGCATCAAACAAATACAGTTTTGCTTCCTTTCTGATTTCAAAACATTGGCAGAGTGCGAAGTTGTTTGGCACTGGTTTTGGTGGTTCAGCATTGCAGCATGACCTTTTATTCAGGATTCTCCCATTGGAAGCTGCAGCACCACTCATCCGAAATATTATGAAAATCATTTCAGGGCTGCATTATCATTCTTATGTGGTCACTTAGAAATCTGTGCTTGAACCTTTTACCCTGGCTTTTCCTGCTGTTCACTGCTGTGCATTAGTTTTCTCCAGCATGGGAAGAAGTTTTCATACATTGCTAAGAACCCTGTTTTTTCTTCCTTTTTTAACTTTTTTTTTTTTTTTTAAAACAGAAAGGATAAAAAAGGTGAATCAAGTCCAAAATCTACTGAAAACAAGGAAAAAAATCTTATCTAAAAGCAAAATGTTAGGATATCAGGAATCATAAGGATGAAGCTTATGTTTCTCTGAAGAGTTAAATTCAGGATACATTCGAGATGAACATTTTTGTGTGATAATGACATTACATATATAAAGCCAAATCAAAGTCAGTGTGTCTGTGAACTTGAAGCATTCCTCTTTGAAAGGTTGATGTGGGATTTTTGAATCTTGAGTTTTCAAGGGCTTGGTGCATCTATGCTTTTAGCACTGTGGGACTGCTTCACCGTGTCTGTAATCACATGCAATTAAATGTTTGATAAAAACCATAAAGCATAGAAGAAGAGCTAACATTTTGGAAAATCTTTCAATAAAACAGAAATAATATAATATTTTAAATTAATAGCTAGGAGAGAGGTGCCCCCCAAAACTGTTGTCTGTGTCAGATTTCTATGCTTCTTTTTAAGGGGTAAAAGCACCATGTTACTAGAAATGAAAATCAAAACAATGGGAAAACATTTTTCCAGCTGTCATCACATTGTTCACACCACAGTATTATGTACATAGATAGTTACAACTATTGCTTTGTTTAGATCTTTTATATAGCAACAATGTAGAGAAAAATAATACAAAAAATGAAGAAATTATTTCTGATTTTAAAAAATAGATATGAACTGGGTGACTTCAGGCTATATATGCACCCCTATGGTTTCCTTCTTTATTGCAGGAAAACTCTGATTCATTTGTTAGCCAAATAATGACATTGTTCAGACTTGGTTTCTAGCATGTTCTAGCGAAATGTTTCTATTGCTCTAAGACATTAAATGCAATGACATCTGAAATATTTTAATTCTTAGCTATAAATATATTTTCTCCCCTTTACTTATATTATAAATAATAAACATGGTCTTTGTAGTTAATTCAAACCCAAACAGCAAGATGCATCGTAAAGAAAAACACAAAATGTGTTTGTGGCTGCCTGTTTTTCGTTTGTTTGTTCTTGACTGGATAGTAAAAATGAGGTTAAAGCATAAATGTATTCCCACTTCATCAGGAAGCGTGCAATTATGTCAGACTTTAAAAAAAAAATCTTTTAGATTTTCAAATACTGTTGAAAGTGTATTGATGTAGACATTTCTGCAGTCTCCAGGAAATCTTGGAAATAACTTCATGCATTCCTGGGGTGTCCTTACCGCTTGTATCTGTATATAAATACAGTGGGTTTATCCTCTAACCCTGAAGCCAGTAGCCAAAAAATGGTACTTACCTACACTACTAACCTCTTCTGCAAATGTCTTCATGCTTAGCCCTTAAACTAAGCCCAGGAAATTTTGAAAAGATTGCTAACTGGCCCAGATGTAAATAGTGATTGTTCTAACAGTTTCCTTATTGAGATTACTGAATATTAGTGCCTGGGAATGTTACCTGCCACTATTTATTTTACTAGTAGAGCACTAGTTTCTAAGATCTCTGCTGTCCAACATCACTCCACAGAAAATTTTCTGTTTCCACGAATTGTCTTTGCCTATTGCAGATCCAGCACATTGCCACATTTTTATAAACATGAATAGAATAGGGTAGTGTAAAGTAGTGTGGGACAGAGTGGAATGGAATGGAATAAAATGGAATGGAACTGAATAGAATAGCTCAGTTGGAAGGGACCTACAAAAAATTATTTATCTACTCCAGCTGACCTCTTTGAGGCCAACTGAATGTTAATGTGTGTTAAGGATAGCATTATCCAAAAGCCTCTTGAATGCTGACAGGCATTTGACCATCCACGATTTTTTCCTAATATTCAGTCTGAACCTCCTCTGATACAGCTTTATGCCATTCCCAGATATCCCGTTATGGAGTCTTAGAAGATATTCTTTACAGAACATAAACTGAATTTTTAAGTAGCTTTTAAGTCATGTAGGTTACTTTATTATTTTTTAAAACATTTTTCTTCATCCATGTATGAATGGACAAGATGAATTATAGCAAAAACCATGCGCAATTCGTCTTTGGATCTATATTTGGCTTAGACTTCTGTTTCTTCTTCTTCAGCAACAACTGTATCACATATTTAAAGTGTGCCTTCTCTTATTCAGTAACATGGATGATTACTGCCTTAGCCAAATCAGGCCTCTACCGACTCTCCTTTCTCTGATTATCCACTCAGAGAATTCTTTCATGGCTAGCCTTTCCTCCTCCTATCTATTAAAATGTGTATGATTCTTCTTCAGATCAGATGATATTCTCAACCACCTCTACATGGGGAAACAGGGATATGACAACTTCTGGAACATGAACTGTCCTAAAAATTTCCAAAGATCTATGTACACATTAGCAGTGTGTTGCAAATAATTTTGCATATCTATGCTTGATTCAGAGGTAAATCACTCCATTAGAGAATTTGCTGTTGATTCCACTAAGTGGATCAAATTGCTCAAATACATAATATGGCACAGATGTATGTTGACTTCAGTGACACACCAAAAGAGTAAAAGTTACTTCCATTTGGGATCGTATTGCAAGATCCAAGTCCAAAACAGAATCAGTCATTCAGAGTGATACATTAAAGCTAAGCAAATATTCTGAATGTCTTTTCTACCTATAGCATGAGAAATAATTCAGAAAAAGAAATTATTCTGATTGAGATTTATGTCACAATAGTATCAATAATAAACTCACTGAACTAAAGGAAGGAAGAAACAAATAATAATACAGAGAGAAAGAAATTGTTTTGAAAAATTTGAAACCTAAATATAACTGTTGTTAACTGTTGATAAACTGTTGTTTTCTTTGTTACTATTTTGCAGTTATTGTATTTGATTAATTATTTACATTGTACTGTTCTCAGAAGTGAGGTATTATTTACCCAGTATGAACTATGTAAATCAACTTGCAAAAATTGTTAAATATTTATAGTATATCTGGAAGGTTAGAAGAAGTGCAAGTTGTAGGGATTGTAACTGCATACTGATAACAACAGTATAACCAAACACACAAACACTGCAGAGGTCAAAAACATGTAGTGTTTTCATAATTTTTTGTCTCATCTCAAAACTGAAGATTTGAAAAAAAAATACATTCTTTAAAAATGCATGAATTACATTCCACGGGCCTGGTAAATTGCAGCTTGACTCTTACAAAGCTTTCATGGTTGAGATTTGGTCTGAATTCTTTAGCACTTCAAAGCATGATTGAAAAGGAGTGTGTCAGTAATTTACTGTCTCTTTGCATCTGTCATCTTGATTTTCCTCACTATAAAGCCTTAAATCTTGGACCTGGAAAAGATGGAAGCAAAATGCTTGTGTAACTCTCTTCTCTTCCCACTATCTTTGCAGAAAACAGAGGAGGATATAAAATTCTGAACATACATCCTCCTAAAAAAGCGACTGTTTTTTGTTTCAACATAACTCTTTCAAGAGTTAGCAGATGTTTCAAATTGGATCTTCTTAATGCTGATAACTGTGCATATCTCAGACTCCAATCCCTTCCAGAAGTCACTTTACTTCCGAAATATTTATAAAAAGACCATATGGTGAATCTGTTCTTTGAATCGGTGGGGGTGAACAATGCATCAGTTTTTTTGCTGATTTTCATTTGCTTTTTTTAATTCAAACAACATTAACTTTCCACTAAAACTACAGGAACGTTCACTTCCAAGTTTGAAATGATATATCTGCATTATTATTTTAAGCAAGTACTGAATTTAATCATATTGGAAATCACAAGAAATAATTAGTAAGTAAACATTCATGTAAGCATGTAAAAAATACTTATATTTTTGTATATTTACCTTTCGCTTCTCTAATCTACAGCTGTTTTCGTCCTAACTGTTAAATTGTACCCATGTTTTATCCCTAAACTGAGAAACTGTATTGAAAAATAGCCTGTCAGTTCATCAGATTGCAGCCAATTCCTGCTTAATTACTTGATTGGTGTTGCCATCTTTCTAAAGCCCCCTTTCATGTCAGACAGACAAGAAAAGTAAGTTAATAATTAAGCCTCTAAAATTAAGCCTAGGAAGATTCTTCCTAGTTAGATACATGTTAGTTTATGTATATCAAGATTGTACATGCATAACAGGATCTTCTGCTGCAAGCTTCACAGGACAGAGACTTCTGTGGTAGCTTCACACAGTGAGCCGTTGACTGAGATCTGCAAGATCCTGGCCAGTTTGACACATTATAATACATAGAGGCCAATTAGGTCCATATGTCTGGGATTCCTTTCATCTAACTTCTGTCAGGTAAAAATGCTACTTCATCAAAGCAAATCTTATTTTCTATTCATTGAGAAGAGATAACTCCAAAATTAACTGTTCCACATATTTTACATATCTAATGTGGTGATGCCTTGACATGAGCTGTCCTCTAAAAGTGATCATCTTAGCCCATTGCCTTGAGAAGGAACCCCAGTGATTGTCTTGGACATACGCTTAGCTTGTTGAAGGAATCAGTCCAAGTCCATCTCTGAGCAACAGCTCAGAAACAAGGTGGACTGGTGGGTATAATTATAGAATAACCAAGGTTGGAAAAGACCCACAAGATCATCCAGTCCAACCATCCACCAATCACCAATAGTTCTCACTAAACTTTGTTCACACAATATCCAAACGTTTCCTGAACACCTCCAGGGTTGGTGACTCCACCAGGCCCCTGGGCAGCCCATGCCAGTGCTTGACCGCTCTTTCAGTGAAGCAGTATTTCCTAATATCCACCCTGAATCTCCCCTGGAACAGCCTGAAGCCATTCCCTCTCGTCCTATCACCAGTTATACGAGAGAAGAGGCCAACCCCCAGCTCATTGCAACTTCAGGTAGTTATAGAGAGCAATAATGTCTCCCCTGAGCCTCCTCTTCTCCAGACTAAACAATCCCAAATCCCTCAGCCGCTCCTCATAAGGCCTGTGCTCCAGACCACTTACTAGCTTTGTTGCCCTTCTTTGAACACACTCCAGGTCCTCGATGTCTTTCTTGCAGTTAGGGGCCAATAATCAATAATGAGATAATCAATAATGAGAGCATACATGTGGCTCAGTTCTCCCTACTGCCCAGAATGCAATGTGCCAAAGGATGCTAGGTGAAGATCAGACTGCACTGGCTTCTCTTAATAGCATTCATTCTTTATAACCAGCTTTCAATATCAGTTTAAGATAGTGGTATCATTATGAAGTTCCATTTCTCTTCTCTTAGCAGGTTTTGTCTGTATATGTGGAAAGATTCAGAACAACAATTCACAGAACAGATGAATTGTGATAATATACATCTTTCTTTGGAAAAACTTTATGTTCAGAGTCAAGATGAAGTCAAAGTGATATCATAGTACATTTGATGTTATCAACTAAGAGAGAAAGGATTTCAACACTGGATCTATTTTTCAAGTTGAGGAAAAGAATTAGCATTGCAGAGAGAAAAGGAAGAATAGTGACTCTTTTCTTGTGCATTCATTGTCTTGAATCAGCCTATTGTCTGAAGCTGTACGCGTGTGGGAGTGCAATTCACTGTTGGTTGAATTCAACTCTCAGTTCTTTCAGCTGCATTTTGAGAATGATTTCCTATATTTCTCCCCAAAGCTTTAATAATGAGGGGGATTTTAGGACAATATATTCTGCATTTTCCACATTACTGAACTTTCATTATGTTCTCTTGAGAATAAAGAAATAACATTGAAAGCTCCACCAACAAGTAATCAATGCATATAGGTAAGTGTTCATATTAAACACTCCCAGGAATATACCAAATTCCATGTCTATATCATGAAAAAATGTAGTATTTATGTAGTCACCATACTTTAGCAATTATTACCTTAATGTAACATCCCTACCAAGTATATTTTTACTTCTGGAATCCACATTCAGGGGTTTCATTTCTATTCTTCAACCATTGGGCCTGCTTGCATTGTCACAAGGTTGCCTCCTTCCTTCAGTAATACTTTTCTGCAAATACATGCAATTTTCCTTACATATGTGAGTGTGCATTCTCATGTACAAATTTATATACACATGTAGAATTCTAAGTTTGTAGATCACACGCTGACACCTATACTTCTTGTGGCTGCACGTTTTATTCAACAGTTACCTGTCTTGTATGATAGAAAAAAGGAAATGGAAGCTAGAGCTAGTAGTGACAATAACACTGTGCAGAGCTAACAGCATCTGATAAAAACTGACAGGACACAGATAAAAGCAAAACAGAGTAAATTCAAGCCAGAAAAAAATAACCTCAGAGAATAATAAGTGATCTGGAAATTTCACGAGAAATAAGTTAACATTCCTACCTGACTGGAGTAACCATTTAGTAAAGGTTCCAGTGATTACTGATCTAAAGATCTATTAATTTAAACAACAGGCATCAAATTAAAAAAGTTTGAAAAGAGAAAGAATATTTCTTAAAAATTAAATACAAGTAAGCAGAGCAGTGGTGAAGCCTGAAAGCTGTGGAAATGTCACTAAAAATGAGTTAGGAAGACAACTCGTAAATATGTCAGTAAACTATAAGTTGTTGTGGGTGATCTAGTCAAATCCAGATGATTTGATTTTTTTTTCCTTCACTTAGAATAAAAGGAATGCTGTCATTGCCTTCCCTGGATTTCTGTTGGCTCGTCCTCATTCCTTCATGGATTGCATAGTAGAAAATGAGATCTTCCTAGCAGAATAGCTTAATAAAGTAAATGACAGAAAACTTATGTGCAATAGGGAACAGTAAGAAGTGTTTCCATATGCATTTAATGTAGAAAACATTAATTTATAAGGTAAATTGTCCTTAAGAGCAAAATCAGGGTAAATAGGTGTGCTTTGTGCTTCTAATAAGTACTGAGATGTGATCCTTCATCTTTGCATAAAACACATGTGAAATATGTGCCATACTCTTTTTTATGCTCTTGATTCCTGAGAGATATCTTTAATGTCTTACTAAATGACTCTGAAAAATGGAGATTAGTTAATGGCCTAATACTCTGAAGGGCCTGTTTCAAAGGGATCAGTGATAAATAATGCACAGTATCAATAGCTGTGACTTAAATGTGACTGTGACTTTAACCATAACATATATCTAACCTAGAAGTATTTTCTTGCCTACCCAGCTCATCTATCTGCCTTATTCCTATTTCCACACATTCTGGGAACATGGCGTATTGGGGTTACGTAGCTGTGTTTATGAAAAACCTTCTAACTTTTTATAAATAAAGCCCAAGCCCCACATGTAAGCCAACAAACATTATCTGATGTTCAAGAACTGCAGCTATATTCTCAATATGTAATAAATTAACTTCTCTCTGTAATCGACTGGGATATACATCAATGTGATGTGTGCCTTCAGAAAGGCTACTCGCATGGCTGTAGTAATGGGAATCATCTCAGCCTACCATGTGCAGCCTACCATGCCATGTGCAGAAAAGAGGTCTACCAGGGCTGTTCCACATAAATCTATCTTTAGCCAGCTCTGCATTATAATAAACCAGTGATCACTGAAGAGGTAAATCATATGCTGAGAATCCTCAACATATGATTTAGTTAAACAAACAAAAGTGTGTGTGCAATGCACGTACACAAATCATGTTACATCTAAGGAAATGGTGCTTTCAATATTGACAAATAAGTGATTTGTTGGTATATTGTAAAGATTGTTTAGGAAAAGGGATTATCCCTAGTAACTGTGGCTCAATAATGCCAAATTGAAATCAGTTCTAGCATGCCTGTTTTCTGTTAGCCAAGTTATTATTCATTCACTGTTATCATTCTTGATTTTCTCTTCATGAGTACTGAATCTCAAAGTGTGACTTTGTTTCTCTTTTATTTTAAATTTGTATAGACCATTCTATCTGTTGTTTTTAACTGTGATCTTCAGGACTGAACACGACCAATCAACTTAATAGAACCAGGTTGTAAAACAGTGTTGAAATTATTCCCTCAAGAAAGGAAAAGAACAAATAGAAGTGGATTTTAATACAGGAAGGATGATTCCGTACTGAGCTCAAATGAGAATCCATGGTCTTAGGAAAAAATGTGTCTTTGACCATATAAAAGTTCTATATATGTGGGCTCTATAGGTGGGAGAGGTGGGCTTGTTGCTCCTCTGTCTGCAGGTGTGGGGATCACCACAGCTACCACACAAGAGAAGAGACTGCCACAACAAATCTGAAATCAGCATGTATACTGCAGTCAGACTGCTAAATTAGATAGTGCAGCTCAGCAAATATTTTTGTGCGTGAATAAAATTTTGAAGAAAAAAGATATATAAAGACCAAGGACTCACAAATAGCTTTGGTCTTGTGAAGAGTGAGCAGAACTGGGATTCAAGAAAATATCATTTGGTTGCTCTTCCAATTGTGGGCATCACTAGTTACTGTTAGTCTTACATCACAAGTTACTGTTAGTCTTATTTTATGCCAGTATTTTCCAGATACAACATAGAGATGTAATTTTCCAATATTATGAGACTTTATAAAAATAAATTCATTGCTGAAATGTGCAACTTTTATACAAGGCAGTTTTAGTATTACATAAGTATCTTTTACTGTAGGGGAGAGAACATAAGACTAAAACATGGAGAATTTATCAGGATTTTAGTCCCCTACTTTACAAAACATGAGTGGTGACAACATCAAATGAACAAATGCCTACTTCACTTGTCTTTTCTTCAAAGTGGAAAAATAAATCACACTCAGAAAATATTCCAAAAACATTATTTTTTTCTAATTGATTTAAGACACTGTCCTCCTAAATCCAAAAAGTTGCAAACAACATCCTCCGCTCTGATTTTCTTAAAAGAATTCTGAACCATATGTGAGCTGTTAGGCATCTGTTTTCTCCTTGTGTATATGTCAAATCATACCCCAGTTCAGTCTTGATTGTCCTATTGTGGATGAAAGCCATGTTTTGCAAAAATGTAAGATGCTGAAGCTATGCTCACTTACAGCCTCACTCTTAATGCCATCAAAATAATTTTTATCAACTTCCTTGCTACAGCAAACAGCTGACATTTCTTTTGGCAAAAATGAGCCACAGTATTCCTGATCTGACGTCAATGAGCTGACAATGTGTTTGTAACAGTAGAAGCTGTGTATTCGGCTGATCATGGGTGAAATGGATACTGTACACCGAAACCACATGTAAAATTTCTGCTAGGAAGTATAACATAATTTTTTTCTATGGGAATAATTTTCTGGCCTTTCTACTCATATAATAATTTGTAGCTGGGCACTGTAAAATCAATGGTCTTGATTTTGAATTAAATTAATTTTTTATATATCAACATTGAATATGCTGTACATATGGTGTACTGGTGCAAGTTGAGATTTTTCTTGGAAATTAAGACACTTTTATTACATTCCATGTTACAGAAAGAACTTTCTCAGCTTTCTACAATCAAATAAATAGACTTGAATTATGGAAAATTATGGAAAATTTTGTTTTCATTGAAAATGAAATGGCTTGGGTTGGAAGGGATCATCAAGCTCCAGCCCCCCTGATGGAGGCAGATCCACTACCTTCCATATCTAATGTTTTTCCACCTGACTTAAGAGCCATGTTGTTAATGATTCCATCGGAGTTTTGTCCTCAGCCCTTGCTGTCCACCAAATTTTGATGCACCAATACAGCTGCAATGTCCTCTCTCTGTTCAGGTTATGCTTTGAAGAATGCTGCATACCATAATCTCCATATCATGGGCCCCAGCATTCACTAATGTTTTGTAACTTTGCTGTTAAATCTACTACAATTACTTAACACTTGCCAAAATCTTCATCGCTTACTAAGTCATGATAATTTTCATCTTACCTATGCAATGGACCTTGTTCTAACTCTTTTCCAGTAATTTTAAACTATTGGGAATACACATTGCCTTTCAGGAAACTACCTAAATAACACTGCAAGGAAATTCCCTGTAGGACATTGTCTTTTCTCAGTGAATAGTAAGAGTAATGGATTCTAGTTGTCAGGTTGAGGTATACATTTGTATTAAGGTCTTTCAGTTCTCAGAAAACTTATGTAGTCATCAACAGTCTTTTCAAAAGTCTTAACAGACATACATAGCTTTGGCAACACTCAGATTTGCACATATCCTTAAAGCCCAGATCCTTTCTCTGGATCTAGAGATACATGAAAACTTCATCTGTGCACTTGTCTGAAGATGATCTGCAGCTAAATATTGTGAAATGATAGAAAATAATTATTTGGTCAGAACAGCCCTAGGATGCCAAAAATCATAAAGCCATGACAAGCCAAAAAGTCATAGAGATGCATCCCAGAGATGTTAATGATAAACTATTCCCTTGACAAAAATAGTGAACAGAAAATGCACACACAAATATAATCATGTAACTGGCCTCTAAGCTGCAGTGCACAGGATCCTAAATGTCACCTTATTCCATATGCTGAGTTATTCTCAAATTCAGAACCTCTGCAGGGTTAAGTGTTCCAGTTCAAAAGGCAACAAAGGACCCTTTGTTCCAACATTACAGCGCTGTCTGGATGCAGAATCTTGTGTATAATGTTTCTGTTTCCCACATTATGGAAAATTGTCCTATTATTTTTTAATTATTATTTCTGACAGTAGTCTTCTCCCACTGCAAAAATGACCTCAGTTTTACAGAGAACTGAGCGCATAAACAAGCACACTATATTTGCCCTTGGCCACTAACTGATGGCATAGTTGTATAATGGCATAGTTGCATAAACAGGGCAGATGGAGTAGGTCAGTTTGAGAAAAAGAAAATATCTAAAGATTATGATCTTGTTTATGAATAGATTGATTCATGTAAATTCACTAAAAGTTGAGAATTGCTTAATGATTCTGTTATGCAAACAAATCTGCTATACACATTGTCTGCAAGCTATCAGTTTAAGTACTGAAACTTCAACCTACATGCGTTCCTATGGAAAGCACGTGGCATAGCTTTGTTCCCTGGTTGGTTGATTTAGGATGTAGAAAGCGCTTTTGCTAGGATATCACAAAGTGAAACCTTTATAAAAGCAAATCACTGCAACAAGCTGTAAACATTCATTAAAATGCATACAAATTGCAGACTTACTGCTTTAAGAGTTTATTCCAAATGTAAATAAAACTGTTTTTTAAGACATTAATGTTTTTAGATTTCTTTTAATGAGGATTCTATCTATGTATTTGCAGTCAGTCCAGTTACTAACCTGCCCCACCAGACATATTTTGCCAGCTCTCAGAGTTCCCAATGCTAGCTTTTGGCCTTGTTTGTTTGGTTTGTTTGTTTGTTTGTTTTGCTTTGTTTTGCTTTTTGTTTTGTTTGTTTGTTTGTTGTTTTTGTTTGGTTGTTGTTTAGGTCTGGTTAATATTCCATATTGTTACTGATTCCAAAAGCTAGCAGCCAGATTCATAATTGTATCAATACTTTGCTTATTAGTTAAAGGAAACATGAGCATAAAGAGCCAAAAGTCTAGGACAGATGATGAGAGTCAAAACATAAACCTAGGTGGGGAGGAGATACCGAGCACAGATAATACAAATATTGTCTGTTTCTACATGAAATTCTCATAACTCTGCTTTAGCAACTGCTAGACATTTGCTGCTGTCAATGGTTTATAGGCTGGTTTGGCCCAGTTCCATGACTAGTGGGGGGAGGGATTTTGCAAAATCCGTGCCTCCAGAAAAAGGGAACAGGGGACCCCAAAATAATTAAAAACAGCGGAAACAATCTGAGGAGAAACAAACTAATTACTAAATATATTTTCGGAATGTAAGATAACGCACTATAATACAATATAATTAAAACTGAAGCGAATAAATCAAATATAATGAGAGGTAGAGAATGTCCGAAAGGTGGATAGGCCTCACCACAACACTGAGGTGAGATGCACAGTCCAGTTGGGCAGCAGGGAGACGGGAGAAGAGCCGATGAAGAAGAGCGGACGAAGAAGAGCGCATCAGGTGACCTTGCCAGGAGCTATATCTCCTCTCTGTGACTGCAAAGTCCCCTGGGGAATGTAGTTCTTCTTCTCTTCTGGGCAGGTTCCTGGAACTTGAGCATTAACAGTTAAACTCCCAGTGCCTCACATAATGTTATGATGTGGAATACAGAAAACCAAAAATCACAAAACCATAACAGCTGCTTAAATCAGGGCCAAAATAGCAGTGTCAAACCATTGTCTTTTTCTTTAAATGATGTGCTGATTTAGGTGTTCAGAAGTACTTATATGGATATAGCCATCAAATTGGCAGAATAACCCTGTTGGCTCGTTGAAAATGTAATGAAAATCCAATGAAAAAGCAACAGAGAGTAAGCTATTACAGTACCTATTGCTGTCTCTCACAGATAAACTCTGCTGTCCCAATCTAAGTACTGAAACTTTTATTTTGTAGTATTTGTTTTTAATTTTGTATAAGAAAATAAAGCAGAACAGAAAGATTTTCAAAGAGGGGATGACTGGTCAGATAACAAAGGCTGTAGATTATTAGCAATGCTAAGAAGTCTCAAACAGTCCTTAGAGGAACAGCAGTTTCATAACAGAGTCTGAATATGTCTCAAATACCATGCTGGCGTTTGTCACCAATAAATTTCCCACACTGTGGGAGTTTTTAAAAATGACTTATTTGCCTTACTGGCCTTCTCAATCTGTATATGAATATCCAAAGAGACAGATTCACTACATTTTTTCATATTCCTAATGTTGAAGCGTCAGAGTTCAAATATTCCTGTCCACAGGTTGGTAGGCATACAAAAGGGAGAAGAAGGACTGGAGATGTGTTCAATACAGAAGTTACAAGAAAGGTCATTGAAGTCCAGCAGATTACAGTGAATGACAGAATAAATAAAACATTCAGAAACAAATGCTTTATTCTGGAAAGTAAGATATTTAAAAGGATCAAGTATGATTTTACAGCTGCAAGTTTATTGAGTGGGATTTTCATTTGGTAATTTTTAAGAAGCAAAGAAAGAATATCTAAAGCTGTTTTCTTTGCCATGTTTAATCTTGGGCTGCTGAGAGATTTTGGTGTTGGTAAGCAATTTTTCAAATATTTCTCTTTTTTTTTAATGAAAAATACTCTTCTCTAGTTATAATGACCTGCCCTCTGGAATAATACCATAGCATGTGTGCATGAGGAGCCTTGAGCCAACAGCCTCGCAACCGGGCAGAGCACTCTACTGAGACACATGCTGTCAGTCATCTGAATATTAATGATACCAGAGCATCCTTTAAACCAGTTGTTGGCTGGCAGGCTTCTGGGCAGCCCACTGGGACTTTCTGTCCCTGTGTCATTCAGAAACAGCCTGAAACCTGTTCTTTGGGCTTCTTGTGAAAAATGCCTACATGTGGAACAGCCAAGATTTGATCAATAGTAGATGTCAAAAGCGTTTCTCAAAACAGCTGAACAGGGCCTCCATATTCTGATCTGATTGTTTAATAAGTTTGCATCAAAATGTTCTTTCACTGAAAATGTCTTATAACTTTTTTGTCTCTGTGATCTGTTTTCTGATACCATTACTTTTTTAATAAACTAATTGAAAATTTAAAAACATTTAAATAGATGAACTTGCTATTTTGCTTTGTTTCCCACTCTTTTCTTTTAGTTTCTCTCTTCCCAACTTTTTTTATTTTAAAAGACAGATGGGAAAGACAGTTGTAAAAGCTAAAATCAGAAAGACAGGTACCAGCTGGATTAAAAATTTCAGAAATTTTGTAGTGATAAGAATGGGAGGAAAAGATGTTCCAGACAGAAGAATAAAGAAATTTCCAGTAGTGTTTACCCTATAAATTATTTTATATTTGAAGTATTTTTTTTCAGGATAACAGTATCTGACTGGAGGAGTCATTAAGTTTTGCAATAGCAATGGCAGGGATATATGGAAAATAAATTCTTGGTAAGTGTCTTCAATGCATCCAGCTCTCTCTAAGTCTACTATAGAAAAATAAGGATATTCACTACGGGACATCAGGTGGATTTATTTATACTGTTTAAGGCAAGCTTGTTGCTACTTGGCTGTTAAGTATTGCCAGGGTCCTGTGAACTTGCAAATGAGCATAGGAAATATACTCTGAAAAGCTTACAGGACAGAGAGATAATGTCAGGGAAAGATGAACTGGTCTCAGACAGCTCAGAAGATGAAAGAAAGATAATGACATGTAGATGGCTCTCCTGGATACTTATAAACAAATAAAGAACAAAGAAAGACATAAATCTATTGCAATCAGGAACACAAGTTTCATTATCCACTTCTAGAACTGAGTATCTCAAAGACATTCATATATTACCAGTTTACTACAGTGAGAACAGTCTGCTGCATGGCAGTGTTATTTTGCTAGTGATGCCAGTACCATTCTTCTTCATTTGATGTATTAGAGGTTAATACTAGGTGAGATTATTCAACCTATTTAACCATGAGTTGTGAGGTTGGTTGACCTTTGACTGCAAAGTGCTGACAGGGTCCTCTGAACCCTGGAAATGATAGCATGATGTTATTTTACTGGCAAGGTGCAAACAGATAAAGAACAAAGTAGCACATAAATCAGCAGGGCCAAATCTGTGAATTCCCACTCCAAAATATTTGCAGGGGGAGAGGAAAAGGGATGAGCCATTATTGTAGGGCATATTCAGAATCTACAACAGTCACAAATTTGAGACAATAATAATAATTTTGTAAAAATTCTTATTTCTTCTGGAACCAAACGGACTGTCAGTACTCCAAAAAACAGAAATGTGTAAATATAACGTCATAATTCATGTTTTACAAGGATAAATGCATCTACTCTTGGCACTTCTGCATGGCATTTTGAAGTTTGCTTTCAGGTACCAGAAATTTTCTATGATCAGGGCCATGTTTCCATTGATTTTTTTTTAAAGATATAATATATGGGAGAACTCACAAAGAATAGTAGAAAAAAATAGATGTCTTTACTGATTTTTTTTTTAATTTGAATTTGATTGGGTTCTCTATACTAGTAACAAGGATTTAGAAAGCCTGAATGACTGTGTGATGTTTGAGTTGCTACCAAAAAGTTGTATGCAGAATAAACATTTAAGAATCTCTCCAGTTTCAGGTGCCCAGTCACTTGTGGTTTCATAAAGTTAAACAAATAGTATGCTATGAAATAACTGCTTCTTGACCCTCCATCCTAGACACAGAAACAAATACATATAAAATGAGTTATTATTTCCCTTATTTCACAGATGATGAAATTGACTGTGGGAGAGCTTCAGTGGACTGATGTGAATCACAAAGTATAACATAAAGGTACCAAGAAAAATATGCAGGTCACTCCTAGTAATGCCTCCTGTTTATTTCCATGCAAACTACAACGGATACACAATAACACTATTTGATGGAGCAAATTCTCAGCTACAGAACATTATATTTCAACACAGACACCACCATTAACTCATTCACATGGATGAATTGATGGAGACACTCTACACTGCATGGTGTGAGAGCTGTGCATGGCTGTCTGGAACATAGCGTGTCTTTCATGTCACTATCACCATTGTTGAAATTCACCACCACTGCCTCACTGCACTCACATCCACTATTTGATATCCATAGATGTTCAGCAAGCATCAATGAATATCAATGGATACCATTTTTACTGCATGGAAGGATTCAGTGACACACCTTTGCAACATATGCACTTCTATTTCAGATGCCATCTTGTCAGACTGCCCCTCTGCTGCCATCTGTCACATGGCATCAAAATGTAATGGGATAATAGTGGGAACGTTCTATTACCATACCACTAACATCTGCATCTGGCAATGTGGCCCAACATCATAAAATAGGAAGCATTACTTTTGGAGCAGTTCTCTCATGTTGCTAAAAGTCAGTGCAGGCCTGAAGAATGGGCATGATTAAATGTTATGTTAAAAACTGGTCGAGTCCTTTTCACATGAATGTATTTTCTATTAAAGCACAGGCAGGATCACATTCAGTGTTTTAGGATCTGAGTGGTGCCTGAGAGCATATTGTCATCAATATTCAATGGAACAATTATTTTATTTATTATAATGGAACAATTATTTTACTGTTAAGGTAAAAGATACTATTTTCTCTCAAGGCTATTCTCACCTTTCATACATAGCCATGTCTACGTTCTGACTTGCTGGTTACCCACTTGTCTGATCTCCAGCAAAGAAGAACAAAAATGTTTGAGCAAGTCAGGGTCTCTGTTTACAAAGGAAACTGTTCTTGCCTGAAACTCTGCTGATTTGGATACAGTCTGGAATAAACACTTCCTGCTTAGGATTTGTAAATGCAGATATTTGGTTTATTGGTTCTAAGAATTCCAAATACAAAACATATGATTCTCATGCATATGGGAAGTGAATATTTTTATTGAGAGAACAAATACAAAGATAATGCACACATTTTCAAATCATGCAGTTGTAAAGCCACTCCACTTTGTCTTGAAAGCTGACTGACACATTTACATACCTATTTATTTATTATCTTTTAAAATACTTTCTTCAACTATGCTATATGTTACAAGCCTTCATCTTCTTTCAGGATGAATAACTAATTTAGTCACCAAATTTTGAAAGTATGGAAGCCAACTCCATAGCTTGAGAAACTGTATGTGACAGTAATGCAAGTAATAAATTTTTGAATATATATAACAGTTCTCAAGATATTTTTGTGATATTTTTATTAGTAGTTTTGGAGTAGTTGAGTAATTGTATGTGGCACACAGACATTTTTTCCATGTGTGCTTTTGCTATTGGGTGTGGTTTTATTCCACAGGTTTAGACAAGAAACCAAAGAGAATTTGAGTGGTCCACTGATCAAAATACTAATTTCCAAGAAGTCCCATACACATAACAGTTGTGCATAAGGGAGAGTATATAAATCAAACAATCACTTTCTGGTATTTCATTTTGTGCATAAAGATTAATACTAGCAGAAAAGAAAAGCTACATACAGGACATGCAAGATACAGAGTTAATACCAAGGTTCTGATTATTTTTCTGTCGTTCAGCATTACAACTTTTCTGCACCTGTTGAACTATGGTGTGCTATATTTCCCACCACCTGTCAACAACTACTGAATATGCCACCCAAGTGTTTATTTATCATTTTCAGTATTTGAGAAGAAAAGATGGTTAATACACGTGGAAATAAAAACAGACTTTTTTGTCTTAATTGAACTTCGTTGTTTCTTTCCTCCATTGAGAAATCAGCCTGCTTCTGGCCAAAGTTGTGAACACAGGCATGAAATTCGAAGTATCAGTGAAACTTCTTAATATAGAAATGTTCACATATGATAAATAAAATTTCGTTGATAGTTTTCATCTTCAGATTTGAAGTAACTCTCTCAATTAGGATCCTTCCTATCCCTTTATTTTTTGAAGATAAATTTTCCATGTCAGGGAGCTAATTGTACATACGATTTGTTAATTAATTTCTATTGCAGCACACAGTAGGACTGTCATGTATGGGCTGGAAGCTAGTTACCAGCTTTAAACTGAAAGAGAGAGGAAACAACATGTGGGCAAAGATGTGTGACAGGATGCACAAGCTCATACATCAAATTCACAAATTATGGCACACACCATAAAAGCAAACAGAGATGTGTCCAGTAAAGATACAAGTTAAGATTGGCTTTGAATACTCTTCTCTGACTGAGAGTTTTGAAAATCCTCTCTGGGACCAAACACCTCTCAGTGTTTTTTGTGCGTTGGTATAATCCTTTGCCTTGGATCTCATTTCTATGTGAACATGTATATATCATTGCCATCCTTGCTGCCTAAGCATACACTTCCATATGAGTTGTGACTCCACTGCAACAATCCAAGCACAGGGAACAGCATCCAGCTGTTTTATTTTCCTTGAGCTCCCATAACTTCACCCATCTTTCTCTGATCATTTTTATGAAGAATTTTGTTAATTATTCACTATTCAAAAAGGAAATTTGTCACTGAATCTGATCAGTTGTCTGTAGGGTCTCAGGGGGTGCCTAAACACTTCAGATTTGGCAGTAAAGGGAGAAATCCTGTCTTTCTGGTCAACATCAGTGCTCCCAGCCAGCAGTTGACTCAGAACTTCCCCTTCCAGGCTGCTACCATGCATCACCAACCTCAATTTCAAAAACACTTAGATAGTTTAAGTACTGACTCCAGATTTTATTAAAACCATTACGTTCCTTAGTATTTCTAGCATTTAAAACACTACACTTTTTTCAGAAACACCTTCCTGAAAAAAAGATTTTGTTTTAGCATTTACCCATGGAATGGAGATTTCTTTCATTAATGAAAAAAGATTTTGACTTTTCTGTTAATAGACATGAATTCTATTGGGAGATCTGGCAATGGCTAAAAAATAATTGTGTTGCATCTAAGTGCTCAAATGTGATATTGTTTGGAACTAGGAAGTTATATAGCTTATGAAAGGGAAAAAGGATATGTGATTGTAACAATTCCAGTTTGCATATATGTGCGATTTGGATAATTTCATCTCTTACACACGTTAAAAAAAGCAGGTAAAAAAATTCTTGGAAGTACATGCACTGATCTTGCAAGCTTAGACACCCTGTGGCTTGTAAAAGAAATTCTCCTGAATCAAATTTTTTTTTTCTTTTTTTTTACTGCGTGAGGAGTTTGTGGAGTATCTAATGCAGAACTCTATGTGTTGTCAGAGAAAGATGTGAGGGACAGCTTTTTTAATGTGTTTCAAAAAGGCTTTATCTACAACTCACTAATTGGCTTATAATACTTTATTAGTCATGTGAAGTTCAGATGACCTGTTCTACTTCATTTGAGTTGTGAACCATTCAGTCAAAAACAAGCAGACACATTTCTGGATTAAAAAAAAAAACAACAACAAAAAAACAACCTCTAAACACATTTTACCAGGACACTTTATAGGTAAGAATGGATACTAGTCTGTGGCTGATATGTTATTAATGCCTTTGCTCTATGGAAAGTATGACTTAGACAAATCACCTGTACAGTAATAATTTATTCTTAATATATAGCATTGAAAAAAAATCAGCTGCTTGGAATGGTCTTCAGTAGCAAAATAAAAAAATAATAAGTTTCAAGTTTAAAGTAGTTTCAAATTTTAATTTAATATTTTCACTATGATTGAAATGTGTTCTATGACAATAATGTTAATGGACCTTTCTGGAGAGTGTATATCACTGTGAATAGTCAGTGAGTGTGTGCACAAATAGCCATAGTGACATGAAACACTCTTCAGAAAGGGGAAGGGATAAGCAAGTCAATTTTGTAAAGTTACATATAATTATATACATAGTTATGCAGGGAATAAGGGTAAGGCACACAGACATCTTAACAACTGATTAAGAAATAGCAGTATGTTTTTTGATTCCACTTCACTGAGTAAGTCTCTAGGAAAGTACAAGGAGAAGATGGACAAGACTTTTCTACTTTTAGGTTCCTAAAAGTATACATAGTTGTACAATAGTACAATAGTTAATTTCTAGTCCTAGCTGATTGCTTATATCATCCCTATAATTCTTTTATGTAGATCTTTCCTTTCAGATATAAGGGATAAATATAATAAATGTAAACTATGTCTACAGGATTATCAAGACATTTGAGATTTACTTTTCCATTAAACAGAGGCTTATAGTGACTCAATGTGTTTTTCAGCCCAGTGCTCCCATAAGTGTGATTATCTGACCTTTCATTCACTGCCAAGGATCAATATCTGGAAAACTTTTAATTTCTTTAATTTAGCACTGTGAAAAAATGTATCATAGGGTTCAATACAGCTTGTGTTGTGAATCACCTAGCCAAAAATCTTGTAGTTTTCTGCTTCTTCAACCAGAATCCCATGCATAGATACTGTTTTAATCAGCTTTTCATAGAATCACAGAATTATTAAGGTTGGAAAAGATCTCTAAGGTCATCGAGTCCAACCACCCACCTACCTCCAGTATTGCTCACTAAACCATGCCCCTCAGAACCACTTCTATCCTTTCCTTAAACACCTCCAGGTATAGTCACTCTTCCACTTCCCTGGGCATCCCATTCCAGTTCCTGATGACTCTTTTTGAGAGGACAAGGAAAACTAAATTCCATGAATATATGAAACTCTAGACTAAAAAGATAAATGTAAAAATAATTTAGAAATTTAAAAACAATAGAAACATTACAAAACATTGTGCTTTTGGATGATGTTTTATGCCAAGATCCATTCCAGACAGAACTGTGTCTACAGGTACATGAGCATGAACTATGTAATGAAAGCAATCTATAATGAGAAAGAACTCCTGGGAAGGGTTGATTACAGCTCTCCCCACAGCTCAGTGCTCTCGTCCCCAGTGCACACTCACATTGCACATTCAATGTGAGTATTAAGAACCTGGGTTTCTGTATGGGCACTGAAAGTTATCAGAATTTCTCCAGTGTTTATTTTATTCTGTCATATATTTACCTGTATACAATACTGACTTTCTAGTGAGGGACAGTGCCTCACATTGGGCAAGTCAACAAAAACAAGCTTGACAAAGAAACCACCAAGTAATCTCATTACAGACAAACCATTGCTGGCAGTTTCAATGATGGTGGTAGAGTCACAGGGGTGACAGATTTAGACAACAAGGTCATGCTTTCATCAGCAAACTCTGATCAAGTGTCTGAAGGTCCCAGATAACCTCCTTGACATCTGAGCTACAGGAACAATATGTAAATTAAACTTTTATCATGTAGTTAAGTAAGAATAAGCAGTAGGTAAAACAACTTATGTATGTTAGTGAACAGAACCCATCAAAAACTTTCCTAAAGATATCTTTGTCTGCATGTAACAGAAATCCTGTAATCTTTCCTTCCAACCACATAAAGATTTCCTGCTTAATTTACAGTTACACCAAACTTTCCCCAGTACTGTCCCTTAGTGACAGTGAAAATGAGATTTGCCCCTCTGATGTTTGTTTCTGGGAAAAAAAAAAAAACCTACATATTATATTTATACTCCCAAGTTAATTTCTGAAATTCGTCATTGAACCTCTATTCAGTATACAGCTCAGGTTGGACCTATCTTCAATCCTCATTATTGCCTGACTTCCTCACTTCTCTTTGGGTACCTATGGTAGCTTATTTGGGTCACAGCCAAAGCCTACAGAATGATTTCTCTCTCTCTCTCTCTCTCTCACACACACACACACACACACACACACACACACACAGGGACAATTATGGGCTTCTTATTAAAATATATTTATTGCAAAAAGTGCTTCAAGTTCTAAACTTAAACATGCATCATTTCACACAGAATAAATACAGAAGAAAATATTTCTCAGTGACTTTATTGGTCAAATCCTTTATGGCTCATCCTTGATTAAGTTGCTAAGACATTTTGCTAAGACATGGCAGGTGTAGGAGCAGTTGGAAAAGGTGGCTACACACAATGTATTTACATCTGTATTTTACATTGCTGCATATGACTGATACTAATGTTTACAGTCTGCTAGCAGTACCTACTTTTTCTGAGTCATAGAATTGTTTTTCTCTTTAATGAGGGAAAAAAACCTTCAGTCAGTCAGCTGTGCCACCACACATGAAGTACGGTGGTGAAAGGTTGAAGTTTATTATATATAGAATGCCTTCAGAGGCACACAATTTGTCCCTTTGGTTCATTTTGACAGTGTTCTCATGATAGCAATCCACAGTTTGTTTTACATGCTATGCATCTTTATTCCTCTCAGATCGTGCATTCTGCATGTTCTTTCCCTTCTGTTATCAGGTAAAAGATATTTGCCCTACTCCAGCCCTTTGGCCTAATGAAGACCCTTTCTTTCCTGCAAGAAGTTTAAGAACTGAATTCATATAAGGAATTTTAAGAACATCTCTCAAAAAGATGAAATCCACTCACGGTACATTATAGGAAATAATTAATCATTTCACCTCTTGTGTACAATCAATAACACTAAAAGACTGTCTTGTCATCTTATCAGGCTACATAGGTTTTAGCAGTTCCTTTATTAAGCCTGGAAAAGAAAGCAAGGAGAGAGGGATTCTTTGAACATCCAAACACAGTGTCACACTGAGTGTGATCCTGACACTGCCCAGGGAACCTGCTATCCTTTGTTTACAGATGGATCTGTGATAACCCGACAGCTCAAATGGAAGGTCACCCTGGAGGACAAGCAGGGGGTTCTTTTCCATCATCCCTGAATCCTGGAAGTGGAGGTTTTGACCACCCTCAGTATCCGGGCTCTATCCTAAATTCTACTTTTCCTGCTGACAGAAGTGTGTGGAATGTGATCAGCAGATATTTTGGCTATTTGTCTTCTATTACAAGTGGGAGGGAGAGGAAAAGATGAATGAAACCACCTAGAAGGAATTCTATTTCTATAGAGAAAAGAATGTATTCAATGCAATTAGGTGCTTTTCTGTCTGTGGGGCTAGCTACTGTGCTAGCCTGATTTTTAAAATACATGTTTATTTGCACTAGAAGGTATAAACAATTTTTAATAGAACCTGTGATGCCAGAACTTCGATAATAAAGGATAATTTAAGCATAAATTTGTGAAAGCTACATTACTGTGTATATATAAGTGGTCCAAAATAAGAAATGTTGAAATCCCAATTCAAATTGAAACTCATAAAATAATATTTCAGATTTATCATTAAAAATAAAAGCAAAAGTGAGATTCATCTTGCTTAACTTTTGGCATGTAAAGCAAAGTATGAATTGTTGAAATGTTTTCTCTGACAGCACTGGGGAGACAGTAACCTCTGAATGGCAATTTAGGCCTTGAGTTGTAGACTGCTGTCTTAGGATTGGATGCATCTTCTTCCACTGGAGTTATGTCTCTCTCTACTGAAAATTTCCAAATAAACTCTTAAATAAAGCATCTATTTTTCAGATGTCAGTTATAAATGAGAATAACCTTATGCTTATGCTTAGTCTCTCAGAGTATGGTGGTAACCAGCAAGTTCAAGGAGAGTACAGGAGGGCATCTCTGTGAAGGGAGATGGAGGAATAATGCGGAGCTCCTCAATTACCTTACTTAGCTATCCGGCTCATTAAGAAATATAAAAGATGCTCCAGCAAATGTAGTGTTTGAAAATCATGCTTTTACTCCAAGAAGTTCATTTTAAAGATGGCAGAAGAAAAAGAAACAAAAAGATGATTGTTTAAAGTGTCAGCCATTTTTTAATCTATTTTATTTACTGCCTATTTTTCTCAGTATTTCAACCGACTCCTTATATTAAAACACAATGGTTTTTACAATAAGCCTATTAAATAACAACAAATAACAATGAGGGTGCAGGCATGAGTTCAAAACAACCAAGAGGTAAACAGATGGTTGTCAGAACTACTTGTTGTCCTGGTCAACACCATTGCACCGCTCTTTGGCTCCTGCTGCTTATCTTTGGAGCCAGGCTCTTCTACAAGCAATTGCATGTGCAATTCTGTTGCATGGTATGTTACTAATAATGGATCAAAGCCATTGCACAAAAGAACAATGAAGGTATTGTTATGCATCATCTTAGTAACATCCCATTCAAATCCTGTAACCATTATACATCCCACCAAGATGTATGTGACACAGGCCTTTCTTTGAAAGCAAGTTTTTCAAACAGTTGCTGTCTGTGCTTCATATCTCTACATCTTCATGATTTTGAATTCATTTTAATCTGTGAGAGCAAATGGCAAATGATTCAGAGTAAGATTAAGCCATTTCTTTTACAAGATCTTCAAAATCATAACTGAGGTTTAGATTTGGCTAGAGTTCTTACATGCTTGAAGGCAGTTCAGCATAAAAACATATTACAGAATAAAAACAGAAGCAGGCAGCTGTAACAGAGAGCCATACACACAAAAGATAATTGGGTAGTATGTAAAAGTAATTTTTTTCTGATCATTGCTTGCATTTTTCTTAACTCTGTCTGATAAACATTTAATGCCTGAAGTTTCTGCTTACTAAGTCTAATCGTAAGGTTATTGGGAGAAATCTCAGGAACCTACAATAAGTTCTTTAGGCACTAGATTTGATACTCTTTCCTCCGATAAAATGTCATTGGTTTAACGTGCCTTTCTTCTATTTAATCACTTTCAGAAGCTCATTAGACCAAAAGGAAATAAGCCTTAAAACTCAAACCACATGCCACAGAGAACACAACAACAACAACAAAAAAACCACAGAGACTGGATTCTTACAACACTGGATGGTATCTCACTAACATAAGAGTTAAACAGTGCCAGAAATATCCTTTACAAATGGGAAAATGTATATGATTTCAAGGCTGTGGCTCCTATTAACCCATACATAATGAGTTTTCAAGGATATTGCACAAGCGAATTCTTCCCTTAGAAGGACTTCCACACCATTTCATTCATAATCAGACCTTTATACTTGTAATCTTGAAATGAAATATAAATATTACAATGACTGCAATAAACAAAACCAGACATCATTCATCTTACCTATGTAAATAGGTAGTATATAGACATAAAACTGATTTTAAAGTGTGACATATAAGTAAAACTGGCTATATTAGGAGGGCATGCAAGACCCATCAATTGAACTTTCCTTGTTGCAACCCATATAGAGAACTCGTGAGAAAACTCTGATATATACAGGCACATACACGCATATGCAGCAGAAAACTCAGAGGAACATTTAAATGAGTGACCAGATTTGAACTTATGTCTAAACCACTCAGTTTTACAGAGGTCTTCACTGTTTTGCTGTTGCCGTGATCTTTTTTTCTCTGGTTTTCCTTCATTTTTCTTACCTGTTGCTTATGGAACTCTCACAACTGTAAAGTACCTTGGAGTTACTCAATTATTGGAAAAAAAAAAGATCATCAGTACTTAACTGAGCTCCAGAGAATGGGGATATTCAGCCACCACCCTATATGGCTCCATGTTCTACTTTCTTACAACCTATGGAGGCACAACAATAGCAAAAAACAGTAGAACTGCCTAATTTCCAGATCTTCATCTTGCCTTCACTATTCTGCTCCATGTACCACTTTTCCTTTCAAATTTTATATTTGCTTAATTTCTGGAGGAGATGGAATTAGATTTCCCTTAACTATTAGACAAGATCTGTTTGGATGTGCCTAAGCTATAAAGTCGTTTCTCAGCAATTGTAAGACCTGGCAAATCTGAGTCCAAAGTGATGTCTAAGATGTGACACATTAATCCTATCAGTTGGTAGGTTTTTAAAATTTAGACATTATGATGTGTTAGCGTTTTTATCTAAGCTACCATTTAGAAAGGATTTAACCCTAAATAATTTCATGCTTAAACTACCAGGGACATAGGAGAATCACAATGAATTTTGATATATTGATTTTAACATTAAGACCTACATTAGTGCTCTTAACTCCTTTTAACGGCAATTAAAACAATATTATTTGCTCTGAGTAGTTAGGATAAAAGAACTTGAGGTCTGTTAGTTGTCACAATTATAAAAGAAAATCAACCCCCAACAAATCACATCCTTATTCACTCTTTCCCACTTATTTCAGTTATTACTCTTCCCCAAGTGTTCCCTGCCAGATTTGCTGAGCACCTACTCACTGTGTCTGACTTTATGCCCTTTCTCTGCATTGGCTTCTTTTGTTTTTCTGTCAGACTCACAACTCTGTTCTCAACAAAATCATCTTGCAAAGCTTGTTCACTCACAGTGTGCTAACTGGATGATGACTGCTGTCTGTATTTTATGCGTTTCATGAGACACCCTCAGCAGATTTCAGTAGGAAAGACTGACTGCGTTGTATAACACTTCTCTTGTTAGACATCACTAATACCGTGGAAGTAACTGCAGAACCAACCTGCACTCGAAGCTTCATTCATCTCGTTCTGTACAGACTTTGGGGGTGATGTGGGAACAGAACAAGGCTTTATTAAAAAAAAAAAGAGAGAGAAATTGTAAGTGAGAAGAACAGATAAACCAATGCTAGAAATGAATTCATTTTTTTTAAATTTAAAATTTAATGTATTAAGAAAAGATAATCTTTACATATGTATATCTTTTTGAGTACGTGTGACTATATATGTAAAGGAGAAAATAATTAACTTTTTTTCAGGTACGCATTTATGTAGCCATTTTCTATTGGCAATTTCAAGAGACATAAATAACACTTTGCAGTATGATTGATCCATAACTAGAATGATCAGACTTTCTCTCAGCACTTTCAAAATGTGCCAGTATTTGCTTTGAATGGGAATTAAAACAAAAAAAGGTTCATTCACCTATTGTTGTGTGCTCTACTGGAAACAGTACTTCATCAGTAAAGGTTGAAGGCAGGATTTAAGCACCAGTCAGTGGGTAGAAGAGAAAGCAGAGTAATTTAGGAGGGCATATCACTGCTGTGTTCTCTAGGGCAGGCATCATTTTATGTATAATGCAAAATGTCAATAGAAACATGTTACTATGCCACATCGCACAGGAGATCTAAGAGTTTAGTGCCTCAGAATGTTTGGTATTTCTTTTAAGCCTGCAGCTCCAAAAATGTTCTAAATCCCTCATGTTTATTTGAATAGATGTTGGCAGGATAATTAAATGCTCCCTTCAAACATCCTGTTGGAAATATTAAACAGTAATTACCTTCCTCAACTTGTCCTTTTGTGAGAAGGGGAGCCACCTGACTGCCAGCTTTCGTTTTCCCTGACACAGATGCAAAGGCTCTGTGCCTTTCTGATCTGTTCACACACTTTCTTCCCATGAGAAAGTAAGCACTGATTGAAACACAGTATTTTCTCCCAACTTACACACACAACTGCTGCTTGTTTCAGAGAGATGTCGACTAATTTGAGCAACCTCTCCAAAGGGCTCTCCAAACAGAAATGTCTTTCATAAGTTTCCGGGTCGGCAGCCCTTAGTAACCCAGGATGACTATTCTAGTCCTGGAGGCACTGAAATAGTTCCATATAAATAGAAACAGTTTCTGTATCACATTATTGCCTAAAGCACCGCATTCAACACCTCCCCGCACATTAAAATATCTCTCCATGACACAACCTTACACAAAGAGTGTCTTTGCACATATGGTGTCTCTTAGATTTGTTGATTCTCTTTAGTCTTACCCTCTCATTTGCTGAAGCATTTATATCTTCCTGTAGGCTGAAGCTTTGAATGGTCAGCACAAATAATACATGTGGAAAGCTTCCTCTGTTCTACTTTGTTTGCCACCAGATGCTGATGTCCCTTAGTACTCAATGAAGTATTTCTATTGTGTGGAACTATTTGTAAAAGAAAAACAGTATCAACAGCTTCTAGACAACAAACGCTTTTTCTACTTTTTCCTTCCCTTTTCTTTCTCTTATTTTCCCTTCTTTTCTTTTTCCTTCTTTTCCTTTCCTTTCCTCTCCTTTCCTCTTATTCCTGATTCTAATCCTGACTGATTCAACTTCATTCATATAACAGTACTTTCTCTTAAGGATTTTGGGTCTAATTCAGTGATCTTGGAGGTCAACACAATTCTTTTCCATGACTTCTATGGACTTGTGACATACTGCATGCACTATTCACAGTTCCAAAAGTATTTAGTATGTATACACGGATGCTGTGGTTAGAAAGAATGGAAGAAAAGATGAGAGGGAAAGAGGTACTGCGTTTTCAAATTAAGATAACAATAACTAACCAGTCCAACATTTCTGCTCTACTCTTAGCCTACTTTTCCTTTACATCTTACTCACTAGACTCAACTAAAATTGAAGGGAGTTTTGCCATTTTGTTCAATACCTAATCTGATGTTCATTCGTCATCTAAATATAAGCATTGTAAATAGTTTATAACATTTACATACATTCAGCACTCATGAAAATGTTATAAATATGCTTTCATTTTCCATGTGTACTGATTTTTGAAAGCTCCTGTCCAAAACCTCTGCTTGTTAGTAACAGAGTAAGTCAGCAAGATGCTAAAACTCAAGGTATAAGCACAATTTAGAACAGACCCTTCAGGCTGAAATTACCTTCTCACAAGATTTCTAGCTGAGGTTTTGAAAATTAGTATTTTCCAAAACACTTAAGAAAATCAAGTAGATAATTTATTTGATTCGTTCTGTACTGAGCAGATCAAAAAACCTTTCCTTTTGTTTATTAATCAAGCACTTCTAGACCTCTGTAACTAAAGACAACAAAACTCAAAGAAATACTACTGTGCCTCACCAAACTACCTTAAGGATATTCCTTATTTCTCTTCTGCAGCAAGAAAAAAATTGTGAGATCAAATAAAGAACTCTATTATTGGTTCCATATCATTATCCTCACCATCAGGATGGACATACAAGCAAGTTGGACACTACTCTGACAAATTTGTGTGGATGTAGCCCCTTTCTCCAAAGGTTTAAAAAAACACTACATTTATTTCTTGATCACAGTTTAGGCTGAAGCTGTGTCCAGCCATTTGGATCCCATCCACATTTTTATTTTATTATCTTGATCTGAAACACTGTGAACAGAGAAGCCTTTATCATAGTTAGTCCTGTTAGTTAGCTGGTGGTCTTATGGAATTCAAAATACACTTGCATGTTTAAGGATGTCTTCTTGTTCCCCTACTCCCCTGAAAAGATTCTCCAAGAGAATGTGCTGGCATGAGTGACTGCAGAGTGAAAAACTTTCCACAAGAAAGTTGTAATAAAATTCAAGAAAATAGATTGTTGTTGTTTTCAAGAGCAAAGACAAAATAACTTAAAAATTCAGAGTACAATCCAACTGAGTTTAATACAACTGTCAGTCCGTGAAAGAGAAATTAGGCAGCTAGATGGTCAAGTACCTCAGAGGTATATTCTAAGAACTGTGGATGGAGCCCTAGGCAGTCTGATCTGGTGGTGGTAATCTTGCCCACAGTATTGAAGTCGGAGACCAATTATGATCTCTATGGACCCTTCCAACCTAAGACATTCTATCATTCTATCTGATTGTGTAAAACAAACAAACAATTCACATACATTCTCAGTTAATCAATAAAAGCAAATGATTTGTATTAAACCAAAGAGAATTTTAAATTTCTTATTATAAAAGGAAAACACTAAAACCACATTCCTTCATGTCATTTAGAATGTTTTATTCATGCCTGGTGAAATGCTTATGGAGAAAAATCAAGAAAATGCGTGGGATTAATGAAAGAGTCTGTTGGTCCCTCTTACCTCATTGATCAGCAGATAGAGAATTCACTGTGGTATGCCACATCCTTCTTCCTTCAATTTTTCAGTGGAGAGTGTTAACTGCAAGCCTTACAGCTCCAACGCTTTGTTGGAGATGCTACTTTTTGCATGGAACAGTAAAATTTTATTGCACCAGGCATCAAAGAGGCAATAATGACTCCATAGCCTGGTTGGCTTTCTACAAGATAGATTGGCAGTTGTTGTTCAAATCAACATTTATTTGTCAAAAATAAATTTGGCTATGCTATGTAAACAAGAATTCTAAGAATGAATGAGAGAAACATACCCTTCTAACCACCAGTCATCAGTAAGATGGAAGATAAGGGGCTGAATCATTTTCTGAAAAGCCAAAGTTGAATCTCTGCTCTTGTTCTGGATGTTTCCCATAGTGGAGGGGAAGTACAACAGAAATGAACTGGTTAAATTCAGACAAATTTCGCAAGAAGTTTCAGGTTCATTGAGATCACATTTCTGGTCAATTTAATTTGGGCTAAAACTCTTTTTGCAGTTGTGGGGTATTTCTGTTGGTTAGGAAACTAAGAAGTTTAGCTGCTTGCTAGCACATAATATTTAAGTAAATAGAAATTTTTATAGTGTAACTTACAGACAGAAATAATTAATGTAACAACCAAACATTAATTAGTGTGCCAGTGTTAAAGACTTATCTATTGCAGTCTGGAATAACTGCAACAATTAAAACATGTTTTTTGTTTGTTTTGTTTTTTTTGTTTTGTTTTGTTTTGGTTTGGTTTTTTTGTTTTTTTTTTTTTTTTACTGTGACAAGCTTTTAAAGGATTCATGACTCTTGAATTAGGATATGGATTGAGAAATATGTCTATCAGAAGTACATCGGAAGATTCAGAAACATCACTAAAACATCTGTTTCAAAATACAGAGTGCTGTAATGCAGAAAGAATAAGTGGGATTTCTGAAATGGTTTCAGATACTTTCCTTGCTAGATAAGTCATGGATTATAAAGATTAACAAAAGGCCAAGAAGGAACCAGATGCGTGGTGGTATTCAAGAAATAGGTGACAATGGGAGAGATTACATTACTGGGACTGTATAACAGAGATTTGTGTGATGAGAAAGGCTCTGTATAGCAGATAGACTTTTCAATTTTAGAATCTTGAAAGACTGAAGAGCATTAAAAAAATTAGAAGCAATACTTTATAATGGAACATTTAGGTAAATAGTATGTTGTTTGCACTAGGATATCATAAAAGCAAATAGTACTGCTGTTTTAAATAAAAATCTTGATAATTTTATTATCCATACTATTATTTGTATTTTAATATGTACTTTTAGATAATAATGAAGATAATGGAGTATTGTGCTCATGGCTTATACTGATTATTAGCAGTCTGAAGAAGGAACATTTTACCAGTGATATGTATCATATAGTTACTTAATTATATTTCTTTTATTCTTCTGAGACATCTGAAGTGGGCTGCTACTAGTTTAAGAGAAAAGATGTTGCTTGCTTCCATATAATTAGTTCAAACACAGCCTAAAATCCTAGATCTCCAACTATTTACTGGGACTATTTACTGGGTTCTTCTTCAGACTTTTATGGAACTACCAGCATTTGGTTATCTGCACTGAGAACTTATATCCACTGCAAGATTTGCCCTACCTCCCAGTAGCAATCTGATATTTAGGCAGCTATTCATATTTATGTCTCCTCTTACAATCACAAGCGAAGAATATTCACTTTCAGATTGATGCTGTGCATCTTAAAAGAGGTATGCAACCTATATGGGATGTGTTGCCCTCTGGGTGAACCTTGCTGATTTCCAGATGCCTCACTTAACAGCTACATAACAAGTCATTGAATGGCTAAACAACAACATCCTTCCTTAGTTGAGAGCTGTGCCGTGCACTTGTTGGACCAACGAAGACAAAGTGTTACCATGTACTCAGTAGCGTTACAAGTGTTATGGAAATAGATAATGTAGTTAAAAGAGCATTATTTTAGTATTACTGTAGTAATTAATATGGACGGCCCTTATCTGCTCTTGACTGAATAACAGGCATGAATGCCAAAAAGGACATTTACCTTTCTCATTCTCGTGCATAAAACAGACCCTAGCACTGAGGAACAGAAGGCAGGATGGGCCATTCACCTCTTTCCACAGATGCAGGAATCAGAAGAGTCTTCTATTTCATGCCCCTCCTAAACACCAAAATCCTCAAGATCATGTAACAATTTAAGATCCTTTCAACCATACATTCGTGGGTAAAGCACAGCACTCAGAAGACTATCTGAGCTCAAATCTTTAGAAGTTAAAGGATGCAACTTTTCCCCTGGAAGACTGTCCCCACTTCTAACCGCCCTCACTGCGAGGAAAGCGCCCTTCCTTTGAATTTGCCAAGATCCAGCTTCCAGCTGTTCACTTCCAGGAAGGCCATTGTGGCTTCTCCCTTAGAAACAAAGAGCCCTCGAGCGTCTAATCTGAGCGTTTTTGTTTCTGCATTGTTATCAAATCACCACTTAGCCTGCTTTTTTTCTTTTCTTTTCTTTTCTTTTTCCTAATGGGTGTGTCAATACCGCCGTCAATGGGAACAGGATTGGGCTCTTAATTTCAGAGCAGTCCCTGAAAATATTTTTGTTATCGGCGTTTTGCTCCATCCCGTGCACCCATCGGCTTCTTGTTGTTGGGCAGCTCACATGCTGGGCTGGGAGCTGACAGTGTTTGTTTTTGTTTTGGAGAAAAAGGAAGCTCTGAAGCATTTGTTTTCGCATTTGAAAACATGCGAAGAATAACACAAATTTCTTAAGTAAAGAGGAAGAAAAGCTTCACAACAATTAAATATCGGGTTTGTGTACAATAGAATCCTCCTTTTTTGTGTCTGCACTTTATCTGACTTCATCCAAGCCAAGCCTTTCAGAACGGTGGGGCAGTATTTACCTTAGGAAGCCACTAATGAAGTCATATATTTAAAAATAAGCCTGTTTCGCTGTTTCTAAGTTTGTAAACACTGACTCAGATTGTGCCTAAATGTGCCTAGCTGGCACATCAGAGATAACAAGGGATGATAGTATGACACCAGTTAGCAGATAAATGGCAGACTGTTAAATATGATCACTGCTAAAAGGGATTTAATGCCTCCTGGAAAAGAAAGTAGACTCTCATTTAGAGCTCAAGAGTCTCATTCTTTTGTACTATAAACCATGTTGGCAATTAATAAAAAGCTATCTTTTAGCACGCTATAATAAATCACTTTCTTCCAAGCTAAATTAAAGGTAATATTTCCATTAATGACACCTTATAGGTGCCTAATTTAACCAGTGTGAGAATGATGACCTTAAAGTACTCATGTAGAGATTCAAACAGGAGAAAATGAGACTGTTTCAATACTTAATTTCATTCCTGTCTTTCCTGCTGCCACACATGGTTCAAATCCTCCCAAACATTTTCTGAGTGTTACGCGATTTATTTTTCTTTTTTTTTCTTTTTTTTCTTTTTTTTTTAATGGGAGAGGAAATGTCTCTTCTACCTTTTGTTTTTCTCATACCACTTAGTCCATATTTATCTCTTCGGTCGGATGAACACCTATTCGTACAGAATGAGAGAACAAGGTGAGGGAGCTGGACATCCTGTTGATAAAACCCTAAGCCCACAGGCTGCAATCTACAGAAAACATCTGGATAAGATTGCAAAACAAAGCCTTACCTTACAAAACATATCTTCCTTGCAATTCTGTACTCTAACTGCTGTGAAATGAATTGTGCAGACTAATAAGAGTCACCAGCAGTGTTGGTGGTTGCTCAGTTGTCTGTCAAGATTTGGATGGAATATACACAGTGGAACCAAACCATGTCAAACTTCTGGTGGTTCCATAGCACTGCATTATGCTCGTGAGCTTGCATATGAGAAGTGCAGCATGTTCTCAGTGCATTGATCAGTGTGATTAAAAAGTTACCTTTTAGAGCAGTGTCATGACAATTATTTTGATAGAGTAAAGCTCCAGATTTTGATTTTATTTTCCTGTTTTATAGTGAAAATAGTCATCTGATTCCAAAGTATTTTTATTGATTTACAATGCTATTGCAATAAAGAAGGGTAGGATTATAATACCTAAAGTAGGATCATTTTCCTGTATTTAGCTTCATTGGAACACACAATCAGGTGAAGCAGGATTAGCAAAGGGAATGCTGGAGTACATAGAAGAAATGGGACATCTACAAAAAGATTCTCTTGGTCAGCTGGAAGGAAAAGACATAGTTTATTCTGTTCTTTGCATATCTTCAGTGGTCATAAGCTTTTATTGAAATATTTCTTATGCTTCTTCCTTTCCAATAATACCTGTCTATATTCCTTTTCATGTTTGTCTCATAGTATCTGGATTTTTAAAATTCTGATCATCTAATCAATTATTATTTTAATGACAGAACAATTACCAAGCTCTTAAGTTCTTTACAGAGAGAGTGGTGAGGTGCTGGAACAGGCTGCCCAGAAAGGTTGTGGATGCCCCATCCCTGGAGGTGTTCAAGGCCAAATTGGATGGGGCCCTGGGCAGCCTGGTCTAGTATTAAATGGGGAGGTTGGTGGCCCTGCATGTGGCAGGGGACTTGGAGATTCGTGATTGAGGTCCCTTCCAACCCTGGCCATTCTGTGATTCTGTAATAGGACTATATAATTAGTTCCGAGCATTAATTTGTCAAACCTACTCACCACAGCATTCATACTTCTATTAATTGCTTTGAAAATTAAGAAAAATTTGTTTAAATCTTCCTGTTGCTGTCAGCAGTCACAGTCCAGTGAACTGGAGCAGGATTCTGGTATGAAACATGAAGAAAGGTTGAAGTGAAACTACTTGATTTAGTTAAAGATTGAAGATTTCATTGTTTCTAGAAGAAAGCGATACTCATTACAGTTTTGAGGGTTCATTGACTACCTTGTCTTGTGCTTTTGTAGGAAGAAAACAGAAAATAGTGGAAAACAAGAGAACCTTCTCTCAATTCCAAAGCAAACTGAAATGCCATAACTTCATTCACAATAATCTCAATGATAAAACCGAGTTTGCAGAAGCCTTGTATAAAATGGCATATACTTCATAACAGAGCGGTCTGTTTTTAATATAATCATAAAATAAGTCCCATAGCTGTAACATTTTGAGAGAAGAAGTAGATGCACATAGGAACTTGCACTGAAATCTCAAACATTTGGAGCCTCGAGTTTGGGTTTATCTGTTCTTGGCAAAAAGAACCAATAGCAAAATCCAGACATGAAAAAAAAGTCAAGAATTTATGAAGAATTTAAGAATGTATGGTGCAGTGCTAATATAAAAACGAACCCCAGATATAGTCCTTTTTGTTGTGTTACTGCTTTAGTTTTGAGATATATAATAGAGTATTTTTCTCTCAAATTAGTTAAAGAAAGTCAGTCAGTTGAACAGATTCCTTCCCTCTCAGGTCAAGAGTTTGGAATCTGTTTACATATGTAAATAAGAGCCAGATAATACCTTAGGCCACATGACCAAATCTCCAAGCATTTAAACTTTTGTTTGTATTTGAATCAAATCTATTACCTGTGAAGATAGCTAAAAAATATGAAGTCCCTGTAAAAATGATGAAAATATGTAGCTGGATAGATTTCAAGTTAATTTCTTCCCGAGGGAAAGGAATTGATATGATGGTGAAAGCCTTAACTCTAAGAAAATTTCAGTTTGGTGTCTGTACCTTATTATACATCAAAATTATCATTCTGCAATTGAGATTTCTTTCCTCAGGAATGTAACAGTGTGAGAGCACCAAATAAAGCTTCTCCTGCAATTAGTGAAGGTGGTCCTTTATCAGTAACAGCTTCAAGAGATACTGCACGAGAGGTTTTATGAAATCCACTGCCTCACTACAGGTTAGGCAGACCCTTTGAAAGGTATTACTGGTAACACAGAACGTTATCACCCACTCTGGAAAAGATCTTGTTCATTTTCTTAAATTCATGCTCCCTTCCCTTTGAGCAGGGAAACCCGAGAAGTTGCTTTGTCTGCCTATGGCATCCTCATTCCTCATTAGATCAACCCATGTTATTGCACAAAGCAGCTGAGGAAACAGCCTGTCTTCCCTATTTCTAAGCCAGCCTATCTCAATTCAACATAAATAAAAATGTTATTTTCCTTTCCCAAAGTATTGCATTTTAAATTGCTCTCAAAATTATGCTACATATGAATGCATGAAATTAAAGACCAGCTGCAGTGTTTAGCTTTGAAATCTTCACATACACAAACTAAATGTTTCCCTAATTCACTGGGACGTATTTTTGTAACAAAATACCACTTTAATAAGTCATCTTGTTCAGGTCTAGAAAGTGCAGTTGGAACTGTCAGCTACTGCTACTTAAGAGCACTTGAAGGTTCAATAGATTATTCAAAAAGGCACTGAATTCTTCCTGGAGCAGCTTGTTCATCACTCCCATCTAGTTTTTTCAGAAATCAACTTTACAGAATTCAGCAGTCATTTTCTCTAAGTGCATAGTTGACACTGTAAAAGTCAGAAATGTAATCTGAGAGGCATTTTTGTTAAAAGGATACTCGAATGTATACTTAGGCTGTGTTGCTGGGACCAAAGGACCAAAGGACCAAAGCACAGGCAGTCTCAGATGTTTAAATGCATTCCTGGCATAACACTGGCAATTGCATACATTTAGCAATTGCTAAGGAATAGTTGTTCACTTGAGTAGCTCTATGAATTTCAGAATCTGTTAGAACAATGCAAGTGTTCAGCCTTCAAAGGGGCTAAAAATACATCTGGAAAGTGAATTGGATGTTCCTGGTACCATTCTCTGTTCCTGAGACCAAATGACACAGAATGGTTTGCATCCATAGGATTAAAATCTCTTTCCCTATAAAATTCTGTTGTCACACCCAAAATACTCACTGAATATATAGTCTTTGGTCATATCCTAAACCCCAAACTTTTCAGGAGAAAGTCTTTTATTGCACTTAAACTCTAAAATTATAGGACACATTTCAGTATCCAGAAACCCACCTGCCAATGTTTAACTTATACTACATACATAGCTACAAATCCTTCTTGAGCAACCTTGGGCAGCCTGGACTCACTAACTTCACATTTTCATATTAAAGGGGAAGTTTGCAGTCTTCTTTATTAATATGGATAACATCTGTGAATTTGACAATAAAACATTCTATGAATATGATGAATAAGTTAAGATCCAACATTTTTGCAACGTATTAGTAATGAATACTATCTTCCAAGGAAGAAGATTGTAAAGACTTAGTAAAAGGGAGTTTATTGTACAAGTAAATAGGATGAAATAGATTATAAGAGTTTCTGTATAAACTTTAGAAAGGATTGAAATTATTAATGGGAAAAAAACAAAAAACAAAAAACCAAACCTTCTACGTTCATTCCCTTTACCTATATCATATTATTATATAAATATCAGTATCAACACATTTACATGTCCTAACATAAATTTAATTCATATATTTCCTAAATGACATAGCATACCTTCTGTCTTTGTAATATTTTTTTGTTTGCAGCATTTTTGATACATAAGTTCAGGTTCTGACTTAGAACTATTTACATAAACATTGAGAAGCTGCCTTCCACTTTATCCTCCAGTGGAGGAACAGTCTTACATGACCAAGGTATCCATGAAAACAAGATCTGGACAGACCAGAGTACTGGGCAGGGAGGAATCTGATGAGGTTTAACAAAAGCAAGTGTAGAGTCTTCACACCTAGGGAGGAATAATCACATACATCAGTACAGATTAGGGGATGACCTGCTGGAAAGGAGCTCTGTGGATAAGGACCTGAGTGTCTTGGTGGATAGCAGGTTGGCCATGAGCCAGCAATGTGCCCTTGTGGCCAAAAAGGCCAATGGCATCCTGGGGTGCATTTAAAAGAATGTGGCCAGCAGGTCGAGGGAGGTGATCCTCCTCCTGTCCTCTGCCCTGGTGAGGCCACATTTAGACTACTGTGTCTAGTTCTGGGCTTTCCAGTTCAAAAAAAGACAGGGATCCCCTAGAAGGAATCCAGTGAAGGACAACAAAGATGATAAAAGGCCTGGAGCATCTTCTTTATGAAGAAAGACTGAGTAACCCAGATCTGTTCAGCCTGGGGAAAAGACTGAGAGGGGATCTGATAAATGCTTATAAATATCTAAAGGAAAGTGTGAGGCAAATAGGTGAGGCCAGGCCCTTCTTGGTGATGTGTAGCAATAGGGTAAGGAGAAATGGCCTAAAACTTGTAAATAGAACATTTTGTCTTAACATGTGGAAGAACTTTTCGATAACGGTGATGGAGCACTGGAACAGGTTGCCCAGAGAAGTTATGGAGTCTCCTTTTAGCGAGATATTCAAGAGTTGTCTGGACGCTTGTGTAATCTTTTGTAGGGTGTCTGCTTTAGCACAGGGTTGAGCTTAATGATCTCTTGAGGTCCCTTCCAACCCCTGCAATTCTGTGAAAATTTCAGTAACCCTCAGGAAGACAGGTCTCTTAAATATGCTAGGCAAGGACAAGCACAGGAAGACAGGTCTCTTAAATATGCTAGGCAAGGACAAGCACATGGACTTTTCTCAGCTTCTGATAGTGTTTGCCTCAAATTTGTTTTGTCAATAGCTTTAAGTACTATAAAAGTTATTGGGCCAGATGATCACAGCAATTTATTCTAGATTCAAAAATAATGAGCCTTTTAGATAGCAGACTAAGACAGTCTGAAGGAAAAGTTTTGCTGTCTTCTAGCAGAAGTAAATCTACATTACAGTCAAAGGTGTGACTGAAGCAAATATAGGCAAATAACCTACTTTGACTTGCAGCACTAAAACCATTATCCATCAATGTCTTGTTACCACTTTATGGAGGTTTCCTGAGATGGGAGATGATCACTTAGAAAAGTCTGTTTTTACAAGGAGAGATTAGTGCATAATGTGACAGAGAAAGGCAAAAAGCAACGTGCCAAAAGGACAAGATAATGTTTGTCTGCTCATTTCTGTTTTCTTGAACTTACAGTCCAAAATGGATGGTGATGAACTGTGCAGAATTCAAAGAAAAGATGAAAGTGAAAGCTACAGAATATTGTGAAAATCTTCAGATAACTAAATAAATTCCAGAGATTTTGATGACTTGCTTGGACATTGAATGTCCAAGCACTAATTTGATAATGAGAGCTATGAAACAAAGTCTAAAGCCCCAAAAGTTTGAAGTGAATGCAGAGTACATCCAGTAGAGAAATGTGGGTTTTTTGTTTTGTTTGTTGTTGTTTGTTTGTTTAACTTTAAATATAATTGCTATAACTAAATGAAATAATTCACCAATCACAGCAGTGGACTGGCCATCCCATTCATGACAAAGTATTGATCTTTTTTTTTTTTTCTTAGTTTCTTACATAACCTTATCTAAGAGTGTTTGATACTGTTTCTTTCTAGTGATTTCACCCTCCATGATTTTGTGAAGAACCAGTAAGCAAACAAAACTTAGTTATTCCTTTCATTTTTATGCAAAAGTTCTTAAAATGCATTTGTTGATGGCGTATCTGCATCTTCTGTTGAGAATGTATCTTTAAGTCTTATTTTCATTGTGTTTGTTTGCTTGCCAATCTCAATACAGTAAAAACAGATGTTAAAGGGCTGGAATTTGTGTTTGATCTGAAAATGGGCCAAAAATTGTCCTAACAATGAAAATGGAATTCATTAATACATGCCAAAATTGTTGAACTGTGCTTGCTACTGTTTGACTTAATTTATTAATAACTGACAAGCACTCTAGCAAGGTTTTCTGGCATGAATGAAACAAAGGAAATGAGCCAGAACAAGTGTAATCAAGAAATATAAATAAACTTTAGGATAAAAACGTGGTATGTTTGAACTTAGTATGAAATATTGACAGTTTCCTCCAAGAACTCTACAGGTGGAGGAAGAAACACCAGGATCTGCAGAGGAGAGGCAGGAAAAAGAAAGACAAGTCTTCATAGGGAAACAAGGGGATCATCTCACCCACTCTATCAAGCTCACTTCATTGCAAATGGCTCAGCACTGAGTTCTGACATTTGGAAGCTACAGGCTTTCTTCAGTGCTTTCAGTTAAAAGGATTTAAAAGGACAGTACATGGAGTTCTGCAGACACTGTTTTGCAGTGATTTCATTTAAATTTCCCTCTGATGATTTTGTGGGACTCAACCATTACTGATCACAATTGAAAGGCAAATATGTCACAAGAAGGCTGGGTCCTTAGCCCAAGGCATGAACTATCCCTATTCACCATGATTTACTCCAAGTTTAGTAAGATTTGGAAACATCCTGATGTCTCCTTGGTCCTTATACTCACCTTTATCTGTCTGAATTTCTTACAGTTCTGCAAGTGCAGTAATTCTGACTTTTTTAAGCTTGCTTGAATGGAATGTGAGTTTTGTAGCTACTGGCTACCTGTAGTAAGTTTTCTGATTGTTGTAGTCTGTAACACACCTTAATTTGTAATTTTTCTCTAGGACTGAATGATGTAATTCCAGAGTCCTCCTCTACCTAAGGCTGATATCATTCACTCCATTTTAATCTGGAGAGTTGGCTTGTGATATGCAAACTGGTAACAGTTTGCCCATAAAGTCAATGTAAAGGGGAAGTGCAAGCCCATCTGGAGTTTTGTGCTTTTGTGAACTGATTAATATAAGGCCTGTACATAAACTCACACTATTAAGTGCTTGCATTAGCTCACTCTCAGTTCAGTAGTTGCCTCTCTGTAGATAACACAATATAGAAAGAGTCCTAAGGAGATTTTAAAAAGAGCTTGATGTTCTTTAACATCTTCTGTATTCAGGCTTTTTATACTGCTAAATAAAATGAGCCCATTCTCTGTTCATGAGGTCAACAGCAAAATATAACTCAAATTCTCTCATTATCCCCTCAAAAAAGAGACCTCATCAAGAGTAGCTATTGTGACCAACAAAACCTAACCCAAGGTACTGTGTTGAGGAATGCTTACTAGTCTACTTCAAACTCCTCTGAAGTTCTTTTTTTTTTTTTTTTTTTAATGTGTATGAAGCAAACCTGGCCCAGTTGGAATCACCTGTGGCTTTACAAGAAAGCAGAATAAAGCTAATGAGGCTCATAGTTGTGTACACAAAGTCACTCTATGTTTGCCCTCCAGCTTGCAACATGGGCAGGAATTCAATGTGAGGGTGCCACTGTAAGGATAGGTTTCATCACACAAATTCCCATCTCTTTATACTCCTCATGATATCAGTTTGTTTGCTGGAATCCCAACACTGACTTGATTCTGGAGTATTTGAAATGTACAGATAATTTATCAACATCATTTTAGTTATTGGAGGTAAATTACACTGAAGATGGACCTATTCACAGCTGCTCTAGGCAGACAGTCAAAGGGGGTATCAAGGTGATTCCTACCATATGTGTCTTCAAGAGCCCTTCCATTCAAATATTTCACCCAGTGCAATGAGAACCAATTTAAAAAAAAGCACTGAAGTTAAAACATACACTTCACAGTAGATTAAGATTAGAATTAAGGAAGGTTGGAAACTATAATCATTTAAACACAATTTATAAGCCTAATTTCCTGTATGTCACTCTCAGACAATAAATACTTTTCTTTTGGCTTGGAAAAGCTGTGGAAAAAAAAAAAAAAGTTAATTTAAGGCTCATTAGTTTATTTTTAGTAGCTTGAGATCTGAGGGATTTGAAAACATTTCCCTTTTCTAATAGAACTACCTTCCTGTATACCAAGGATGTCCACTGACCTCACTCCCTCCTGGAAGGTGCCACTGATCCATGACAGAAATCCTGTGAGGGCTTTGAAAGCTAAATAGGAACCAGAAAAAAAGTATTATCATGCTTAGCTGATTATAACATTGGAAACAAAGTTCAACTGTGAGTTTGGGGGTAAAAGGAGTAGTGCCTGAAACAAACAGGTACTTCCTGTGCTTGCATGGAAGAAGCCAATCTTCCCTCCACTTATAGAGTAAGAACATTACTAGCTAATTTGCTAGTAGCTGAAAGGGATTTCTGTTTTTAGCTCGGGGTCTGTGGCAACTGTTTTGTTTTAAATGAAAGTTAAATGGGAACATACAGCTAAAAAAACTGTTGAGCCATAATTGAAGTGAATTAATGGTAATTACTTCTTTCTTTCACTCATCATTTTGACAGAGAAATCCATTACTCCTCCATCTCCATGTTTCCACAAATTACTCTTCCCTGTGGATGTGTGGTGACAGAAGGAAAACGCTGTTTTGTTCTATATGTTTTTCTTCAGTGCAATCCAGTTTTCTCTGTATCCCCCGGAATAGACCAAAAATTTCAATTAAATGTATAAACAGTTTACTACTTTGATAGGGATAAAAGAAAAATAGGCCTCAACTATTGAATTACATACCAGTTATTGGAAAATGTAACTGTGTGGTTTTGCTTATGGCCATATATTAATTCTGCTGATTTATTTCAGAAAATACCTTGACAGTGAGAAGAATTTTCCCAAAACGGAAATTTCACCACGTAAGATTCTTTTGTGGATCTTATCATTCTGGAATACATCAATTCACAGAATCACAGGTGTTGGAAGGGACCTCAAGAGACCACAGAATCACAGAATTGCAGGGGTTGGAAAAGACTCTAGAGATCATCATGTCCAACTGAACTGCTATAGCAGGTAGCCTGCAATAGATCACACTAGTATGCATGCAGACAGGTCTTGAATATCTCCAGAGGTGGGGCCTCCACAATCTCTCTGGGCAACCTGTTCTAGTACTCTGTCACCCTTAGGACAAAGTAGTTCTTCCACATCTTAGAATGGAACTTCTTATGTTCAAGTTTTAGGCCATTACTCCTTGCCCTATCACTACACACTACCAAGAAGAGACTGGCCTCATCCATTTGTCTCCCACCTCCCTTTAGATATTTTAAAACATTTATCAGATCCCTTCCTCTGATCAGGAATTCCTTTGCTGAGGAAGGTGAGCTATTCTTAAAGATCCAAGAAAATCTCTTCACTTCTTAGCTGATGAACTTCAGTGGACTAGATTAAGAAGATGTTTATAAAAGATGTTTGCTTATAAAGGAAGTTTGCTATTACTATTCAGAAGTAACTTTTGTACAAGTAGATGGAATCTGTAGCCAAAGCAATTTCTCTGTGCACCATATATGAGATTAGATGAGATGAATTTTTACCTGGAATTAACTGAACCTTTTGCCTTGAGGTGGCTCTCAGGAAATGAGCACTGTCACTTTGAGGCGCTTCCAGTCTTGTGGCAGAGATTAAATACAGCAGAAGCCAAAGCTCATTCTTCATTTGCTTTTGAGGTTATTTTAAAAAGTTCTGTATTAAAGTAGCAATAAAATAACAACTGTTTCCGAAGTCTTCACATAAAGGAATAGATTAGCCATAAAAGATGATTTCTGGATAATTTAAGTAATTAAACATGCATTTATATGTTTTATTCATCTTATTCTCTTTTTAAATGATAATCATACGAACTTTAAAATTAAAGTATTTTTCCAATAATATCACCCCAGACACTGAGTTTCTATTACTTTATTTTTTCCAGGCCTTTAGTAAAGAGTTCTAGACAGTAGAAGTCTTCCCTTTGTCATAGATTTTTCCTTATTTTTGCACCTTTCAACAATGACAATTCTGCATTGATAAATAGTTGTTCAGGTGATGTAACTAAGTTATATTTACATCTGATTATATCTGATCTCTTGGCAGCTTAACTGTCCCTAACCTAAAAAGCTTTGTTAGCTGATGTATAACTAAAGAGGTGCAGTCTTAACCCAGGCCATAAATGATTAGCCTGAAATATCCCAGCAAAATAATTTAACTACAGCCCCCTGCTTTATCAGGAGGTTGGAATAGATGATCTCCAGAGGTCACTTCCAACCTCTACAACTGTGTGATTCAGTGATATTAGAAGGAAAATCTGAAATTAATGGGAAATGAAGAAAACGTTACCCGGCTGAAATTACAGCTAAGAAAATTATCAAATCATAAGGATGGCAGGGACCTCAGGACAGTGCCAGTTAAAACTGTATTAATTCTGACAAATACTCTTGTGTTCAAAGATCTTTATTGCTTGCTTTAGGATTCTGTGCTGTCAGAACACAGGCTGTTTTTTCACTGTTTTGCTTATTGAAAAACTGTATCCTAACACTCATCTTCTGTTTCCTTGTCACAGAATTTATCCACTGCTTATTTTCTGTCTTTAATAAGGATGGAGAACTGTTTTATTCTTTTCTTGCTTTTATGGACATGTTCTTCTCAGTCTTCTTTTCTTTAGACTAAGCAACTTCTGTTCACTTCCTTTATAAACCTTTTAGATTTTTGTTTCTAGCATTCACATGTTAGCACCAATATTTCAGGCTAGAATATTTAGTACTTTTTCTCTCCCCTAAGCAGGATGGTACTGAGTTGAATACAGCTCATTAATCATGTGAATGCTGACTCAGAGAACAGATCAACATGGATATTTTCACTTCTTGTTTCTTCTTCATCATAGGATAAAAACATTGGGGGATGCTTTCTCTTGAAATGCTTCTCTCTTTCCACAGGTTCCCTGTGCACCTGAATTGATCAGTTAGACCAGATGCCTATTTTCATTTGCTGTGACCACGTAGGTTCCTGGTGCATGGCCACATCACACAGACCAGACTCTGACAGTAAATGCGCAATTGCTTTAGTACAGGTTTGTTTAAATGCATAGAAGTGTAATGGATTAATGTTTTGTTTGTACCTTACCTTCCAGTCCATGCATGGGTTTTAAGATCTGTTTTATGTGCATTACTCTGCACACATACACATCAACACTGTAATTGTATCTACAGTAAAAGAGCAAACTTTAAACAATAACAGAGTTGATTCATCTTCAGCTTCTCAACATTTGAACTGCTGTGAAGAGGAAGTCTGTTACTCTAAGCAACGTGTCAGACTAACATCACTGTATTGCTCTGGGGAGCTGTGTGGAGCAGATTACCAGTTGTTGAGAACCTTCCTAGGTAAACCTGGAAGGTGCTTTGGGGCATAAGAACATAAGGGGTAGCACATGAATCCTGCCATGGAGTTAGACCCTGAAAAAATGGATATGTGTTTTAGCAGGTAAAGTACTTGATTTCTACATGAGGTTATTTATTTCCAGAAGTTACACAGGTATTTTCAATTTCTTCTAGTATCAAGGACAACTGTATCAAGAGAATCAAATCTAAACCTTAGGGTGTTTTTTCTTATTTCTTTCAAAATCTTCCAGTGGTTCTGTACGTCTGACTCCAAGTTTTAGGTTTGTTCTCCCAGAGGCAAAACTCTATACATTTCCCAAATGTACATACCTTCATACCTTGCAGTACACCATTTTTTTTCTTGTGATATATAAGAAATTTTGTTTTCTTGCTCTAAGAGACACACTTTTAATATTTCTCTGCATATTAACAGATATAAATAGAGATGTGATTCTATCAAATTTCCTCTTTTACACTGTGCCTTCTTGTCTTACACATCTTTTTCCTCACCTACTGCAGTTCCTACAGGAAACAAATTTCCTCCCACTGTCACCCACGCTCCTTCTGTCCCACCAAACAATGCAAGTTGAATTACTTCATTACATGAATTAAATAGATAGATAAATAGACAAATAAATGAACAAACTGTAACCTTTTTGCAACATATCCACACCTTGTTTAGCAGGACTATTTCCATAGTATTTTCATCCTTTCACTGTTTTGAACACTTCCATTGTCATTATGTGAGATAGGGAATAACAAGTATGTTTAATTGAGAACATTTGAGCCCAGGAAAGAAAAAGGCAGGTTTGCTCTAAGAGGCTGGCTCAGTCCTAGAAGCAGCAGTGCACTGTGGGTTTAGCCACACAACTTCCAAAATGGAAGAGGATCATTAGTGGGCTGCACAAGCCAGGCACTTTGACTCAGGTCATTACCTTAACTTGGTCTCTGCCATAGGTGATGTGCAACCTACTGACAAGGACTCTGGAAGATGGTGAGAAAATAAGAACCATGACAGAATTCCCAAATCCCAGTCACTATTCAGGTGTCCATTCAAGCACCCATTTGTGTTAAACTGAATTACAAATGAAGGAATGATTTTCTTGCAGTAGATAGAAAGCCTAAGGACTTTCCTAATGCTAATCTTCTACCAATTGCAACAGAAAAGGAAAAAATGTCCTCTTGGAAGGCTGAGGCCAGAGACTGGCTTATAGTATTATCCAATATTTGGGGATTTTGAAGACAAATCCTAGACTTCATGTCACTTAGCTTCAACTATCCAAACTCTAGTTGTTTAGTCTAAGCTTGTCAGTTAGACTCCTTCTTCTAACTGATAAGTCCTCCAAGGGTGAATACAGATTAATCCAGCTCTCTGTGACTTCAGTAGCTTTACAACTTCTGTTGAGTGAAAAGGGACAAAAAAAATTATCTCCTTCCACCCACAGGGGTTTTGCAAGGCTACCAGATGGATGTTCTCAGATGTTTATGCTGTCAGTTTCAGAGTATGTCCAGGTAAAAATAACCAGAGATGGCTGAAGGATGCTACTTTGTTATTTCAATGCTCTGTCCTGATGCAATAATCTTGGGAGCTTTTGGAGCTCAGTCTTGTAAAAAATCTACAGCTGCCTCTTGATTTATACTAGTGGCTCTTAAAGACAAGGCCTACTACCTGTTTATGTCTGTGTAGGTCAGTGAACTGCAAAAAAGAGTACAGTGCCTCCTGATTCACTCACTGTCTCTGATCACACTCTCATCATTGTTGCCTTTGCATCACATTCACTGTTATATGGAGACTACACACTCTTAGAACAAACCTTGTAAATCATATAATATGTGAAGACCAAGTCCTCAACTAGAGGTACTCTCATGTCTTTGGTATATAATCCAATAAACTATTGTCAGTATAACAGACCTAGTAGATGGGAAATTATGACATTTGTTTTAAAACTTCTTCTAAAACTGCAGGACTTAGAAATTTGGCAAGGGAATCCAAATATTTACTGGGCTTTTGCTCTGTGTACAGTGACTGAAATTTAACACTGGTAGGCTACTTAAACTGACATCAAGTACAAAGGAAGACTTTCAAATAGGTGGGTTTTTTAAGTATGAGGTCAAATCTCAAATGGGGGGAAAATCTGTGGTAAACTCTGAGTTCTGTAAAACTATCAGTTCATGGAACTGTATTATCAGTGCATTTTTTGACTGTTAAGATAAAATGTAAAAAAATAGCACCCTTCACACCTGCTCTATATTAAGAGCTGAGAAAAACTGAATTCCTTTGTCTGCAGGAAAAACGGAATCTTGGTTCTGGCACCAAAACTGTCTTAATTATGCTTTAGACTTGACAACTGTTTCCTTATAATCTAAACCTCTACTCCAAATCCCATAAGCACTCAAGCACAAAAATGAAACTGATTTAATATTCCAAGTGTGTTTTTTTCTCCAGCACAAGATGAATAAAATTTAGTGTTCCTAGAGGTCAAAACCCACACATTGTAGTAGACTTCTTGTAAATCTTTTAGATAACTTTAGGATGGCTGCTGTTATTTTTGTAACCTTCCTTTGAACCATAACTTCCTCGTCAGGTACTTCATATTCTACCTCAGAGACATATAACTCCCTAAAGCCAAGCTATTTCTTTCTGCTCTTTTACAGTACTAAGGAGCCATCCTGCAGTCCCTACGGTCAAACAATATTGCTACATTTTGCATCAGTTATTTGGAAGACAGCTCATCTCTTGTCATTTTTGATACCAAATTGACAGAGTCTACCTGAAGGATACATAGGGTGCAGCTTATTTCAAATGAGGGTGCAGGGGCACACACTGAGTGGCTGCCAACTCAGTTGTAACTCGTGAAACAAAGCTGTGGTATCATAGCATCTGTTATGTGGCTAGTAGGATGTTCAAGGCAGAAAGATAAGCTTTAAAATAATTGAGGACTAAAGAACAAGAAATGTCAAAAAGGGATCTATTAAAGCTTCATTGCAATTTTGTGCATGTAATTTTGTGACTAATATTTTTATGGTCTATGTGAATGAGTATGTGTAGGATATTTAAAAGACGGGGTAATAACTGAGTAACCATTTTGAAACTGGGAGATTTAAGTTATCAATTTCCCTACTTTCTAAGGATTTTGTGAGTTTGTGTGTATAAAAGTTCATGAAATGTTGACATGCAATAGTACTGGGGGCCACAGGACTGTCTAATTATAATTTCAGATTGTGCAGAAATAATCATTGCATTATTTACTCATAAAATAATGCTACAACCTGGCATATATATACAAACTATTACTTCAAATTTTCTCTTTTTGAAGGAGAATGAACAATTAACTCTTTTAGCTAATCTTTATCACTCCCTTCACAAAAGCTGTTTCAGGAACATTGACCAGAACAAAATAACCAGACCCACTTTCCCAGTCTAGAACAAAATGCTCCTTCTGTTCCATCAAAACTCAGGTTGTTATTTTCTTTCTTTCTCTCTGAAATTTCATTCTTACAGAATCACACAATCACAGAATGTCCAGGGTTGGAAGTGACCTCAAGGATCATGAATCACCAACCCCCCTGACACATGCAGGGCCACCAACCTCCCCATTTAATACTAGACCAGGATGCCCAGGGCCCCATCCAACCTGGCCTTGAACATCTCCAGGAACGGGGCATCCACAGCCTCTCTGTTGGCTGCTTGGCTTTAACATGCTAGTCCCCCAGTCTATGCCTACTGTATCTGCTGTCCCACCTTGTCCCTTTGGAAGATGGGAGATACAAATCTGAACCTCCCTAGCTTCAAGCTGGTAAAGCTTCCATCCACATACCATAGAATCATAGAATGACTTGTGTTAGAAAACTTCCTAAAGATCATTTAAAACCTACTCCCCTGCTGTGAGCAGGGTTGCCAACCACTAAATCAGGCAACCTGATATCACAGAATTTTAGAATCAAAGAATCATAGAATGGCATGGGTTGAAAAGGACCACAATGATCATCTAGTTTCAACCCCCTTACTATGTGCAGGGTTAACAAGCACTAGACCAGGCTGCCCAGAGCCACATCCAGTTTGGTCTTGAATGCCTCCAGGGATGGGGCATTCACAATCTCCTTGGGCAACCTGTTCCAGTGTATCACCACCCTCTCAGTGAAAAAATTTCCCTAACATCCAGTCTCAATCTCCCTTCTTTTAGTTTAAAACCATTTCCCCTTGTCCTATCACTAACTACCCTTGTGAAAAGATGATTCTAGATGAACAATCCAATATCAGGCTCATTAGCTAAGGATGCATGTTCTTTTTTTTCTGTGGTAACATTCTAGACATAAGTGGCCACTGTTGCCTTCTTTATGTTTTAGTGCATTCCAGGTTTTTGGGTCTCTCTAGGAGATCTTAGAACACAGATAAGAAACTGGGCTCCCTGGGAGACTTAAATGTCTTGATATGGCTCTAGATGACTCCTAGATCCCTAGGATCCCTAGACTATCACTTTAACAGGAAGTAATAGCTTTTAAATTGCTTAACTAGGTCTTGGTATTTACATACTGTCTGGTAATCAGCAGGTAGGTTGGGTTTGTGTTAAAGTTTGGCATGCTTCTGGAAAAAATACATAACAGAAAAGTGGTTGTTATTCAGATCAGGTTATTATTTCTGCCATTTAAACAAATTTAGATATTTCACTATGGGTTCTACCCAAGTCCCAGTACACAGAAGTTCTATAAATACTCAGAAATGGGGTTTTGTTTTGCTTAAGGTATTAAATGAAATTCAGAGCTTCTCCAGAGCTCCTACAAGAAACATAATGGTATTTCTCGGCAGAAATGACAAATGACATTCACCTTTTCCATTTCAAAAAGCAAGAATGTTACTGCGATATTTTTACCATGCTGGGGTTGTAGTGTGGGGGCTGATTTGTCAAAGTTACTTATTTTACAGGGTGACATTTAGCATGAACAGGTTAGCAAGTGGCTTGAATTTGTCTAAAAAGAGAAAACTTGAACTGTGACAATAAACATCCCAGCAGAGATAAAAGGAACGTTTAAAATTGGTTTCATTAAACTGCAATTATGACTTCTACTTTTGGGTCACAGTAGTTTCAATGAGATCCTTGTAGTGTTTTGTTGGTGGTGGTGGATTTTTTTTTCAGTTCTTTTTTTGAGAAGGTAAGAGGGAGGGGAGACAGTCAAAAGGATTCATACTTGTAACTGGAAAAAATGAAAATCTTATAGCTTTGTAAACTTGAAATTGTATCAGGTTTTGTAAATTTTTGTTGTTATAAATCAAAGTCAAGACCTCAGACTACGGGAATATGCAGATAATTCATAGAAGTAATTGTACCTGTGTATTCAAAAGTGCTTTAAGTTGTAAATAGGCTTCTCTTGTCCCTCAGGTATGCCTTTTGCTTTACAGTTACATCCACTTCCCCTCCTGAAAGGTAGCAATGGTAGTTCTAGGTCTCAAAGCCATTCACTGGGAAGGGGGCAACCTCCTATGACCAAACTCAAATTTAGTTTCCTGAACGCATTCTACCAGGATACTCCTCAAGAGAAGTCTATATACAAAACAGGATTAAAATTTAAATGTCAAGCATGTCTGGGATATACAACTGAAAGCAAGCCATGAAGTTACGAGAAAACTATGTGATGATTGCTTAAATGAAGTACCTGCAGTTCACATAAAGGCCTTCACATCAAGTCTACTAGATTGCAGGCTGTGTGCAGTACCTTTACAAACCTGCATTTCAGCAAGTTTTACCTCAGCTGAACTCAGCTACAGCACAAAGAAAAGTCATCATAAAATCACACTGTACTGCCTGCTGAAGAATGATTCAAAGAACAGCTCAATCTGTTCTTAGCTGGAACAAATTGTTCAAATAACCAGACTGGTTAAAGATTATATGCACCATTAATGCAGAATGAACATTTCCCCAATAAAGTGCTTGTTTCTGTCATTCACTGCACTTATTTTACTTATGCATAAAAGCTAAACTCCATGTTAGGCATCAAACCACCAAAGTTACACCTCTTGAGGAATGAGTTAAAGATGTGTTTTCTCATTTGTCTAATCCAAGCTCATCTCAGATTTCTGAGCAGCAGGTAAATAAAGGGAGACGATGCACTCTTTTGACTATACTAACTTCTAAACATGTGCATATGGGTTGGTAGGTGCCAGAGGGTGTTTCTCTGTTTCAGATTATTCCAGCTCCACTTTCAGTTTGAAATTAGAGAAGTGGGAGTTTTATATGGAAAATAGCAGTGGGAATGGAAGTGCAGAGGTTTCTTTGGATCATTATTATTGAGCTATGACAAGAACATACCATTCAGGATAGAACTGTAATCAACAGAGATTAAACCTGAATGGCTAAATTGATAGAAGATGACAAATAAATAAATAAAAATATTTGAGAGCAAAATAAAGTCTTAACAGAAAAGCAGCATACAGTGAGAACTCTCAGGAAGGAAGTAAAAACAGCACAGTGCAGCTATCAGACATGACCAGATCTCAGTCAACAATTCTTTAAAAATAATTTGACAGGTATTTTTCTTTATTCTAGAAATCATCTAGCATTCTGACTGCATCTTGCACTGCATTTGCTCTATGCAAATGGATAGTGAATAATTTCTCCAGATATTTTTGGACCCATGCTATATTTGTTGGCACTGTAAAATTGTATAATAATCAGTTAACATGGAGAATGTGCAGGTAGAAATTCATTAGCAAAAACCTTTCTTTGTCAAGCTGTTCTGGCAGACCTGTACAAATGGGTGAGAATACTTAAAATAAGTGCAGTTCTACTCCAACATTAGCTTCTCTAATTCCTAGTGACATCACAGCTTTTCACCCATGTTCAGAAAAATATTAAATAATTGACATATGGACAGAACAGATCCCAGAAAACAGTTTTTAGGAATATTTTCATCAGGATAAAATGACCCAATTGTCAGTTATTTTAACAGGATTCCATTTTGTTTGATATGTGTTAACATAGACTACAACTTTTTACTTTTTCATCTGTAGCTTTTACATACTGTACGCAAACCTTACATATTGCGTTGCCTGGAAACGGATAAAAACAATTGAAACAGAATTAGAAAGATCTGTCCAGCTAAACACAAAAATACTCTTAAAATTGTGTGAATTGAATACAAATCTAACTCAGCTTTGTTTACAAATTATAGTGTGTCATTTTAACTTAGTTATGCAGCTGGTTTAATAGAATTGCTAACAATTAAGATAAAATGATAATTATCTTGTTTACCTAAGATACTGAAACACAGGCTGCGGTTTATTGTGGTTTTAAAAAGCACTTTGCTGAACCTTTTGGTTTCTAGGTAAGTTTGTTTGTTTATTTGCTTGTTTTCTCAATCTGTCAAAGAAAGAAAAAAGTCAACAACACACAAGCATCACAGGGAGGTTGTGTGGAAGACTGGGAGGAAAATTCAGTAGAGAGAGACGTGTATTGTCTGCGATTTCACCTTTCTTTTGGAGATATTAATTCAGTTAACTAAGGAGCAGAAAATCCAACATCTTTTCATCTCTTCATTGTGATGAAAATTGAAACAACAATTAGATAGGCAATTGAAATTCCATCACAAATTGTCTCTTCATTGAAATAATAATTAAAAAAAAACTCAGGAAGGGAAGGTGTTGATATTGTTCTAAAGACAAAGTGTACTGATACTGAAATATCATGTTCCCACTTTCTGAAATTAATATTTTGCTTTTGCATTTGGAATAATGTATTGTTGATATACTTAGATTTCATATTGTATAGATATATTGTAAATATAATGCAACACCTAGGACTTAAATGACTCCCTGAAAATATTTTAAATATTTTCTTTTTGGAAAATCAGAGACTTATTCTAAATCATATCTAAGCAAATCACAGAATTGCCATAATTGCTGCATATTGAAAAATTTCCCTTGATCCTATCTGTAATGAAATCTCTGTTGGAAACTGAGCAGCTACTTAAATTTTTCAAACTGTTATAACCATGGTGTTAAGTTTACTGTAACGTGGCAAGGCCTTGGTAGCAGGTTTTTCAATTTTGGCATCTCTGAGCAGAGCCCAGCACTGCCCCTTGTCAGATGAAAGTCAGTTCCAGTTATTCCATCAGGGACCTGCCACTGGCCCTCCTGAAAGATGGGCTCTGCTGTATGGAGCCTTGTTGGAGCAGTGCTTGGAGAGCTGCAGCTTGTGGGAAGCCCACCTGGGATCAGTTGTGGAAGGACTGCATCCCATGGGAAGGACCCACATGGAGCAGGGGCAGAGAGTGACCATGAAGGAGTGGCAGAGACAAAGCATTATGGATTGAGTGCAGCCCCATTCCCCATCCTCCTGCACTGCTCAGGGAGTGGAGATAGAAGATGGTGGACAGAGGGAAGGTGACTGTACTTTGCTTTTAGATCTCTCTGCTTTCATCTCTTAGCGTTACTCAATAAATTATATTAGTTTCCCTGTGCTGAGTCTGTTTTGCCCACGAAGATAATTGGTGAGCAATCTCTCCGTCTTTATCTCACCCCATGAGCTCTTCTCATCATATTTTCTCCCCTAGTCTTTTTGAGAATGTAAATGAGCAGTGAATTGAGCAGTGTGGTGGAGCTTAGCTGCCCATTGGTGTTTAACCACCATATTCACATAAACTGATCTTGGCAGCAATCATCATCAAGTCAGTTGAAGATACTTAAAGAAAGCTTCTGCTCTAACTGCTCTAATACAAAATTTTAAATCAGTCACTTCTGCCTTAAAAAAATAGTGAGAGGGAAAAATTGTAAGGGAAAAAAATAGGGTCATCACTGTGAAATCCAAGACTAGGAATTAATTTTTGTCAAGTTTAAGTAGAAATATAATCATCTAATATATTAGCAGCAATAGTTGTATGCCACCTTTTCCTTTGCCTCAAGATCACCACTGTAAATGGGAACATTTTCTAAAAGGATTCATATTTAACTATGGTGTGTGCAAGTATTTGCATGCCCTGTCAGTGATATGCATATATACTTGTTTATCATTGTGCTTACTCTATTGAAAAAGTATTTTATCAACTATCTCTACATCAGCTATGGAAGATGATTCCCAAACTGCAGGATAATTCCTGTTCTTCCTCTATTTGGGATGTCAAATAGTCATTATGCCCAAGTCAAATTCAGTGATTAAAAGAGGCAATTTCATGTCACAATTACTGTATTAGTGCTAAGGTCTTCTCAAGACAGCTAGGAGTCTATTCCTATTTAAAGATGTAAGTAATTAAGCCATTTGAACGTCGCTATTGCCAGTAACATACGAGTAGTGGAGTTGCTGAATTCTAAATATAAGCACGTAATGTCTTTGGGCAGGAGGAAGTCTCATGATCTTCACAGTGTTAGTCTCAATAGGAAAACCTACTCAAAGAGGTGTCTGATGTAAGAACACAATGCTGATGCATTCCTGTGAATGTCAGTACCATTTTGCTAGATTTTAATGAAGTGCATTATAACTATTTCTATTACTTTGGTATATTCTTCAGTGTAGAGTCTTCATTTGACAGAGAAGAATGACTGCAAGGCTTGAAAGGATAGAACTATTACCTGAATTCAGGCCCCCAGAGTGGCCCTGCTTTCACGCTTATTGTCTATTTATATGGAACATAAGATACACGAGGACATCAGTGTACAGTATCCAGCACAAGATTTTGCTTATTGGATCACTAGGACTGTCAGACAATTATACTCAGCTTGTTCTCCTACAAGTCTTACAGGTTTTATTTTTAGATAAAAGTTGCCAAGCCTAACCAAAGGGGAGGATGAAGTCCCACCATGATTGGTTTATAGCACATGTAACTGGAGCATTTTTCTGTGAAGTGAAGCTTAATTTGAATCCATTCAGGCCAAGAAAGAAGCAGAATCCAGATCTTCTATTATGAAGTCAGTATGTTAATTCTCAATCTTTTCCAAATATCAGTTATGTCCTGAGGAAAAAAGTCAGAGTTTTGCCTATATAAATGCCTTGCTAAGGTACATAATCACCAGTAGTTTCGATTTTCAAATGTCAGCTTGATAGTGCACCTAAGTCAGGGACGCACTTAAAGGTATAAATAAGATAAAATTTTAGATTATGTCCCTTTTGATCACAATTTTTGTATGATTGCAGTGTGCCCTTTTTCCAGCCTTTTAACTTGCTCCTCTCAGACCCATTTAGACACCTCAAATAGGTCAGGAAATGGAAAGATAATTAATGTTGCAATGTAAAGCTCAGCACTGTTGAAATACTGGTGAACACAGGTGGACTTAGAACAGAAAGGCATCCCACTATCTTAAATATATCTAGTCCTCCTTGTTCCATAACGCACTGTATCTTGCTTTGTCACTTTCTGTCATGGTTTTATGATTTTTGGTCATCAGTATTCCACACCATAGCATCATGTGGTGATGCATGCTGCATCATTTCAGTGATGATACAAGCTGAAATAATTTGATGTTATTAAAAGCAGTGCAGATATTGGATTTCTTTGTGGTGACAGAGGGACAGAGAGTCACAGCCTGGCAGGCAGGGGTGAATGCTCCATTGGCATCAAGAAGATTTACTCAGGCCTAACAATCTAGAATTTTCTCTGTCTGCTTGAAAATTCATAAAATAGCACACAGTATTTGGGACCATAAATACAATAAAATCTTATTTCCAAGTAATCTATAACAATAGTTTTTAGAATTTATTAGATTCAATTCACTGTATTTGGTCATCTAATAAGTTAGATGTACTATTTAGAATTCTTTAGAACTCACTGATTTTTTTTTCCTATTCTTAGCAATATACTTTTAGTTTTTGGTAAAAAAAGGAATTCGCTGGTTAGCTTCATTTGCTGTTGACTAATTTTCATATTTTACAAAACTTCATTTTAACATTTACTGACTGAGCACATTTTGGAAGAATTCTGTTACTTTAATCAATTATTTATTTCAGGGGCACCAGATCACACATCTGTGTTCTGACTGCTGTTTAGCACACTGAGGAGATACTGGCCAGCACCTCCATATTACCTTGCCATGGCACACATCTACCTGGAGAGTACAGAATCATTCAATCATAGAATGGCTTAAGTTGGAAGGAACCTTAAAGATCATCAAGCTCCAATCTCCCTACCCTGGGCAGGTTTACCAACCACTAGATCAGGCTCCTGATTTATACTATATAAATCTAGTATAAATTCTGTACTTGGTATCTGAGCTGCTTTGCAATGGGTCTCGGTTCCATCTCCTTTGCATTTCCAGAGACTGTGCATCTTTCCCAGCTTGATGTCAGCACTGTAACTGCTGGTGATGCATGCTCTGATCTCTGACAGCTCTGCTCAGGCAAATGTCAGGAAGTGAGTTGCTGGCGCTGGCGCTGATGGGCATCACTCTTGTTTCCACTCTGTCACCCATCTCCCAGGGTATGTGTTTGATGGTGGCTGGGACAGAGGGAAGGAATTATGTCTTCCATCTGTGTAAAAGTGGAATTTCTGATTGAGATTTCTGTGTCTTCTGTTCTTGTGTTTAATTTAGATGGGTTGTATGAATTTATTATACTTCTTTGTGACATCAATAGAAAGTAACAGAAATGAAAGCACTTTTCAAGAACTAAGAGTGTTTTTCCCCACACTGACACATATAGAGAAGAAGGAGGACTGAAGGGTGGCATTCCCACAGAGCAGTCTATTGCAGTAGGTTTCTAGACCCATATCAGATGAACTTCACTCTCTTTCACTGATTATAAAAGCCTGGAGTGATCAGTCAAAATCTAGAGCCATTACTTTTAATTACTTCAGCTAGAGCAGATGTATCTCATCATTGTATAAAGCAAATGGAACACAGATGACTAACTACTTCACTGGGCTGAAAAGCGGGCTTTCAGCAACTTAATATATCAGTAAAAAATGAATCATTTTTATTATTGTGATCTACTTACCTATTGTGATCAAAGCATATTAGTTTTCAGAAATAATTTTCATGATATTGATATGTCTTTCAAACATACGGTCTGATTTTTGGATGGTCCTGTGTGGAGCCAGAGTTGGACTCAATGGTCTTTATGGCTCCTTCCTTACTCAGGATATTCTATGATGCTACCGGGACAACTTTACAAAACTCATAACTTTGACTGTCAAGGGTCTGAACCAGCAGGGTTTCAAGAGGCTGAACAGAGTCTAGCTAATTCCTGAGCATAGTGAAAAGTGTATTATGCTCAGAAAAAGGCGTTGTCATTGTCATTTTCATGCAGTAAGATACAAACATCATTGTTTCTAAAATGCAAAGGCCTTCAACAACTTGTGGATTCTGACACAGTCATGGGAACATTAAAGTCAGTCTGCCAGGTTTAAGCAGATGTGCTAGAACAAATACACTAACAACAGGGGAAGAGCACACACACATCAGGTAACTGTGGCACAATGCTCCTTTGTCAGGACAGCTGCATAGTTTCTATTCATACTGAAGAGACTTGCACATGCAACTCAGCTCTTGAATTAAATCAGTGTTTCTTATAGCTATAGCAGTGTCAGATCATTCCCTAATAGTAGGATTCAAAATAGTTTACTCCTACACCAAACAAAATTTGTTCAATTATTTAGATAAAGTAGAATTAATGGGCCTGCCTGCAAGATGAAGAACGGGGTCTTTGAACGTTACATAAAATTGACAGTCTCCTTTGGACACAGATTTTCACTGCATGGGATTTTAAGACTGTGTTTCAGTGAGATAATAAAGCGACTTGAAGAAAAACAAAGCAGTAGCTTTGAAATAGTTTAATCTTTGCATTTATGTTTCCTAACGGGTGAGTTAGGATTGGAAAGCCAACCCCCTAGTTTCAAGTGTCAGTTTTTAGAACTTGTTACAACTCTAACAGTAATTGCTCATAATTTTTGGTTGTTAAAATATGTGCTTCTAATGTTTCTAAGCTGTGAGCATCAGAGCACATTTGATGGCAGTAATTGTGATTTTGTCATGTCAGGACATTGAGATTAATGGCAACTGATATTCAATCTCCTCCATTTATGTCTGAAAATAACTGGAAGGTCTAACATGCATTTCAGCTTCCAGCTCACAGGGACCAGCAGAAAGCCCTACTTGGATTAAGATCTGCAACTGGTGCTTTGTTCTGTCTTCTCCTACAACTTACCTCTGCTTTGGATAATAACTTCACACAGTTTGGTCTTTTATATAGCAAATATTCTGAAAGACATGTGCAACGTCTTTATGTATGTTCCACATATGTATTTCATTAGAGTTTATAAGACCTACTGGTCTTAACAAGATTTCATAAAAAAGTTGAAATAAGCACCTCTGAACATTGAGCAAGCATAGTACTTGCTTTTTCAAGTGTTCCTTGTTCATTTTATTTGCATGGGGGGAAAAATGGTGTGAGCAAATCACATCTCTGAGATCTAACTTTTCATGGAAAGCAGTGGCATGGCATCTGATTTACTGCTTTTCAGGAAAGGTGCTAAACATACCAATATTAACCCCAGAAGTTCCAAAATCAAAAACTGGGCCTTGAATCCTGATCAACCTAAGAATGATGCTGTAAATATTTATATGTGTATATATATATGTATGTATATATACACACACACACATATATATATATTATTTTTTTTTTAAAGAAACAACATTCAGAGACTATGCTGTTTGTATTCCGTCTTAGCTTCCAAGACCCACACTGCTCTTATTTTCACAACCATACTGACCAGGAGAGGAGCTAATCTTTTAGACATGTGATACGTGTACTCAGATTCATGTGCTGGGGAATCAGCTGTGTCCTCCCCTTCATTCACCTCCCACACCCTATACATTGCCATTGAAACTGACTCTGGCTAAAAATATACTTTATTTTAACGAATGAAAGCTCTGATTGTCCTAAAATAACATGAATTCCCATCAGGATCAGGGCACCATTGTGCTAAGTGCTGTACAAACACAAGGAGATAATGGACATGATTCATCCCTGAATTACTCTGGTTTCCATGGATTTACAGCTGTGCAAGTCAAAGGCAAATGTGATAATGAGCATGCTGCAAGAATGCACAGCTTAGGGCAAGTTTACTTCTGGCCTAAATCCTTTGAAATCTGTTGAATTAAGGCAACAGATGACTTGATGTTAACTTTAAGGCTACATCTACCCTAGCAAACTAAATAGGATCAGACCACAGGCCCTGGTTCAGCATTGCCAAAGCTCTCCCAGAGCACTCCAAGAAGCTGGGACTCTGCCCAGTAGCCAGTCTGGTTGAAGCCAGGCTGTTGTCGAGGCTTGGACAGTTTCATAGAATGGATGTGGGCAGACTGTACAAAACGGCCTCAAGAGTATCAGGTCCATATATTGATTACTGGTAGACCTATAGACTGAAAGTCTTGGTTCCACTTGTAAGGGCTTCAACTCATGTTTAGCATGAGTCTGTTTTAAAGGCTTTCTCCCTGTGTGTGTGTATATGTCTGTATGTGTTTATGTATATATATATTTATGGTGGTGATGAGTCAATGGTTGGATTAGATGGTGTTAGTGGTCTTTTCCAATCTTAATGATTGTATGATTCAGTTTTGCTCCATGATGTTTCACTTTCTCCTTAATTCCCTGCTTCTCTCCCTTGTTCCTCTTGAAGCCATGTTTGCCCAGCAGCTACATCCTGGGGAAGCTGCCCAGCTGCCATGCTGCCAGACATGACTCAGAATATGCAGGCAGCACCAAGCAGCACAGCAGCGGGAGCAACAACTCCTTTTCAAAAACCCAGCCTTGGTCTGCCGTAGTTTAAGGAGCTAGTTGCTGTAGTTTACTTTGCTGTCTTTTCAGCACCTGCTGGTAATGTGGTAATCACTATGAGGTTCTTCTTCTGTACTATTGTGGGTTTTTTTTGGTTGGTTGGTTGCTTGTTTTTTGTTGTTGTTATGGTTTTTATTATTATTTCTTACACATATCTCAACCTTGTGCAGTCAGATAATCACTTAAGGTGCTTACAGGGCACCCACACACAAAGTATTACATTAAACAGTAGACGCCATTTCAACATCTGTTCATCACTCACTTTTGTAACGTCTCTCTTAAAATCTCTCTTCTCATTGTTTGTCCAAATACCTTCCCCAGAATGTGTTTGTCAAACTCAGTTTATTCAACAGCTTCACACGAGCAGTCTTGCACTTCCTTCATCACACGAACAGCAAATGGGGAGATATGGTCTCCACGCAGCAGAAGTCTCCAGCAGCTCCATGACATACATTTTAAAATATGAGAGGCAGAGAAAAGGAAAGTCCCAAATCTGATTTTATTTTGACAGTTCTGTCATTAGTACTACAGTTCAGAGTTAGTCTGTTTATAAGCACTTAAGATGCATTTTTAGAAAGGATTACTAGTTAAAGAATAGGGTTTTTTTGATAGCGCATAGTATTTAGATGCTTTGAAGCAATTTTGTACTTAGATATATATCCTAGTTTCATTCTTATTCTTTCCAGGGACCTTACCTTAAATAAAGGTGCAAAGGATTAGTCTCTGATAGATGCCAATCAGTATAACAACACACATCCACATGGCTAAACGCCTCCAGAAGAGGCTGGCTGAATCCAGCCTGCCCAATGTGAATATTGTGTGCTCCAGAGCCAGGTCTGGGAGCTTTCTGGGAAAGCCCTAGGACAAGATTGCTTCAGGGGATGTGCCAACTATTTAACAGTGTGGATTAAAAACATGCCAGTGCTGCTCTGTTTAGTTTACTAGTGTAGGTACATTCAGTGAAACCAGAAATGAGCCATCACAGGCCTTTGTGAAAACCTCTGATAGACTGGAGAGAGGATTCTAAGTGCAAACAAGCTGCTCAGCCACTACATGCTGCACTTCCTCAGGCTGCAAGTTCTGTACTTGTAGGCATCTGGAACATTTTCTGTACTTTTAGCTGCATGAATATTATGCAATTTCAGAAATTCTTTGTCCAGCTTTGCTATTGTCCCTGCTGGGAAGAGCAATATGCCCAGGCAGCAGGTTCATACCATTCCCAGTGGCTGTTGTCAATATTTTCACTTAAACACAGGCAACTGGATTCAAACTATGAAATGCAGATCTTGCACTGTACCAGACCCTTAAATACAACAATTGTAAGAATATATTTATTACTGACATCACCTATGCATTAGCAATGGAAGTCTGTGCAATGTCTAGTGTGAACAAAGGGATAGACTTCTATACCAAAAGCTTTCTGAGTTTGATTTGTAAATCTATTTGCACAGACAATCAAGCAGGATATGTGCAAATTATAAAGAAGTACGTGGAAAATAATTGGTAGAGAAAGGAAATGTGAATCTGTGCCATTTTTCCTTTCAAAGCTCTTCAGTACCATACCTCCACAAGTACATCCCAGAATCAGTGGTCAGCTCCTGCTTGCTCTCCTGCCATCACTATGGGCTGGTTTTGCCTCCTGTTAGTCACAAAAACCCCTGACAAACAGATGGAGCTTTGGAGGATTGGTTTAATTTATTTTTTGGAACTAAGAAACAAAAGTGGTGAGGAGGAAAACAATTCAGACTGAAATAAAGCACTTCTTTTTTTTCCCATGGCAAAATGAGAAAAGAAGTTGCCAAGGTCAATTAGTCAATTTGAAATATTCTGCTTGATCTAAACTGTTTTGTTCGCTATACTATTAATTTTAAAATACTAATTTTTCTAAATGTACTTCAAACTAATCATCGAGTTTTGAAAAAAATATTAGAAGTTGAAATTGAGTATGTAAACACAAAATACATCATTCAACAAATTGATTGTTGCTGAAAAATTTGGCCCTGACTACATAAATGTCAGACACTGGGCCAAATTTACCAGCTTGTAATTGTATTATCAGACTAGTAGCAAACAGTATGCCATTCTTAGTATATCATATTGCTCATTCCAAAGTAAAAGTACCAGGTCATGGTTTTGAATGCAATTTTCACAGTCTGTGTTTTACAACAGATTCAGCTGCTGATAATTGAGAACTCTTCATGGCACTTGTATTTAATGGCCTCACATGTAACTATATACTGTCTTTAACTTATTTGTCCAAGGTGTTAATAAAAACTGTAGTATGGATAAAAGAAGCAAACCGTTACTCCTCTAAACTCTTTTCCTGTTCATCAACTTCTCTAAACCAAGTGAAGTACACTAATTGCTATCATGTCAAAGATGTGCATTTTTTGTACTTGTTAGATAACATTTACTAACTCCTACATTTCTATTAAAGGTAATATAATTAATTTAATTGAAACAGTGTAAACTCTTGCATGGATGTTCTCATTTTGCTAAACTCAAGCTTGTTTCTAATTGACTTATTCCAAACCAAAGAGATTTGGTTTAGAGGAAAACAAGATTTAATTCATCTAAATTAGCTTTTAGATCACAGATTAAACTGATCCACTCTTGGGTTAAACGAACCCATATCTTAAAATACTTATGGATTACTCTTAAATACTTATGACATTACCTGCATTTATGTCACAGGAAATCCCTTTGAAATGAGTTGACCACCAAAATACTTCACCAGAACAAAACAAGCTATGCAAAACCATGACAAAAATCATTATGAGGAAAGAGAAGCATTAACACCAGATTTTCCATAGATCTCAGGCCATGGTAGTAGGATGGGAATTTTCCTTGTGTGCTATCAATCAGGCATTTTTTTTTTACTGGATGGAAGCACAGAACTAGAGAAGCTACGAAGAGAAGAACTGTGGTCCCTTACAGTGGTTGAGATTTGCACTCTTTGCAATCAACAGAAAGCAGAATCTCAAATCTTTGTATACTTAAGATCAGTTTTATTCATGATATAATACTACTGGGGAACACCTCACTGTCTTTCACTTAAATTCTCTAAAATGGATAAAGCCATCCTTCTTCAGAGGTGAGAGGAAAGTGTGTAGATGACATGCAAGATAAAGGAACAAATCCCCAGTTGCACTTAATTGAAAGTAAACTCCAGCTAAATTAGGGCAGCACCTTGGGTGCTAACTCTGTTACCAATTTCAGTGTTTTCTGGCTATTCCCCATGGAGAAATGATGCATCTGAAGGTGAATCCACCAACAGATAAATCCACCTTCTGCAGAAAAATCCATGAAGGGCAAAAATACACCACTCAAGTTTTATGGGTAATAGGAGATTAATTTGCAATATTAGCTCAAAGTAGAATTTGCTTTTTTCTTAATTTCAAGATGTGGCTTTATTTTTCTGAGGCATTCTGCTTACCCAATAGCAGGAACAGATGTTGCTTATTCTCTAGTTACTGGTTAGCTGCCTATGAGTCACTAGATAGCCACAGGCTGAGTTCACAAAATCACAGCATAGTTGAGGTTGGCAGGGTCCTCTGGGTCCATTTGGCCCAACCCCAACTCCATCAGGGTCTCCTAGAGCAGGGCACTCAACACCACCTCGAGGAGCTTTTGAAGATCTTTAAGGAGGATATCCCACAGCCTCTGGGTAGCCTGTGCTCCATCAATCACAGCACAGAAGTGCTTCTCGGTGCTCAAAGGGAAACTTCTGTATTCCAAGTTGTCCCTATTGTTCCTTGTCCTGTCAGTGAACACTACTATAAGAGCCTGGCTCCATCTTCATTGCATCATACCTTCAAGTATCTATATTTATCGATGAGATCAAATGAGTTCTCCAGTAATGAAACAGAAATGCTAGTACAAAAACTCTACCTTCGTAATTTTGCGTACTAGAGTACTCTCACTAAGTACAAAATCAGAGCACCTAATTGCAGCAGATGCAAAATCTAGACCTGCTTAACACTACCGTATGTTTTTATTATTATTATTTTACAAATAAGACATCTAAGGATAAATCAGTTCTTCCATGACCTGTAAGAAAACATGTAAAATATGCTCTATGCTTCCTTGTGTATTTTGAATATGTTAAAATTAGACTATTTGCTAATGGAGGACAGGTGCTATGAAATGAATTATCCTTTCATGAGAGCAATGTAGATTAGCTCTATAGTTAGATGTTTGTATAAAAGATGAATAGGTCTTTCTTAAAGGATGTGTCCAACAAAAATAGCCATGTTCCTTTTTCCGGCAGGTACCAAATAACACAAACCAGATCCTTTACTGAAGTCACTGTATACTGCTGGGATCCAACCTTCCAATTTTAACATTATAAATAATATAACATTATAAACAATAAAAAGTAAGTTTTGAACTCTGTGCACACAAGCCAAATATCTCAGTAGTTTGTATCTAGTCTCTTCTCCTAGTTGTACAAATTCATTGTGCTTTACACGCATCTATAAAATCCCATTCAGCAAATGCAGGAGAGATTCTACTTTTCCTTATGTGGTATAAATCATGAGTAAACCCAGAGAGTCCCAACAGGCTGAGACAGAAAAAACTGAAAATATATATCTTTACTCAGCAACTGGAAAGGACCAAAGGGTTACTTTGACATAAGCATAGACACCTGAATTCATTTTACCATTTACAAGTTAATCAGTGTAATTCAACCATCCTGATCTTCCTTTAGAGTCAACGGAGAGAAACAGACACCTCCAGAAGGCAGCACATCTTACTATCTCGCTCCATTCACTCTTTAGGAATGAAGATGACTAACTAAATAGCTACCAACCAGATAACTAAATTCCATGCAGCTAACTTCAAATGGGATTAGCTGAACATGTTTTTTCTTCCTTACAAGATGCTGAATGTGCTTTTTCCATCAATGATTTGAATGATCTCCTCTGGCCTCCTGTATGATTCATTGCATGCATCTTTAACCCATAACACCTTTGTTAAGACCAAAATTTCAGTCCGAGTCACTTTATCTTTTTGGAACAACTGAAGCACTTCAAGAAACTAAGAATTTGCCACACCATCAGGCCTGCAATGGTTAATTATCCTCACTGTCACATTCCGTCCATTTAACCTCCAAACCCTCTCTAACTTCAACTTTGTTTTACATAATTCAGTAGGATTACTGTGTGCATTCAGATGTCTAAAAATCGGCCCTTTGAGATTAGCTGATGATTTCTCTCTTTCAGAAAATTTCATCACGAATTTAGTCTTCTTTAGAGCTGGTAGCTTTCTGTATCCCACCATGTGTGCCAAAGTACCTATGTTAATATCTCCAAATTCCACAGGTGTCCTCATTCTGCTGTCTGATTCAAGCCCTGTCTGTTGAGGTGGAGGCAGTAATTTACTGCTAAACATTGAAATTCTAACTGCAGTAAAAGGAGGATTGACATCATACGTTAAGTTCTTCATATTCTTTATTGTTTCCTTAAATATTTACTTCTTTTGGATTGCTATCCTATCTACTGCCTTTCTCAGTAACTCTTATTTACTTCACATAAATAAAAATCCTAGTAGAATATGGCTACTGAGGGATTTTACTGAAGTCCATAAAAATATTGTGGAACAAAAGAGTAAGGGTAAATTAAGACAAATATTAGTAATTAAGTTAACACTGACACTTTGATGGCTGGTTCTCACATCTTAAAATCTCTCTTAGCCCTCCGTGCTCAAATCACGTGCTTCTCTTTCTGTGGAGAGAAAGTGAATGGTGCATCTCTTCTCACAAGGGAGAACAATGAATTGCTTAGCAGGTAGAAATCAGGTTCAAAGCATTTGATTATCTTGCTTATTTCTCAAATTACTCAAGCAAAAACCTGAGCTCAGTGTTTTAAAGGCCATATAACTGGTGTCTCTAGACATTATCAAAACATTCTTCAGTTTTCTACAACTACCTGTTATAAGCTAATATATACAGTACTGAATATTAAATTTAATTACAACGGAAATGAAACACAATGTAAAATCAAGAAAAACATAAATAAAATATTTTTTTTTATGCCAACTGACATGGGTGGCAAGAGGAGAAGGAAAAGAAATTGTCCTTGTGCCCCCTCCCTTTCCCCCTTTCCCCACCTCTGCTGTGATATCTACAGTTTTCTGATAAAATTCCTCTCATGGAGTTGTCCCAACAAGCACCAGGGTGTTTTCACAGCTAAACTGTTCCTCAAACTGGAGTTTAAGGGTTTTAATAATTTTCACAGGAAAGCAGCAGAGGCTCACAGTTCCAATTTTGATTTCACATTTTGTGTAAACAAGTCTGAAATGCATTATCCAAAACCAAAACCATAAGCTGTTGCTAGAACCAAAATAATAATAATAATAATAATAATAATAATAAACCAAAAACAAAACAAAACAAAAAAAACCCTTCAAATCTTTTCAGTCTCATCATGCCATTGTAAATACAAGATCAACTTTTTAAGCACGACATTGTTTTATCACATCCTTAACAAACAGACTAAGCTTTTTCTTATTGTTTTAAGCTGGGAGTTTTCACACTGTGTCTTGCAGTGACTTGCTTCTGTCATAGAGGAGAGGTAATACTCATCACTGAATAGGAAACCAACTGTGCAGTTATGAAACACCTCCAATTTGTTTCACAGCTATAACCACCTACAATGACACTCACTTCAATGTAGCACAGCCATCAGGAACACTGCGCTGAAAGTAAATGACTCATATTTTTAAAGGAGTTTCAGACCCTTGTCCTCCTTCTGACCCTTCTTCCAACATTAATGCTTTTGTGATTTTATGGAATTCTACTCTGGTAGCTAAGATGAGAGACTTCTTCTCTCCTGCCTTTCACTAGATAGAAACTGAATTAAAACTGAATCTTTACAGAGAGACACATAGGCTAGTTAATTTCTATATAAATTAAAGGAGGGTCAGAATGCTACATTTAAGAGATGTGAGGTCTTCTTTATTTATTTTTTTCTATTAAACCTAATTAATTCTTTGAACTAAAGAAAGGCAGACACAACTGTGTCCTTACAGTAAAGCAGTCCTGCAATGACAGAGATTAGCAGTCTTAACCTAACAAGCTTTCATGTCCTTTGTGTCCTTGTCTCACATTGCTATCTCCAAAAGAACCCCTGCCTCCCTTCAAACCTTCTCACTATAGGTCCATTTCAATTAATGCAATACAGCAACTTCTGTTTATTTCAGTTGAGAATTTGACAATAGTAGACCAGTTAGGCCATCAATCTTTTCCTTTAGCCTTAAAAAAAAAAAAAAAAGAAAAGAAAAAACATCTACACTGTTGCACGGCAGTCATACCCAAAATGTATTAGCATAGCTACTGTGGGCATAGCAAGCAGCATAGCTGCTGTAGTACACAGTTCAGATGGTCTGTGAAATTCATCCAGGCATTGTTAATGCCATGCTTGTTCCACTTTTCTGTAGCTGCTGGAAGAAAATTAGCTGGTTAACTTAACACTTACCAAAATATAACAGTATAATAGACTACATGATGGGCACAGAACCCAAGATTTGCTCAGATACTCATGAACTTTCCTTAAGTAGGAAATCTTGAAACCTATTATAAATCCAGTGGCTATTGCTGAAGTAATCAGTCTCCATAAAACAATTAATGTCAGACAGAGGAAGTCACTTTCATGTAAGCTGTAGATCTTACTACCTACATGTAATTTACATGAGTCAAGAGAGTCTAAGAGCTACAAATGCATTCTTGACTTCACTGTGCCCTGCAAGGCATTGTTATAGGTCTTTTAGGTGTTCCTCCAAAGCACTGTTTAGGGTGACTGAGCATTAGGGAGCATGGTTTGTAGTTAGATGCATGAATAGATCTCAGACTTGCAGGATTGCAGTTTGCAATGCCTGCTCTGTGCTGGAATTTATAGCTCTGAATTACACGAGGGGATATATATTGTTGTGAGGGACAGGGCTCAAAGTCTGTGCATTCTAACCAAGGATAGGCCTGACACTGTGTTAAAGCAACTGTGTTCTACTTTCCCAGAATGACTTGAATCTGGCAAGGGGATTACAGCTGTCCATGCAGCCCATCCATACTGCCTTGCTACACATGAAACTGGGACTATGACGGAGCCTGGCAGGCTTGATTGTGTGCATGAGTGCTGGGAAATTCCTGGCTATGCCATCATCAAATGCCTTGTAGTGAAGGGAATGTGGGTAGCCAGGGGGACACTTGAGGCACAGTGTGTATTCAGTCTTTAGAAGACAACATGTTGAGTGGGGTCCTAGTGGGAAGTACCATAAACAGTCTGAGTCCCAGCACATTCCATGGGGGAGGGAGCAAGAAAGCAACTCTATCCACATGAAAGTTGAGATATCTGTTTGCATCTGAACATAGGTGAGTCCTTAAGGAATTACTAATAAACCTATGGAGCAGGAGTTTAAACCTGCATCTGGCATTGTATGGAGATTCCTTTCCTTTGGGCTTCAGGATACTCCAAGGCAAAGATCAGCAGCTGAGTTGATATTTTTTTCACTTTTATATAAAGTATTTAAGCATCCATTTATAACAGAACGTAATATTTCAGTTTGTCTTGATGAAATGTTTTAAGATTAATTTCTTATTCTTCCATTAGAGAAATGTGATTGCTTTGATCTTTCAGAAGAGGTACATAGATTATGTAGGTAATTTTGTATTTGGGATTGATATGCTAGCTGCTGAAATTCTGTGCTCAGTTCTACTTTATAAGGAAATTCAGGATTTTCCCTGTAGAATAGCTTAAGGAAGCATTTGGAGAATAATAAAAGGATTAGGAAAAAAATGCTACAAAGTAAGGAGCTTAGGTTGCTTTGCATATCTGATGGAAGATGGGGGGGACCTGAAGTACCTGCTTGAAGAATAAAAACTTGTTCTCAAAGTTTACCAGTCTCACGGATGTTAAGAGCTGGAAGCTGAAGCTTGGAAAAAATTCAACTAAAATTAAATGTCCACTTCTTATTTTGAGAGTTATTAACTACCAAAAAAGGAATTACAGAAAGTAAGTTATTAGGAATTTTAAAATGAGGATTATGCCAAAAACAATGCTTTATTGCATTTGAGCTAGAAATTAGGTAAGGGGTCCTTCGGCTGTTATTATACAGGATGTTAGACAAAGTGATATGTAGGGCCTGTTTTGAACCTTATAACTCTGTGAAATAATATCCTTTGTAGCATCATTTGCTTTGGCTAAGTTTCAGCAAGGAATAATTCAGCTCAAGAAGTAGGAAGTGATGATTAGTTGAGTAAAACTAGCAAAGAAAACCATGAAATCTTGCTTTTTCTTTTGAGTTGTCTGAAGTCCTGTTTCTCAGGTAACAACTGACATTCATTGCAGATTTGGTGGAAATTCAGTGATCATGATGAAAGGTGTAGATTGATTTGATCTAATTCCTTATGGAAAGATAGAACAGCTCACCAGCAAGACATAGAACTATGTAGGCTCAAAGTCCAAATTTTCCTTTCACCTTGGTCACAGAGTACTGTGGCATATTAGCATGGCCCTGTGACACAGGTAGGCAGTTTTACAGAAGCTGTTGAATGTGTTCTTTGAGATTAAATTCATCTTTCCTCAACCTTTATTTAGGGTTTTCATTTTTGGTCATTGCTTACTTGCTCTAGTGTGTAATCATCATTGCAAATTACTAAGTACTATATAAATATATATAAAAGTTAAGTGTATTTTAATTTCAGTATACTAGTATTTCACCTGAGGAGTAACATCAATTTTTGTGAATTATAAAGGCTCAGCTTAGCTCTGACCAGACTGAAAAAAAGTATGTCTCAGTAAGAAAGTTAGTTTGTCCTTCTTTGCATAAGGATGCTGTGAATGTTATCTGATTTTCTGATTTACTAAATCATAGCATTATAGAATAATGGAGAATATAGAATATGGAGCTCATAAAGTCCAATACCCTGGTTAGAGAAGGACACGTCAGAGAAACTTGTTCTATCAGAATGGAGCCAGATGATGTTGCACAATGTTATATAATACACTGAATTTGATCTTAAAACTACAGTTCATGTAAAGAACAGGAAAAATAGCTTTGGGATATCCATATTGGGATATGCCAGTGTGATAAGAAGAGTGTCTGTTGGACTCACTATATTTTCTGATAAAAAGTGACATATTGAATCTATAGAATAGACCTCTGTATTACTGTGGATTTGCTTTCACATTGAAAAATCTATTTCTTCTGCTAATTCCACAGTTTTTTTTGTTTGTTAGTTTGTTTTATATTGGTAAAAGAAAACACAAATTGCAGTTAAATAAAGTCCCATACATAAGCTCAGTAATAAATTCTATCCTGCTATTTTCTTATAGGAAAATATCTAAACTAAACCACAAGCAGGTGGAGAAATAAGAGAGTATGTATCTTGTTCATGCTAGGTTAAAGACAGAGATAGGACAGATGCAAGTCACCATCTTGTGTGTATCTATGAAGGACTCTCAGAAGTGTCCCACCAGTGTCCAGCTCTGGAACTGACATCATTTCTGCTACTGCAAAAGGTAAAGAAATTGAATTAATTAGGTCTAAGGCAGAGTAAGGCATCACTTTGATTTTTATATCACATATTTATATGAATTTTTTCAAGGCTTGATAATGACCAGAGTGTTTTACCGCAATGTCTATTCAGTGGGTGGTTATAAGTGCTGGCACAGTATTCCAGTGAACATTTTCATTTGTTGAAAATGCAAATAAATAAATAGGGCGTCACTTGAGAAGTGCCTTGCATTCTTTAAAAACTCTGGCTTAGAAAAGGAGATCATAAGGAGGTGTGAAAATTTAGCACTGAGGTCTTAATTCTGCTGTCGTTTCCAAGCCCACACCACCTGTTCCCGCCAGCAAGCACTGCACCCTGGAGAACAGGAACAGAACGTGAATTAATGGAGCACCGCAGATCCACACCAAGCAAGGAGCACATCGATGTGCCTAGCACACTAATGGCATCACATAAATAAGTAACGATACCATCTCCCAAGGGTAGAGGGCTGATGTGATAAAGAAAGGGCAAAATCATGGCCTTTTACAGCCAATGCCAGACTTCCTTGACATCAGCCAGACCTGAATTTTACCATAGCAGGATTTATTTCAGTGTTGACTTTCTCCTCAGTAACCGTGTGCTATTCTAAGAAAGCATCCTTGATAGTCAGAACAGGGAACGTTTACTCACTTGAATAGACCCATTGATTTAATGCCCTAGGTTGCTACAGGGAATGTAACGTTAAAGGCAGCTGTGTGGCTTTAAATTCCAGTAGCATATTTTGACAGGTTTCAAGGAGAGGAAAGCAAAATTTCTTAAAGCAAAACAATATATTCTGTGATGATGGAATTCCACTGCAGGAGCCTCCAAGTTAAACACACCACGAACGTGGAAAAGAGGGAATCTTACGGGAAGGCTTCAATACAGTCGGTCCCAGTTCCTGAAGCTCTTCCCTCGTTATAAAGAAATAGATTAGGATTTGATCACCTACCCACATGAATCCAGAGCAAAAATGTTCATCAGAATCATCATGCTTAATGAAAACTGAGTTCCCATAAGCAGGCAGGAGTAATTCCAACAAAGCGATGGCCAATCTTACATCTGTCTTTCATTTGGCACCCAAATGACCTAGCTTTTGCTAACCTAAAATAACTAGGACCCTTCTGATCTATAACAAGATGCTATAACCATCTTGCTGCTATAACAGGGGGAGCAGGGTTTGAGAAAATATTATCAGTAGTATAAATTTAAGATCATATAATGTGTAAAACTAATGACTGTAACATAATTCTCTCACTTGAAATTATTGCCATATAAATTAAATGCATGTACTGAGGTTCCAGAGAATTAAAAAGCTCTCTACACTTGGAAAAAAAAAAAAAAAGTCAAAATATATGTATAATGAGCTTCATTTGCATAATTAATTGATCCCAGCAGCTGTAGGTATAACCTGAGGCAACCCTCTCAAATTGCTGGATGCAAAACAGGATTTGGGGAGGATCTGGTCCAACAAGAGGTTTTGAAAAGGAACGGGTTCATCAGTGGCAGAAGACTTGTTTCCAGCCCTACAGCACGATCCCCATGGTCCCAGCTTGTTCCTGTGGCTATGGCTCTGATGCATGAGAGCTCAGTGAAGGCACCAAAGGCTCAGAGGACTGCAGGGACAAGAGCTGGGAACTGCAAAACATCTATGGGACAAACTGTGCCCCAAGAAAGAAGACAGATCTCCAGATCAGAATGGATAAAACGACGCAGCCACAGAGCTTGTTGTAAAGAGGATCAGAGTTAAAGGAACTATTATCGTGTTTGTGAATGGGAGGTTCTATTTCATTTTCAGCTTCAGACGGATTGTGCCACTCTGCTTTCCCCAGTTCATGACTGCTCCTCCTTCTGAAGAAAGATTTCCTTGTTTGTGTACAGACTCAGAATGCTGATGGAGGAAATCCCAGTTTTTAAGGGAAGCGAGAGATGTCCTGTGTTAGTTTTCCCATTTTCTTTAGTTTCTAGCTGAGACAAATAAAATTATTTGTCAGAGAGACAAATAAGAGTTTAATACAGATCAAATATGTCCCATTAGCTGCTGTTAACTGTGTGACAAAAGGTTGTATGCTACCATAAGTAAGTATTAGTGGTTTGTAACCAACCTGTAAACCACCTTATATTTCCACTGCACAATAAAAATATTCTAGGCCCTAATTTTGAACAGAAATTAAATTTCTGTGTGAAAATTTTATTGTAAATGTAGACATCAATAAACTAATGCCACAGCTTTCATGTAATTTAATATTTACAAAGAAAAGCAGTAGGATTTTATAATGTTAAATAATGATCTGAAAAATTCTGATAAGAATTTATGTTGAAAGCCAGGATTCTTCTGAAGTTCTCATCCTATGTTACACTGAATTATAGATATACATAAAACTTACAAGAGATTTAATATATTATGTTCACAGTATGTATAATAAGTGGTATTTTAAGTAACAGCATAAAAAGAGGAATATTCACAATACATCATTGACTTTTTCAAGATAGGAGCAAGAATTAAAGCAAAGTACTTCAAAGCTAACTTAGGAATAATCTGTGAAGACATGACTCTTGGATTCTTGAAAAAACGTTCCTGTAATATAATATCCTGTTCCTGAGAATACTTTTTCTTAAAATCCATCTTTGTCTTAGTTTTCACAGCCCCTTACATCTTGAAATACTTTGCTGAAGGAATGATATGGTTTAAAATGTTATATATCTGAGTACATCGTAAAAACGTATCTGCCCTTCTTAATGAAGTAACTTTATTTAACATATAGAAAGTAAGCAGTAAATTTTAATGCATTAGAGCATAAAACAAGCATAGTTTTGTTTTTTGGTTCAAAAGCCTGTTGGAGAAGTATGCTGTCTCGAACAGCAACTGCCTTAGGCATGCACTACTGTGTATGTGAGAAGCCAATAAAATATCCAACCAAATGATTATTGCTGTAAAAAAAAAAACAAAAGCAAACAAACAAACAAAAAAACCTCATCTAAGAAAATTATCTGGCTGATTATATTTGTTCTTATAAAAATTCAAATCAGAATTAACACAGATATGAAAAGCAAGAAAAAAAAAAAAAAGCATTTTATGTAAGTTGTCTTTATTCAAAAATACTGCACTGCCCTTGGAAGAGACTGCATCAGGTCTGTATACAGCTGGGGCTGTCACATTCAGGAGTCGTGTTCCTCAGATGAGCCCACTCCTCTTAAGCACCTACATCATGCTAAAACTACTGTGTTTAGTAAATGTCCCTCAGACTTAGGAGGGATGTTCTTTACATAATTTGCTCTGAAAGTAATGCCTTCTATTTAGTCCCATGGGAATAGGCACAGATACAGACAGCACAGTAACACTATTTGGTGGGAAGGTTCAGCCTCTACTGCCAAACCACCGTCTGCCTCTGACATTGTGGGCCAACATAATAAAATAGGAGTCTTTACTTTAGGAGCAGCCCTCTTAGATGTGCATGTTATTTCTTATTTCTTCTCCTTGAACATTTAAGGTCTTTTCAATTTTATGTATTTTTTATACAATACTCAATATACATCTTTATCTTTCCTTGAAATTAATTTCTGAGAAACTTTTCAACATCAACCATCATCATTAAGTTGAAATGCTAACACTGAAACGGGTAGGGGTCAAATTTGTCTCTGGATATGTTTATCTTGTTCTCTGTAGTTTAAAAAAGACAACTCTACATCAGCTTCCAGCAGCTTCTGCTCAGTGCATATTCAGAAGCTCATTTTCGGAAGCATAAAAATTTGAAACATGTATCTTAAAAAATGAAAGCATGTGTGGTGCAAAATCTGAACCTGTCACAGGAACGAGATAAATAGCTCAAATGGGCCAGATCTAGCCAATGAACAGAGTGTTTGACATCAGTGATTTATACTATTTCCCTTTCATGTTATAATAATTGTCACAAACTGAATTTATGTTATGCCATTTCCTGTTCTAGCTGAAATCTTTGCTTCAAGAAAAAGGTTTCAGAACTTTAATGCCTCTACTGTTCTTGGAAAGATAACAGTAAGTGGGACTATTTTATGATTTCATTGCTTGGTTATTCATGTTCTTTCTTTCTATAGCCTTCAGGGAGAACCAGAAGGAAGGGGTGAGACAAAGAATTGGTTTTCCATTGAAAACACAAAGAATTGGATTGTTGCTGCCGAAGGCAAAAAGTGAGGAGGGAAAAACGATGTTCCCAAAATTACCCCATAACAGGAAACCCTATAAATGTCTCCCATCTTTCTGCTAGATCTGCATCAATTTGCAGTGTGAGCAGCAGAAAAGGCAGATGTTGGATCAAAGAGGAAACATTTACCTAAACAAAGAAAAAGCACTCTCCCAGCTTCTTTATTCCCAGTGCATGCCAGATTGCACATAGCCATTACTCTGAAAGAAAGGCAGAAGATTTCTATTAAGCATAGTGTTGCTTGATATCAGCAGAAGCAAATAGACAGTGAGCATGAGGAGGGAAATGTATGCCTGATGGGAATTCAGTCCGGAAGCCAGCAAGATATCATTAAGAATGTGTATGTTTCACTGCAGTATCTAATGTGATAATACTGCCTTTATTGACATGTTGTGAGCCTTTCAGCTCTAAAGTGGAGTTCTCTCTACTGTAGTGCACATTTCTGGAAATGAAATGCACTGGCTCATAAAACTCAGCAGTATGCTGAAGCAAACAGTAAATAAGCTTTCCTAGATGCTCTCTTGTCACTATGGCAGGAAAGAACTATCAGAGTGAATTTACTATGTATTCTGTGGATTTGAATTAAAGCAGAGGCTTACCCTAGCCATCACAATCTTGTAATGCTTAATTAATAAAATCATAAAATCTCAGCAAGAAATGCAATTGTTATTCATTCAAACAGGAATTGGGCTCCTAGGCCACCTATTTCTCCCCTTGCAGGGAAGTACATATTTATCCTCCTTCCAAAACAAGTCACAAAGACATCTCCAGCAGTATGTTTATTTAGATGGACTGGCTTAGACCAGGAAAGTGAGAAAGTCCCCCATAGCCCTTAAGCAGCACATTCCACTGCATATCTTTCTTTTTTTCTTTTTTTTCCCCCACAATGTAAGCAAGAATTTGGCATTTATGACAGTGATGGTGAAGAGGAGCCACTGCAGAAAAGCCAAAGTCTTGTGTCCAGAGGGACACTCTGGCACAGCTTCTCCATGAACAGAGCATTGCAGGACTGGGGATATCCAGGGACACAGGGGCAGGAGAGCAGGTGAGTTTTGGGTACACCCAGTCTGCTTCCATCTGCAGAGCTAAGGTGCTGCCAGGACCAATGCTAATTAAACAGCCACTTCCAAGTCTGCTTCCCTGCCCTTCACGTCTGCCTCCAGCGTAAGACATCTTTCTAACAGCATATCCTCCTTCATCTGAACAAGGGGAGAAGGGAGACTGGGGGCTTTCTGGCAGGGGTTTCCCAGGCAGCAATACATGCTGCAGTTGGACATCTACCCAGGAAACACTGACCCCAGAGTTGCAGAGCTGCTCCAGATATGGGTAGTAAATTGGATGCTTTTAGGAGGACTTCAGATTTACTACATGGTGAAGCCCGTCTGCTTGGTGCACACATGGCATGTGTAAAGTGTCCCATATACACACACATAGCCAATCTGCCTGTAGTCACCATTTCTCTGGAATTTAGGGGATGCTCCAAAAGAAAGCTGGTTAGATTTCTGTTGCTCCAGGGGAATTGCTGAACATATGGAAACACAGGATTGACGGACAAAGTCAAATACCACCAACAGAAAACTTCCAGCAATATGTTCTGTGGGGCCCTCATATATAGATACATTACAGTATTTCAACCCATAAAAGTTTCTAATTTCTTACAGTTTCTTTTGACTTCTCACAGAACAGAGATCAGTGAGTCACAGTCTTCAATCTTTTATCCCTGAGAATATGAGGGGAATGCTGAAAAGACAGAAGGAAATATATGAAGCCAAGACTTTCTACCCTACCTACCCTTCTACAAAAAGACCACATTGTGACTGCTGTTTGATTTTGCCTATAGTGATGCAGCTTAGCCCTTAAATCACAGTGCTACATTTATGTGAACACTTCTACATATCTTACTCTTTTGATCCCAATATTTTGCATAAAGTTTCCTGGTTTCCCCAGCTTACTTCAGAAAATGCTCAAAACTCCTTTTCTGACTGACTGTTCTCCTGACCAGCTTCACTGTGAATATGAGCAGAAGCGGTAGAATCAGCCCTGGTTGGATTCTGCCTACATACTTCAGTTTCAAGCATTGACAAATCTAGTCACTTCTACTGGAATTACTTCAGAATGATACTGGAACAGAGGCAGAATATGTAGGTCAGAGTTTTAAAGCTCAGTTCCCATTTTGTCAATGAAGCAAATGTCATCTTTCCAGTGAGAGTAAGCTGCTAGGCATTATTTATATCAGGATTGTACTGAAAAGCTTTCGTGGCCTTAATGCTGCTCCAGAGGAATATTGCTGCAGAGAAAGGCTCCTCTGCTCTTGCACAAAGTTAAAAACTTCCCTCACTTCCAAATGCACAGCTAAATAAAATTTCTAGCTTTTCAGACACATCTTGCATTAACAGCTCACGGCAAGGAAAATGAAATCTTGTTGCTGAATCCTTTGCCCGGCATAGCTCATTTTTATAGCTAGTTGAGACATCCATGCAAGGCAGAGTTGTAAGTGATCTGCTCTACTCTGTTCTCCCTGCTAGCCAAAGTGAAACTGGTGTTGCTGTTCCCTGAGGATGCAAAGAAGAGTTGAGAAAGGGTATTTGAGATTATGCTCACTCGGAATACAGTGACTGGAACAACCTTTTACCTGCTTTGTGCCTTCCAGTTTGGACAAACAGCTCAATTTTTTTTTTTTAAAGCTTGCAACATAACCTCCTCATTATCACATTTGTTGAAACAGATGGGAAAGCATTTGGAGGCACTGCTTAGAAAGCGGTGGTTTCTACAAAAAGAAAGTTGTATTTAAACACTGTTATTCAAGTTGTTGGGAAGGCAACAATGTCAGCTTCCCAAATCTGATACATTTGCATAATTTGTCTTTTGTTCTTCTGTTTTCTGCTTGCTGTTCACATTCCCTCCCAGCTCTCTGCAAACACCCCGTGCAGGATGTTTCAGATAATAAGACTCACATACTGAAGTTCATTCATTTCTCAAACCAGTTTTAATTCCCAGTATCCATTTTACAAGCTGTAGTTTACAAAATTTTTTTGTGGCTCCATTTGGGCTGGATTTCCATTTTCTGAAAGATAACTCTTCAGTTTAAATAACCTCTTGAGTTTTACAATTATCCCATACTGTTTTATGTTTCTTTTGCTTTCCTGCTTCTTTTTTTTTCTGTACATTATTCCTTTTACATGCCTTCTGTGACTGTTAAGAGATACTCTAAGACTTTTAATTTTGTTTCTTTTAATTTTCAAGCTTCTTTTTTTTTTTCTTTTCTTTCTTTTTTTTCTTTTTTTTTCTTTTTTTTTTTTTTTTGTGAATGGATAGGCAGCTGGTGTTCAGTGACAAGAGCGGTAATTTTCTTCCCGATGAATAGTTTATTTGAGGAAAAATGCAATTCTGGTTGTCCCAAAACTATTAACAAATTTAGGTCAAATTCATGAAATAGTTTTGGCTGGAAAAGCAGCAACTTTGAGACGTTGCAATTAGTAAAACTGCTGGATAAGGAATCAGCTACCTTTCATCTGTTGGTTTTGAAGCTCTCCCAGCTTTAATTTTCTGGATTTCCTCTTTTTAAGGGATGCTGAATACACGTCTCAGCAGGTGGCTGTAATACGTAACATCTTGCAGCATGTTCTCTGTGGCAGTGTCCCCAGACCCACCCTCATACACAACGCATTCTTGTTGACTCAGAGCATATTTAAATACTTAATGGAAAAGGAATCTGCTTCAACAGGTGGGACTGAGGAAAACCCAGGTCAAAACTAAGTACAACCAGGTGGTCAAGAGCTCCATATTGGAGGGGGAAATGTGAGGTCAAGATTCCTGAGTGAGAGAAGGACCACATCCTGTTTAGGCAGTCCAGGACCACTCTATAAAAAGTCCTCCTGTAGTTCTGAGATTTTAATCTTTGGCTTTCACTCGCCTTTTTGGACTACTTCACTGACAAAAATAAGTTCAGTATTTCTCTTACATGTGAGATCATTCCAAGGCTGTTAAATGTTTATGTATCGTGTTCATGCACATTTCCTACAGTATGTAAGAATTCTTATGTCTTATCTCATGTATGATATGTGATTTTACTGATTATCCAGCAGTCCATGTTACCAAGACATACATTTGAAAAATATCTATATAATATTAGAACAGACATTCATATCATATAGTGGGTTAACGTGACCTAATTTGTCTCATAGCTGACAAACAATAAATTGTTTGGGCTTCGTTGGCTTATGTCTGGTGTTTTCTTTGGACCAGAATATCAAATGACTGAGACCCACTGCCCATCACTTCTGACTGTACCCATCTAGTTTCTGTGTAGGCATTTCACGATCTTTTGTTTCTTTTTGTACAGCACCTTACTGACCCAAGCCCTTCTCTGACCTTGGCATGTCACAGTATGACTTCACTGGTGAAAAAAATAGCGTCAAAGGCCATACTCTAGAAAACTGCATATTATGGCTGTGTTCCTGATGTGCTGACGTTCACTCTGAGTCTCCTGTAGGTCCTGAGGACTGATCCTACATATAGAGCGCTTATTTTTCTGCTTAAAGTACCTGAAATAATATAGAGTTGTGCTGGTTTTACACCATAAAACCAGTGTTTGTTTCACACAACCTTGGATGTGGCATGGCGGAGTACTTAAGGATACAAAGTCTTCCCTGAGTGGTTCTGCAGGACAGTTTAAGGTGGAAAGAGAAGGCATATAGCATAGAGAAGATGGTTCCTGAACTGCTTGATGAAGACTTGAAGGGCTCTCTTGAAGAAAACTTTTGGTGCAGCTATGGCAGCAGGTGTGCTAGCAGTGAAACAGTGGGGAAGATGACTTCTCCAGTGCTGGAACTTGCTCTTTGGTCATATTTTACTTAGTGGTATTTAGCGTTAGGTACTTGCATTATAATAAATATTACTGTAGATTTTGCATTTCATGATTTCAAATGTCCCTCCTCCACTGCTGTAGTCATCAAAGGGATTTAAATCAGTTGTACTTTGCTTATGGTTCTAGTTCTGCTTCCACTTGAAACAACTTCAGAGTGTTTCTTTGTTCTAAGATGAAATGTTTCCAAGCATTGTTTGAGATGTCAAAGAATAATTTTTTCCAATAAAATATCTAAGCACTATACAAAAATACCCAGAACAGTCCTTTGTCAACATTTAAATAGATGTATTAACTTTTTCACTTCTTTTAGGGCTTCACTCAACAGTGGTTTCAATATACACCTGGAAATAGATAGATAGACCCATTTGTCCTGATGGTCTTCTGAGCATTTAAAGACTAGCATTAGATCTGGATCTTATTGATCCAGAGCCTTAAAATGTATTTCTGGGCCAACAAAAGGCATGTGAAACCTTCGAAGTAGCCCTATTTTGGCTTAGAAACAGACAGTTCTTCCTATCTTTCTAACTTCACAATGTTTGTATAAGACTAAGACAGTTTTTGTGTGTACTTACCTTGGAATAATTTTGGCTGCCATGCTCTCTGTGTAGTCATATGGAATAGGGATGTGTGACTTCACTTTGGGTGCAGCTGTGCACTGCTGTCAACCACTGGGTTGGATGAGAAGTGAAATGGCTTTGGAGGAGATCTATAGCTGTGTTTGCAGAACTACATGATTGTGGTTCAGTCTAATCAGTTTGCATAGCACACTGCTGAGAGCTACGGATCTTCTGACTTAGTCAGCATCAGTTTAGGTGCTTCCAAGATTGTTGTGTACTTTTCTCTGTTGGCAGTGTGCTGAACCTCAGCTCATAGGAAATGTGGAACCCCAGGATAGGAACATGTCCATAGCCTTGTTTCTTCTTAACGCAGAGGAGCTAAATGCTGATGCCTCTTCTCCATGCTTACAGTAAATACTCAGTGAGAAAAGTTAACTCACTGTGGCAGCCAGTAATTGCTGCCCTTGTTAATATCAAAGTTGGAGTTCCAGGAGCACTCTGCCTGAAGTGAAGACCTGGTTTCAGTGTTCTTCTCATCCAATGAACTGTCCTCCCATCAAATCCATATCTTTTCAATTTGAAAAGCAGGATATTATGGGGGTCTGTGTCAAAGGCCTTACTGAAGTCCACACAGGTTACATCAGTGTCTCTTCCCTTGTCCACTGACACAGTTACACCATCATAAAAAGTGACAAGGTTGGTTATGCAGGACCTGCACTTAGTGAAGCCATGCTGGTTGTCCCATACCACCTCCCTCTCCTTCATGTGCTTTAGCATATCTTCCAGTAGGATCTGCTTTCATGATCTTCCCATGCACAAAGATGAGACCGATAGGTCAGTTGTTCTCTGGGTGATCTTTTCTACTCTTTTTAAAGATGAGTGTGATGTTGCCTTTTTTACAGTCACTAGAGACCTTTTTTCCATTCACCACCTGACCACCATGACTTTTCAAATATCATCGAGAATGGCCTGGTGATTGTCAGCCAATTTCCTCCAGACTCTGGGATGTAACTCATCAGATATATTGTTCTGATTTCAAAATACCTTTTTTTTTTTTTTACTTTTTTTTTTCCCCAAAAGTGTTTAGAATTTCCGTGGGGATTTTTTAAGAAGCAAACCAAGATGGTCTAAACAAACCATTCTCCAAAGCGGTGAACCCAAATAGTGCTCATGTCTAAATGGTGCGATGAGCTAACAATGCCATTTGAATGTGGAGCTGCTGCAGAGGCCAGTAGTTCCTTCAGGGATTTGTGAAAGAACACCCTTTGAGATGAGAGAATAAGGTTTACGTGTGCCCTGTGTACAAATAATTTTAACAATTTTTCCCTGCACTTTTTTTTTTTTTTACATCAAAGAAAACGATCAAATCCTGGGAAGCACAATATTAACGTCTGCTTTCAATAAAAGGTAAATACAGAAACAAAATGCAAATGAAAAAAAAAAAAAAAGTCAAATCTGCCACAAATGTTCTGAGATCTGGTAAACATTTCATTTCTGGATTCTATAAAAATACAACAGCTGACAAAGATATTCATTATGGGGAAGACTGACTGTGGAGAGCTGAGCAGAAATGTGAGTGAAAGATTTTTATAAAGACTTCCAGTTTGTCAGCCTGTTGAGCAAAACAAAATAGCATTGATGCTTTCACTTTGAAGACAGCTCAATAGTGCATTGTTTTTTGTCCAGGTATCTGGAATTTTACATGATTGTAAAGCAGTTTTTTTGCCTGTGAAGTTTGGAACTTATAATCTCCATCAAAACCTTTAGGTTTAGAGGAAAGAATTTGAGTTTTTGTCACCCATCTCCCAACCCTGTGTGGCAGTGCTGCCATTCAGCATCTTCTGAAGACACTGGTGGAAGAAGGGAAATTGCAACATTTAATATGTCTCGCTGGGGTTGCAGCTTATATTACACTGTGCTGAAGCACAGCAGCTAGTTTTGTCCATGAGAAAGGCTAAAATGGCTAGTGAGGTGCAGATGAATGCACACAGGCATGGGAGCAGCCCCAGTGCAGCTTAAGGGGCAAAAAACCCACAGAGCATATGTTTAGTGAACCATGTCACATTCTTGTTACAGGCTAAAAATTCCTAAGTAAAATGTGTAGACAAGCTTTGTGCAGGCGCCTATTTAAGGAAATTGTCTCTGAGTCCTGGAGCCATCTGTGATATAAAAGTGCACTGCATGGACTCCTTGAATAAAAGGATTCACTGCCAGGGCTTGTTGGAAGCCTCAGTCAGAGATGCTTTTCATACAGCAGACATATAGATCGTTCATATGATGAATCAGATTTACTAAGACCGTCTGCTGTTTGGAAATGATTTCAGGCCTGAAGAATGTCTCAGCGGAGGCCTGATTTGATTCGGGGAGGGGAGCAGGGGTCACATGCTGCTAGAGTGGACTTGATGTTCGTCTGGGTTGACCTCTAGAAATAATAATAACAAGGAAGAATGAGTTCAAGGGCTGTAGGCCAGTGCCACTCGGAAACTAATTGCAGCTCTGTTGCACACAGCACTGAGGTTTCCCTCGTAGGCTGCATTGCTGATTTAGCTGGTATGTTAATACATAAGTCTAAATTAAATCAGGCTTGTGTCAGTGCTGTCGAAGAGGCACATTCACTTAGCCCTGCAGTTTTATAAAATGCAAAGAAAGAAAACCATATGGCAGATTAGGGCAAATTGCTTTAAAATTGTGGCTGAGAGCCAAGGGAGAGAGAGTGAGCTTGAGAGAACATTCATGTCTGCTTGAAATATGCCCACTTTCACTCCACTGCTTTACACCTCTGAGAGTGGAAGGCTTATTTACCTGTAACTTGAAATGCATTAAGTACTCTACATCTTAATGAAAGTAATGTGTCTACTATTTGTGGGGGTTACAATAAAAAACTTTTTCTTTTTCTTTTTCTTTTTCTTTTTCTTTTTCTTTTTCTTTT
>JAPSGF010000084.1:2385668-2406834 GCA_035772895.1 Perdix hodgsoniae
TCTTTTTCTTTTTCTTTTTCTTTTTCTTTTTCTTTTTCTTTTTCTTTCCTTTTCCTTTTCCTTTTCCTTTTCCTTTTTCTTTTTCTTTTTCTTTTTCTTTTTTTTGAATTGAGATTGGACTACCTTGTATTGCTGAAGGCTGAATAAAAGAGCTCAGTGAGAGCCCAGGAACATCAAAGTGGGAACGAACATGTGTAATAGCAACACTTAGTAGACAGTTCTGGCTATTATTACTGCACATATAGCACAACAGTGACTACAAGATTTATGCAGGAACTGAGATCATGCGGCATTATGAAAATAAATATAATAGTGATCTCTGCCCCAAAGATCTTTCAATGAAGTTTTATTTTCTGAGCCATATGAATCTGTAATAAGGAAATGAAACGGACAATAAATATATGGCATTTTGAAAACCTCTTTAATTTTAATATACTAAAAAGCTGTCCTAGTATTTTCTCATTCAAAATAAAAAGAAAAAAGTAAGTTTCATTTTCTTTGTAGGTGTTTGTTTTTGATCCAGTTCCAGTCAAGGGATCAGTCCTCTGTGGACTCCCCATAGATGCTGGTAATGGGGAAGAGAGAGGCTTCAGAGGAGCTAATACACCACATTGTGCCTCCTGATATACTGAAATGCACGATGATCACAGGGAGTCTCTGGGTCCTCAGCAGTGCTCACTGCCTTGGCCAAAGGTATTTTCCAAGTTGCCAGAATGCCTTTTCTCCCATCACCATCCTTGATTCTATGGATGAGGAGGATTCTCCTTCTTGTCCCACAGGTCCTAGCCCCTTCTCCCCCTGAAGATTCAGGGGCTGTAAGTATGGGTCACTGTAGGGTCTTTGTTGCTGAATCCTCCTTCTTCCAACGGTGGTCAGGACTGTGCAGCCTGAGGGCCTCTTGCACCAGTTGCCTCCCTACTGCCACAACACAGTGCAGCCATCCTACAAGCTGCCCCCAAAACAGTGCCCAGCTCTATTCTCCAAAGCTCCAAAAACTCCCAGTCTAAGTGCTGCAATGTTCTTGGAGGCCTAGTTGCTTGCACTAAGCTGCACTGTGCCTGTAGAGTACCCAGAGAAAGCTCTGTGGTTTCCATGGCAACCCTCTGAGTGCGTTTATAGTCTCTTACAGCCTTCATTAGATTTAACATTCAAAGAGACATTGATTAAAACATGACATTCCTAACACACCCAAAAGAAATAATAATCCATTTTGTACAATGCTTCATTATATGGCATAGACAAACTGGTTGATGGCCAAATTAGTTAATAGAAATTTTCAGTTGACACTGGGACAGACCATAAAAGAATAAATTCAGATAAAGAAAAATGTCAAAGTAAACCTCTCATGAACATGGCACTGCAGGGTGGAGAAATCTGATACATGGGTGCATCAGAGCCATCTCAGGCAAAGTATGTCTGCTGAACCCAGATTTTACTTGAAGTGAACTCACTTAAAAATTTCCCAGTGCTGATCTTGAAAAGCATTGAGGTAAAATGGTGCCAACATGTTTCGCTAGCTGGGGAGGCAGCAGTAGTATGTTGGAGGTCCCTCTGCCCTCACTAACTCCAGTTCCTCAGCCAGCTGGATCTTGTCGATGATTAGGACATTTACATGGTGGGCTTTATTTTTGTGACAGAAACTGCAGTGCAAACAGGCTTTGAGTTTCCAGCTTTGATTTCTGTTTCTTGCAAAATCTCTTTGTTCACCAGATGCAATCCCAGAACTCTTTGTTCTGAACCTATTACCCCACATTACCAGAATCGTATTTGTTCCCTGCTCCTACCTATGGGCTGAAGGTCACCACTGTCAGATCCCAATATTTTGCTTTACAGCAAAACCCACATGGGGAGGTAGGAAAAGGTAGCAGAGATCTCACAAGATGCAAGACTTCCCTAGTCTGGGAGTGGTACAGAAGTCTGGATGAGAAACTTAGCACTGAAAGTAAATGATAACATGTACAACTGTGGTACAATATATACTCACAATAGCAAAATGATCATGGTACCAGAGCACTGTTCATTCCCATTTCCATCTACATCTTGCTTCTGCCTCACTCTTTCTGTTAGTAGTACAGGTGTGAAATAGATGGAGTTCATGGAACTGTAACACCATTTCCCACCCAAGGTGATATGTGTCTGCACAGATCATAGAATCATAGAATCATGGAATTACTCAGGTTGGAAGAGACCTCAAGAATCATCAAGTCCAACCACAGCCTAACCATAGTACCCTAACTCTAACAAACCTCTGCTAAGTCACATCTCGGAGCACCACATCCAAAGGACTCTTAAACATTTAGGGATGGTGACTCAACCACCTCCCTGGGGAGCTATTCCAATGTTTAACACCTTTTCCGTAAAGAAGTGTTTCCTAACATCCAACCTAAGCTTACCTTCGCGATTTCCATCAGAACAGAGTCATAAGACTGGTTGGACTGTACAGGGTCATCTAGCCTGCTGATTTTCAACTCCTTCCAACCCTTGTTCCAGATAACCTATTTGGAATTATGCCAAGGATCATCTAGTACAGTGTTGCCATGATGGTTTTCATTTATATCTGAATAAAATACAGGTACCCTGAGAAAAAATCTACAGTGACTTTTATTTTTCCACATTTTGTTTTCTTTCTTGCGTGCCTGGAAATATATGTGTGCGCATTTATATGTAAAGGCTTTTGAAGTTGTTTCAAAACAATTGTGAAATCACCTTGTGATGTCTTACAGATCACCAAATGGTGCACAGATCACAGCTCGAGAAATATTCATCTATATTTGATGTCTATATTGGGAGGAGAAGAATTGCACCTTAAGGCTATCTTTACACTAACAAATTAAACATGGCCCGGAAACAGTCCTAGGCACTGGTGCTCAATCACCCCAAATAAAAAATTGCTAGAGCTAGAGCAGTTTCTGGCACAGCTTTGGCCTGCACCAGATATAGCTTTACCAAATAACTGTTGGGCACAGCTCAGAGGCCAGCATGGGTGAGGAAGCATTCCCAACACGTTTCCACATGACTGCTCTGCTTTAGAGGGTAAGAAACTGCAGGCAAGGATGCAGTCAGAATAACTCAGTTTGGCTTCACAATGAGAGAATAAGCCTGGTACTGCTTCTTTTACTCATATATATTTTAGTTGACATGACAGAAAATTAAATGTGTTCTCTGAAGAGAAGCATGACTGTCCAGGCTACTAATGTAGGCTTTCACTGTAATTATAGAGAGTGATAATCTTCTCCAGAGGGTAATTCCTCCCAGACAAGGTTTGGGATACTCTACGAAGGAGCTGCAGACACTGCGAGTGGTCACAGACATGAAACTAGATTTTCAAGTGAAATAAATTTCTATCACGTTGTATACATTTCAAACAGAAATAGTATAAAGGAGTTTCAGAAAGGAAGTGAATAACTGAAACAGAAGAGAGTATTTAGGAACACAATGCTATCAAGGCTACAATGATTTCCTGCATACATATTTTTCTTTGATTTAAGTTGAAAGCTGTATGAGTTATCTCCATAGCAATGAAAGATAAACTTATCTAAAAGACTGAATAAAAATGGATTTGAATCCTTACTGTGCTTCAGCATTCTCTGTAAAAAAGAAAAAAAAAAAAAAAGGGAGTAACATAAACATTTGTATATTTCATGTGATTCACTCTTTCAAGTGTTAGTTGTTTACAGCTGTCTGTGCATTTGTTCACTGAACAGTGCAGTAGTGTCTCCATAGTCAGCTGTTCCTCAAGGTGCTGTCATAAATAGCTACAAGTAAATAGTAACCTGTGTATTTTCTCTCTGTGTTCTGCTTAGCTAATGATGCAGTTGGTCCTTAACTTGGATATTTCTTTAGGAGAATTTTCTGTGATCATACAGAACTCACAGGGGAGAAAAAAAAGCAAGAAAAGCAAGTCCACAGCTCAATACTTGCTCAGACTTCCATCTGCTCCCAAATCACTGTTTTATATCCTGGATACATCTACTGTATTGCTTTTATTTTGTAATTGAGAAGAAAACAATTCAATTTACCCAATTGTGCGATTAGTCCTGTGCATGGTGTGCACATAGTTCAAGAGTCCTTATCAAGTTTTGGAGCAGTTTATCTTGGAGAGTTCAAATGGTTACCATTCATTATGCTGCAGCTGTATTCTCCCACTATACAAAGGATTCAAGAGTTTCAGTACAAACCAACGCAGGATCTTTCCTGGTAAAGTAAAAAAACACTCAACACCGTTGATATTTTCCAATGGAACTGAATGAGGAAAAGAAAACAGGACTTGGGCAGATGGTCAGGACAGGCTGAGTGCTGCTTATTCTGATTCTGAACATCCATCAGACAAACTGCCAGGCGCAGTCCCTGCTGAAAAATGATGTTTCTGTGCTTTTTTTCAAACACAATTTTTCCAACCATAGAATACTTGATCCAGCCTGTTGAAATGCCAAAGCCCAAGCTGTGTAAGCCTTCCCACCAGCAGGAATGCATAACAGCTGAAGGTCGAGTTTCTTCACCATGAAATGCACATGAACAGGAGCTCCCATGATAGGGAGTGAACTCCAAAAATATGGCAAATGCCCCACTGTGTTTAGTCATCGTGTGGCATCTCAGCTGACCCAGTCCTAAGAACTTTATGCTTGCAGAGCTTATTTTGCAGCACCTGTGAAAAGTAGTCTTGGTCCTTTCAGCAATGCTGCCTGCATGAATGAGTGCTTGGGTCAGGAGGGCTGTGAAAACGGGCTCAGCTGTGAAGTACCGACTCTGTTATTGCGATGAATGTCACCATTGGGAAATCATTGTCATAGGAGCCTGTAAGCCATGTCCCTCTATTATATGTGGCTTGAATATATTTGAATAAATTTAGGAAGCAGCAATTCATTTCAGCAATAGGCAGTGCAACACAGGCAATAAACAATAACATTGTGCCTTTCAGACATATTAATTGTACTCAGTGAAGCACCAGCACTGCCAATCCTAGCAGTGTTGAGCTGTTTCCATTTTCACAAGGCCAGCCCACGTGTGTGAAGGTGATGGAAATGACATGTTAAACTCAGCATGCACCTTTTTCCCCTAGTTTCTCTCTGAGAGCAATCACTTGCTTTTTCTTATTGCATTGCCACTTTCTTTTATGCCTGCTGCAGGCTGTCAGCAGGGCACTTGACCTCCCTTTGAGGGTGCAGGTATGTGTGATTTCTTGTGCAGCTGTGCCAGTGCTGTATCATGGATCACTTGACAGAGGAAATCCTGAGAGCTGGAAGTTGCCATTACCTTTGCCAAAAACTGACACTGTCATCTCAAACTTTTAAGCCCCTACCTGGGGACTCGTAAATTCTACTCTCATATGCAGACTAAGATAATGTGCAGTACACTGGAGTTTGCTTGGCAAGCAAATGCTTTGCAGGGAAGCGTGCCACAGATGTAAACGTATTTTCATGTATTTTCACTGAAGCAACCTGCACTTACCTGTAATGGTAGTTCTGTATGTGGCTGTTGTGAGAGAAGGTATACTGAAAAGATTTGAAAAAAAGAAAATGTTGTTTTTCTGTTTATTTCAGCCTGTTTATTTCCTGATTTTTCTATATAGTCAGCAGTGCAGTTTCCTAAGCCCCCACAGAATTATTTTTCCCTATTGTCTGTTTGAGTCTTTACATAAAACAGGAAAGAGGACTTTTCAAAAAAGTTTTTCAAAGCTTGTGAAATGCAAACAACAAATTATTGTTGTTATTGCTGTCCTTCTTCCCCTCCATCCCACAGTCTATAGAGTTTATATCACTTTACATCTGCAGAATTTGACTGTTTTATCCACCATGCTGATATAGCTGTCTAGGAGAAGTTACGCCGGTATAATCTCCAGAGTAAACAGCTTTGCTCTGCTGTAGGCATAGCTTTTCAATTTAACTTAAACCTCTCCTTCAGAGGTATAGACAGACCAAAAAAAGACAGTCTGATATTGGATTAAGACTGATCACTTTGAGGTTTATTTGTAACCTACCCTCAAAACTTTTTGCCCATATAGCAGGCCGTATCTGAAGCTCTTTGAGAGAAGCTTGTACCACCTTCTTTGGACGAGTATAAGCTTGCTTTTGTCCATCTCCAAACCTAGAAGAAACTATCTGACTATATTATTTGATATTTAGCCTATCTGATAAACATCATCAAGGCCCAACGCATAATTGGTGAAAGCAAATACATATGTTTTATAATCCTCTTGGAGTAGATACAATTAACACTGTTCACAGTATAAAATATAGATCTACCTGAAATCTCTTGTGTCTGGTATCCTAGACAGCTATAGCAACTCTTAACATGTTCTTTAAAGGAACATAATCAAATTAGACAACTCTATCAAATATGACAGAAGATTTTTTTGTCTAGCATAATGTATGGTTATAACTCCTTGGAAAACATAGGCAAAAAAACCATGGCATACCAATGTAGGACTGTCCTGGACCTGACTTGAGTTCAGTACACGTGAAATGCATCTGACTTCCTAGATTTGCTATGCTCTGGTGCAAGTATCTACTATGTTCAATACGGACTATAAAAGACCTGATGTTTTTGAAGTAGCTAATGCTGCAGTCCGTGCTGTGCAGACCTGCTGCTGGGGTGCTGGCAGCTTTGGGTGATTGGATAGAAAGTATGAGCTCTGGCTTCTGCCTGCTTTCCACTCTTATTTTATTCAAGTGTAAACTGCTACGTAAACATATAAACAGTGCTGTTGGCTAAATTTGTCAGCGAACTGTGCCGATTTTGTCCTGTTCTGAAACAAAAAGTTTCAGAACATATAGCTCTTTTATTGGTGAGAAAGGACGTAGAAAACATAGAATCATAAGATATCCCATGTTGGAAGGGGCCTATAAAGCTCATCAAGTCCAACTCCTGAACTGAGTCATCCAGGTCATATATTAATTATTTCTTTTGTATTCTAGCAAAATTAATTCCCATTATCTTTTTTTTTTCTTCTTTTTTTTTCTTTTTTTCTCCCAATAACTTCCTAAGATACCACATATTTTTTTCCATTTGAAAGCAGCAAGTCAATGCTTTGGTAGCTAGCTTAACAGCTGGTCTCCCTACCAGACCTTCAAGGAACAGCCACTGCCTGTTCCCTGCCTGCTGCAGATGAACTTACTTACAAGTGGTTTCTCCTTGGCTTCCCTTTGACATCCCATCCTTTGCAGTGGGACAACAATTCTTGCAAAAGAACTGATCTGCTGAATATATTCCAAATATTAGATACTGAAAAAGTTTTATTTCTCCTCAATCAAGACTAGCCAAGAACTTGAACACAGAGTAAAGCACAGTAAAGGTCATAGCTTCTCTGCACATTACAAAGCTTGGAAACTGAAACACAATATCTAGCTGTGAATATATACATGCAAATACATACATAGTACACATGAAAATCAACATATATATATATTTGTGTGTATTTTAACATGGATTGTAGATAGAGATGAAACCATTTGAAAGTGATGAACCTGGAGTTGGACTCAATCCTTATGGGTTCCTTCCATCTGAGGATATTCTATGATCCTGTGGCTTTCAAAGCTGGGCTCGGAGCTGGCTGCTAATTCAGCATGTTAGGATATGATGTTTGCAGGAAAAGTCTTCTCCTAGAGCTTCCCTCCTAGTTCATAGGCTGGTTAGCCTTGATGCCTTGGGAGAAATATGTCTTCAGGTGGATGCTTTGTCCCATGTGCAGCCAAGGAAGCAAGTAGTACACAAAAAAGCTTTATAATGGCTGCTTTCTCTGCTGGTGTTTAACAAACTGGCACATTTACCCCAGGCCTGCATGAATAACCTGATTTTCAACCTCTGTTTCACGTTGTCTGTCAGGATGGTTCTTTACAGCTTTGCTCTTGTTTCCTCTCATATGAAACTTTAATTTCAACAAGACATATGCATTCAGTCCCACAAAATAACTAACCACAGTAAGGTAGCTCAGTGTTGTAGTGTAATTACCATATCTATAACAAACTTTTTTTTATCATATGACCCAGCATACCATATTTTGGGCCCTGCAACAAAAACAGTGATCAGTTCTTTATAATGTATTTTCTAAGAGGGAGTAGAGAGATGATGGGTTTTAGGCACCAACGATATGGAGAGGTAGCAACCTTTAATTAGGTTTCCCTTTGTTCACATCATGTTTAACGAAGCAGCAAATTCACAGTTCGGTAGCAAATGAGAGCTAATCAGAGGAAAAATGCCCATTTGTTTAACTTGTGCTCATGCCTTTTTCAGATGAAAATCTTTTATTATTGTTTGCTTTTCACTTCTTTCACAGGAAGAAGAATAGATCTTGTAGATAAAAGGCCACAAAATAAGAATTCAGAATTGGCACCCTCTCAAAGGTTTCAAACTGAGAAAGTCTTGTCTAAAATGTTGGAAGTTTGGTCTTCAGTTACTGTGAGAAAAAGAAAGAGTCATTACCTTCTTTTATTATACATCAACTATTTTATTCCCACAAACCAACCAGTTCATATACCATCTTCAACGCAAGGTAGCATAAAGAGGAAATGTAGGTAACACTTTAGGAGAAAGGAAACAATTCCCTTCTCTCTCAGGAAATGCAGCTTTCCTGAATCCTGGAAATATCCAGATACTCTGAAGGTCTCTAAGATCAGTGACGGGAAGCCTACAAGAGCACTGTGTATGGCATACAGACCATTCTGGAAATTTCTTTGGTATTCAGATAGTACTAACCCTAGTTGAAATTAATTTTAATTTTCAATTCTGGGATACCTTACTTAATCCTCTTCAAATTTTGGTAAAGTTTCTGCCAAACTATGTCTTTGTGTATGCAAAACCACAGTAAATCATGTTAAATCTGTGGAGAGTTTATGACGGTGTAATAGAAAACCAGAATCTATCCTTTATATATAAATAATAATATTAAAAGGGAAAAAAAATGATAACTCAAAATATCTAACTGAAAACATCAAGACTGGGCTGGATGGAGTTGTGAGCAACCTGGTCTAGAGGGAGGTGTCCCTGTCTATAGCAGGGGATTGGAACGAGGTGATCTTAAAGTTCCCTTCCAACCCAAACAATTCTATGATTCTATTAATATCTACAGTGGAGTTGCTTCTTGTTCTGTACTGTAATATTTATCATGCAAAGAAAATGAATGGGAAGAAAAAGAGAATAGAGGAGTGGTTGTTGCTTAACAAGAGCTGCTTTCAAAGTAGTTCTTAGTGTGCATGTCACCAGGGAAGTTGCTGCTTTGAGCAGCTCTGATTTCTAAGTGGTGACTGTGTAGTCTTCTGAGCTCCATAGGTCTATTTGAGCATAAATATCCTTTCTTAGGGACTAAACATGTGCATGTGCTCTTCTAGTCTAATTAGGCTTAGTTCTTGACTGGAGAAAAATATTCCGTGATGGCATCATTTAAATACCGTGGGCTGGAGTACTTTGAAATAAGAATTTATTCACAGCAGATGACACAGATTTGTAACCTTCCTTATCCTCTTCTTATGGAAATGAAATGCAGTGCTGACTTAAAATAATTAACAGTAGAAATTGAGGGCTGATTTCCAGTTAAGAGTCATATATTGGTTCAGCACTGCTTTTTTTTTCCTTTTTTTTCCTAGAATTAGATTCACATTTATATTGTTCTAAATGCTATACTTACGCTCTACTGCTTAAGTGGCCTTATTTCCTAAAGGTGGACATTTTCTTAAAGAAATAAATGAAGAGAGCTGAGATTCTTAAGAACACTATTGCTGCTTGAGATATATGTTTCCCTTTAGTGTAAACTGAATTTAAGTTCTGAGTATGTAAGTATGTAACTGAATTTGGGGAAATGGCACATACATCTGGAGAAGCTTCCTATCTATGCAGGCTGTGCTTGTATGGTAGTGACACAATGGGGAAGTGTTTATTGCATTTTAGATGAATCAACAGACTTCACTCTTGCTCTCAATTATTCCATTGTTTTCAGTACTACAGTAATACAGTGCTATTCTCCCCCTCAGCTTTGCCACCATGATCCTTAAAATATTTCCTTTGGACTTAATTCTCTCTTCTATGAGGGACAAGAACTTGCAGAATGGAGTTCTGATAAATGCTTAAGCTCACCAGAGTGGCAGAAGAGAACCAAAACACCTTATCTGGGAAGTGCACTTACAAAGCATTACTGCACTACTGATCACTGAGCCAGCCCCCTCACTGTTCAGACATACAGGTCCTACTGCTTTCATACAGAGGTGTCTAAAGTCTTCATCAGGACAGTAACTATGTGACATCAGGCATGCTCATTACTTTACACTATCAAAACCAATTTGTGCTGGCTGTACTATCTTCAAATATTATTTAATCATAGTCTGAAAAAAAAAAAGTTTAAACAAATACTATTTATTATGCAATAACAGAAGTTTGTTTTTATGCTACAACCTAAAAGGTAAACAATATCTCCTCCCTTAGCCTCAGCTTGATATTCTGCTACATTTTGTGCTGCTTTAGTACAGGTTCTTACAGTAAAAGAAACTAGTGAACCATTACAATTCTGCATAGTAACTTCCCATCAGCCTGGCTGTGAGTAGTGTAGTGAGCAGGATAGGACATGGCAGAGATCCTGCTGCATTTCTGAGATAGAACAGGAGATGTTTGAGCTGTGTAACAGAAAATGGAGACTCCATAGCTAATGTTCTCATGTCCCTTTTTGCACCCCACATAAAACGGAGCCACAGTTCACCCTGTGATGAATATGAAAATGGGAATAAACAGGTCCATCTTGTCTTTGAAGAGAAGCCGAAGTTAAAGCATGACAGAACAGAAAAGAGCAAAATCTGCTTCATCCTGTACATATGCGCAAATGTAAAGTTAAATCAGAAGACAAACGATGTTGGTGTTAACAAAGAGTAGATGAACATCCATCTTTCACAGAATCGTAGAATAGTTTTGTTTGAGTTGGAAGGGACACTCTCTAGTCCAACCCCCCTGCAATGAACAGGGACACCTACAACTCCATCAGGTTGCTCAGAGCCCCATCCAGACTGATGTTTAGTGTCTCCATGGACAGGGCATCTACCACTTCCCTGGGCAACCTGTACCAGAACTTCACTGCTTATCATACAAAACTTTTTGTTATATCCAATCTAAATCTCCCCTCTTTTAGTTTGAAATCATTTCCTCTTTTTCTACCAACAGATGGCAATAGACCCTGCCAAAGAGTCTGTCCCCTTCCTTCTTGTAGGACATTCCATCTAATGTGGGGACATTAGATACTGAAGGGCAGCTCTCTCAGCCTGTCCTTGTAAAGGAACTGTTCTAACTCTTGGATCATTTTTGTGGGCCTCCTCTGGATGCATTTCAACAGGTCTATGTCTCTCCTATGCTGAGGACTCCACATTTGGATGCAGAACTCCAGGTGAGGTCTCACCAACACAGAGTAGAAGGGCAGGATCACCTCCTTCAAGCTGTTGGCCACACTTCTTTTGATGCAGCCCAGGATATGGTTGGTTTTCTGGGCTATGAAGGCACACTGCTGGCTCATATCCAGCTTGTCATCCACCAGTATCTTTCTTCCGGCAGAACAAGATCTACTGAAAACAGGAAAACTCTATGACAGAGGGCAGTGTAAGCTCTCTGCTGAGTGCTTTTCCCACAGCCACGTACCTGTGGAATATTTTTTTCCATGTTCACAGTGTCAGACTCAGCAATCCCTCTTCCCATCATCCTTCTGCAAGAGTAGCAGAGCAGAGCAGAGCTCCAGGTAAAACATTGATGACAACTGAATGTAGGCCTGTAGCATTCGTAAAAAAATTACACCAGACTGATCCAAGGCTAAAAACCCAAACAATACCTTTTTTCCATGTATCTGAGGGAAAATTACTTTGAAACTGTAGTCTGACTTGGAGGGGATAGATGTTTTCTGAACTCCTATTTACTTTGTCAAATCTCATGCTCCGCAGGACTGTCATACCAGGCACTGTCACAACAAGCAGGGTTTGAAGTGGGAGGTCTCTTCTAGGCCAGGTGTGTAGCTGAAGAGATGTTTGCCCTAGAGACAAATCTGAAGATAGAAAGGGAAAAAGTCAACCAAGCAGATCCATTTTCTTATGAATAAGCAATTTAAAAAGCTATTTATTAATTAATACAATGTAAGAAATCATTTTAAAATCTGGTTGTTTCTGATTTAAACCTCTTTCAGAATTAAAAAGGTGAAAACAGTTTTATATGGATATCTCATTTCTTTTCTAAGAATATGCAGCTCACGCCAATCACCTATCTCTACTCAGCTCTTGACATTACAAGCAAGCCCTGCCTGACAGCCATTTGTAACTGAGCTGTCTTTATTGGCAGTTCCATGTATACTGCTATGGAATTAACCAAGCTGCAGATTTTCCAGGCTTACGTTTCAGCAATTAAATACTCAACCTTTAGTTGAATCCACTCAGTTTCTGAATTAAAAAGGCATCGACTTTTATTAGAGAGACATAAATATCTGATGCCAGCCATACTGCTTTTGCTCAGAGATCTCCATCCCCAGCACCAACCCACACGACCCCACTAGCTGGCACCTGTCATAACATCATGAACTGATCTCAGCACATCTCCTGGCACAGAGGATTGGTATAAAAATGTTGTCAGACCCTTTCTGAGAAATACAACAGTGTCACGTTAGCATGTGACCAAAGGAGCATGCAGTGGCATAACTACACAAATACCTTTTAACTGAAATAAAACCTGGAATCTGACACTAATTTCTGCGAATTAAGCTTTCAAGGGAAATCTCTTGGCAGGTTCATTTTATGAAAGCTACTCTCAGTGAAAGGATGTTGATAGAATCTCTGCGAACTAAAAGTGCATGTTTCCATGTATGCTCTTATCATATCACATATCACATCATGCTGCATGAGCGCGTGGTCATGCAGCCAGCCAGCAAGTGAAAGGAGCAGGGTGAAAGAAGCAGGGTGAAAGGAGCTGTAAGAGATGTGACTGAGTTCACAAGCAAAATCTCTTTGCTTTCTTTGTAAAAAAATGCAATAATTAAACTATTAAAAAAAAAAAAAAACTCAAACAAAAAGAAAAAAAATAAAAAAAATGTATTTGACGCACCAGGAAATGATTCATCTTGCAAAATATTTAATCTGCACACATCAAAGTGTTACACGCATGCATTACACTCCTTGTCTTCTCTCATCATTTACACTCTGCTAATACTGACATTTAGAAAATCACCAACCTCTGTTATCCAGCTACAGGCACTTCACCAATCATGAAAGAAGGAAGTTCACCAGGACTGCAGTTAGTGGGGCTGAGAGCGATGCATGTGACAGGAAGTTTATTGATGACCAAGAACAAAGTTGCCTTCACTCGGCTGCAAGGCAGACCTCTTATCTATGGTAAGTATCTCACTATTTTTCAAGTATCATGACATTTGCATTATGAGAAGATACTGTGCTTTCAGTGTCATGGTGACATCAGCAGGAATCCCACAGATAAAACATAAGCATGGCATGAGTTTTGAAACAATTCATACTTCTTCCTTGGACTGAGCCATAGAAAAGCATGGAAAGCAATACAATTCATGCTATCCTTTTGCACTCTTAGCTTTTTTTTTCTTTTCTTTTTTTAAGTTTTAAGCTTTATTTAATGAACTCAGCTTTCCACTGGACCTTTCTGTATTATGTTACACTTCCCTAGGTAATAAGCCCCATCTCTAGCATTACTCACACTTGGGTTCCTACTCTGTGGCTTGTTATTTATTTTGAAGAGGATGAATTTCAGTTCCTCTTCAGCCTGTTAACATCTTCATTTGTGGAAATCTGTTTTCACTAGACCTGTTCTTTGCAAAGGCAGCTCTATCAGTCACAGTAGGCTTGCTTTGGTTTCATTTAGCACAAGGAACTATAACTATGAAGCTGCCAATACTCTACTATTCATAATCTAGCATTGTTAGTTTTGTTCCAAGGAGGAATGATTGCATCTACAAGTCAAGTACTTATGAAAAATGTTCTCCTTGGAAACATTTTTTAATAGATCAAAACATTTTTCCAATATTTTGTTTAACTTTCTGCTCTCTGTACAATGGATTATGTATCTAAGCGCCTGACATAAGAAAATCAGTAGTATCTGTTTGTGTGACTGCTTAACTGCAGAAGACTTGGAAAGCACAATAGGAAGTAAAAATATAGAACAGAAATTTAGAAACCTACATGAATTGAAGGTAATAAGGAACAAGAAGAGAGAGACTATTTGACAGTCAGCTGACATTCAACAACTCAATGTCATTCTGATCAGGACTGTATTCTTTTTTTTCAGTTGTCTTTGTTCCTCTGTTATTTGTGGACCAGGCACATGGTAAGAAGACAGCTAGCCATCATACATCAAATCTTCAGTATTTTATTCTCATAGACTGCAAGATAAGAATTTGCAATTTGAGCTACTTGACTTTAAATTCACGTCTCCAGTTACAGGTTATTTAGCATGATGATAGTTTCAGCCTACTTGCTGTCTCTGGCTGGGTACATTCATGAGTAGCAGCACATTATTTCATGCTCTTCATTACGCTCCAGCAGAAGAACTACCTGATTTTATCCCCCTGCTCTCTCTTCACAGTTCTCCTAACTGTATAAAAATGATGGGGAAATGAACCAGTGGCAATCTTCTCATGGTATGTCCAGCAACACTGGTAGAAAAAAAAAATCCTGAGTATGGAACCTACTGACAGAGGATACAATTTGTTTTGTAATATGGCCAATTTACTGTCAGCCTTTGCATTAGGAATCTGTTTCTGAATATCTGGGTATAGTTGCCTGCTCGTCAGAAACTAAAAATAATTGCCTTAAGAGAGGGAACAGAATTTGCAAATATTTCTCTTTGACATCTGTGGTCTCAGATGCTGCTGTAGCCAAATGGGGACTGCCAATCACCATTTGAAAAGATCCAGAAAAAAACAGTTAAAACAACTCTTTTTTTTTTCTTCTTCTTTTTCTTTTTTCTTCTGAAAAGCAGTATTATTGCTGGCTAAATAAGGTCTATGCTGAAGAAAGGAGTAGAAGAGGGTGCATGTGCTTGTGCTGTAATGTGACTCCTTACTCATCAGATGGCACCCATCATCATCACAGCCATGGCCTTTCAGTCTGCTGGAATAAACTAATTATCTCTCTGACAACTCAGGTTTTAATCCCCATTTGTAAGCATTTGTCATGAGCCTTGGTCAGCCAGTTTTTAAAGATTGCCATTAATTATATACTGCTCCCTTTTTAAGTCTGCCTAAATAAGGGCAATTGCAATGCCCTGGAAAAGGTTTCAGTAAACACATTTGTGCTTGCTGCTGCCAGGCAATGTGAGTAGGACAATTTTTACAATGCTGATTGTAAATTAGAGTTCTGATATTCACTTCTTGAATTCAAGTTTTTATTAACTGCCCACAAAAATATGAAGGGAAAGATGCTCTCATTATGATGTGAATCAATGGAACCACTTTTCAAAGAGTAAGTTACTGGTCCCATGGAATTTATTGACTTCAGTAGACTGTATCCAAGTTTACTTCTCCCTTCATTCTTCCACTCTGTACATGAAATATATGTTCTTACTGGAAAGCAGAAGTCATGCTTCATCTTCCTTATCTCTAGACACTTAAGGGATCCTTCATCTATCCTCAGCAAAGAAGTAGGTGATATTTATCTCTCAAAGACCTGAACAGGTGGAACAAAGGACAACATGGATAAACAGATAAAATGGAGAATTAAAATGGGGAGGGGGAAAGAAAGAAAGAAAGCTATGCAGTAAAAATTACTGTGGATTATCTGCCTGATGGAAAGAGTCTATGTGATGCTATCCAATACGCGTTGATAGTGCACTCGTTACATGATGGAAAGCCTTTAGTAAAGAAAAAAACCTCATACTTAAGTAAATAAATGAAAAATCCTTTTTTTTTTTTTTGTAGTATCTGTTCAGATTGCACTGTACTGTATGGTCTCAATGAATCATTGAGGCAGTTCTCTTTGTGGTGTACATTGATATTTAACATACAGCTACAAGAAATACCTTTGGGAAAAGAGCTGTTTTCTCCCTTCTCCATATTGTTTTGCAAATAAACAGCTTGAGCCAGATTCATCACTGGTGAAATGTTATTCACTTCACTTACATTAAATGGAGATACAGTGCAAAGGAATTGGCTTAAGGGCTTTACATTCCAGATCTTCAGCAATCTTTCCACATAGCACATACTTTCCATGTGTTTTACATACATTTTTAGACACCTGGAAGAATTAACAAATAGTAGACACAAGCCACAGGTAAAGACTGTAGAAGATTAAAGTTATACTAGTTATTTGGGCACTACTTTCAACACATCATCAACATGTAGAAACTAAGAGCGTTCTGTATTTATGCACTAATTTTGTGTTTGTATGGCTATTTCAGTGTTAAAAGTACCACTGCCTTTCTGCTTGCCTACCCAGATCTGACACTAGTACTCTGAGTGAAAAAAATATTCTAGTGTATACAAAGCAGTAATAGTTAAACAGAAAAGAAGCAAATATCTTAACATTCTTTGCCATTCTAACATTTTTCTCAGGTTGGAACAAGTCTTCTTATTCACCTCCTAGCTGCTGTCAAGGGTAAGTGCTTTTCTCATTCAGTATCAAGTAACATGAAGGCATTTACTTGCTTTTATGCAGTCAGTTTTGATAAACAGACTGTTTTATGGTATTCTCTTCAGTCCTTGAATATTTTTGTAGTTATTTTCTATACAAATTCCAATTGTTCCTCATCTCTTTCAAAAATGTGAACATCAAAATTGTATCTACTTTTTTTTTTGGGGGGGGGTGGGGGGAAAGATGTTGGAAGGCAGTTGCACCTGCTGATCATTTGCAGAGGCAAGATCAATTTCCTGTCTGTAGTCCCTGGTTATCTATCCACATATCCTCCTAAAAGTTCATGTTAACTATGGTCCATAAATCTGTTTCATGCTTTTTGTGATGTGGCTTTCCCTGTACTCTCAATACCTTCCCCATTCTCTGATCCCAGGTAACTTTATTCTTACTATTCATTATTTATTTTGTTAATATTCACACTGTGAGTGTAAGCTGAGTAGGATTACTGATGGATCAAGACAGGATACAAAGTTTGAGACAGAGATTAGAGTTGAAGGAGATGTTCAGATTATCAACATGACTAGCAAAGCTGGTAGAAATCAGGAAAAGCACTACCTGTGAGGACATATCTGTTAGAAGTGGTTATGATGGGCAGGGAAATACATGTTTTGCTACATCTGCATTGAATTTGATCTGTCAGTTGAGGGTACTCTAAAAGATGACAGAGAGAAGGCAGGATTTCAGTTTTCCCTTGCCAGGTTTCTGACCTCAGCAGTACTCTAGAAAACAGTCTGGGAACTAGCAGAAGTTGGGGACCACTCCTACAGGGCACTTTAGATGAGACCATCCTGTTCTAAAGGGAAAGAAAACATAACATTATGGATGTGGCGAGACCATGCCAGTTGGCCTCAAAAATTGTAGTTAGGTTGTCTTTTTATAGCCAAGGAATCATGCCAGTAGACTGGTGCATTTGTGAATGCAGAGAACTTGGAAGACATCAAAACACAGAGCAGTTCTCTAAATCAATGAGATTGCCCAAAGGTGATACACAGAGGGATCAGAGAAATGCAGGAAGATGAGAAAATCTTTAGAGATCTTCAGACATTAGATACAATTTAGCATGGGGCAGCCTTCTAAGCTGTTTCTACTCATTTGCTTGACTGTACTTTTCACCTCAGTATTTTCCAAGGCCGCCTTTATCTTATTAGAGAGAAATCTCATCTGATTTTGTCATGTAGTTTCCAACTACAGGATACGATACAGAAATATACAGACTCACAGAGGTTGGAAGGCACCTCAAGAAAACACTGAGTCCAACCCCTCCGCTAAAGCAGATACCGTACAATAGGTCTCACAGGTAGGCATCCAGACAGGCCTTGAATATCTCCATCTCTGGGAAAATATACACTTGAACAACAATGACTCTCAATTGACTGTTTCTGTGATCTGTCAGTTAGCTGTCTTTTAATCTCGCATCATGCTTTACTGTTATTGTATGGTAGTGTACTTTGAATTACAGTGTCAGACAACATGAAGCCATTCACCCTGCAGGAGTCCAAATACAGCTGCATAACTGTTTTTTCCAAAGAATCATAATCTTCTCACCAATTATAATCCGCACATACCACTCTTTTTCAATTAAATCTCATGTCAGCCCTCTCACTATTTCCCTCCTAGGATTTGCATCACTGTCAGCCTGTGGTTACACAAGTCTTTCTCACTGCCTTTAATGAATAGTGGTATGTACTAACACTATACTAACCAAACTAACACTAGTAGTTTCACAGAATTGTCACAGTTTCTCTGGAAGTTATAAGTAAAAAGTATTACATATGAGGAACCAAATGCTTATGGACTTCTTCATATACCTCTGTAAATAATGTTTCAAAGACTATCCCTAGAAGATGTTGCTTTACATTCTTCTTATTTTCCATTTGCCTGGTGGATGGGTAAAGGAATTAATCTTTCAGAAATGATACAAACACATAGTTTAATTTTCCTACAAATATAGGAAGGAAGCATATACTGAGCATTTCTGCATTTTAATCATTAATACTTTGGTCATCTTCAAGTGCTTTACCCTTTTTGTTTCTAATTCTTAGTGTTTTTCTTTATCTAGCTAGCATTAATACACAACAGTTTGTCTCATTTTCCTTATCACATTGATTTATTTTGGACATATCTGCTTCAGTTTGACTCTACACTGCATTTGTATTCTCATGAGATGTTGTGACCCCCTGGTTCTGACCCATAGAGAATCTTGTTTTTACAGCTCTCTGCCACTGGAAGTTCACTCGGTGCTACAAACTAAAAACTTCTATTGCACAAGCAAAGTTTTCTGCCCCCTCCATGTATGTGTTTGCTTTCCAAAACCATAGCAGCCTTTCACTATACTTGCTAAATATTAAAAATCTTGAGACAATCCACTGTCAAAAAAAAAAGCACAGAAGTGTTAGGTGATTAAGTAATGTTTTGAAGCAAGAAACAAGAACTAGATGATCTATAGAGGTAAAGACCTTCAAAGATACATATTACCTACGTAAATAGGGGCCCTAAGACATATTCATTACACAATTAGATTGTATATGTGGTATATGAATAGCAATATGTGCATCTAATGGGAGTAGACAGGAATTACAGTGCTTTTTCATGTTTAAGAAATACGCCAGGTAGAAAAGCAGAAAACAATGGCTCTTTTTACCTTTGTTTTGGTTAGCATGTACTTTGACCTTTTCCTAAATGGGAAATAGACCAGGGTTATAGTTTAGTATGCGCTTCCCTTCTTGGGTTGTGAGCACTGCTGCTGTGACCAAACTCATTCAGCTTTTGCAGCTGTGAGAAAGTTGTAAAAAAGCATTTTGGTTATAGAAAAACAAAAGAAAACAAACAAACCCTAGATCATTGCTGAGTAACAAGCGAGGAGACAGTGCGAATGTTCAGATTTCCCTAGTATCTGAAATAGTTCTGAAAATGTTTTCAGGAATCTGATATGAGGTGCCAGCAAAACTGGCTCTGCTGGCAGTTAAATGTTTGTAATCAACAAAAGTCAGCTAGATTGCATGAGTTTCAGAAATGGAAAAATAAAACTTCACATATATATGAGTATTCAAGTTACAGAACATTTAAAATCCATTATCTGCAATTATAGATAATACTAGATAATTTTAACATGCATAAACACAAAGCAGATACTTATAAGATAACTTGTGTTTTCTGATGGTCTTAATATTGCAAAATTTTACATCTCCATTTGTTGAGAGGGGGTGCTGATACATTCCAGATCATGAACTGTTGGTGCCCCTGCAGGCAAAGTTTATAGACTTCAGCATCTTTAAGACTTTTTTTTTTCCCAGAAAAAAAGAAAAAGAAAAAAAGCCAGAGATATCAGTGTGAGATATAGTAATGGTGACAGATTTCACGTTATCTGAATTGCTAGAAAACTGTGTTCAGTATGCACTAATCTTCACAGGGTATATCTGTTTCACTTTTACATCTCTATACTTGTTGCATGAATTGTTAGGATATAAGATGATAATGAGCACTTGCTAATTTAGAAGTCTGTCTCAACACAGTGTCTTGATCCTGGAAGCTTGCTGCATGTCTCATCACATTTCCTCTGCTTTTGGTCCAAGATTACTGGATAGAGAACATTATATTGTGATGTGTCGAACATCTGATCACAGCAGATTATGTTATGAGAAGCACAAAACAGCATTTTAACAGCGTTTTTCTGCCTGGGAGGCTTTTTTAATGATGATATGGTGTTTGGGTCCAATCTGGAAAACAGCACACATATTTTCCTTTAATTATGCCCATGCCACCATGTTCTTTTTTTTTTTTCCCCCGTGTTATAAATACCTATGATGATCTTATTAGTCAATATGCAGAAGAAAAATGTCTGCAAAGGATTGGAATCACTCACAGCCACACAACTCTATTTCCAAGACTGGACAGCAGGGTGAGTGCAAGCATTTGGCATGTAAACAAGACCTCTCTGTTTATACACATATTGTAAGTATTAGGTGCTAGTGAGCTGTTTCTAGCGGACGTAGAACATCCGGATACTATTATATGTGGGAAAAAAGTGGGTTGATGATTTACTTGAAATTAATGGTCACCCTTTTTTCTCATCTATGCAGGAGCATGCAAATATTTTGTAGCTTTTGTAGTTTTGAGGCTGTTAAGTCTATTTCAAAGCCAGAAGAAAGATCATACAGAATCACAGAATGGCCAGGGTTGGAAGGAATCATGAATCTCCAACTCCCCTGCCCATTTAATGCTAGAACAGGCTGCCCAGGGCCCCATCCGATCTGGCCTTGAACACCTCCAGGGACGGGGCATCCACAATCTCTCAAACTTCACAAACCTCTCATACAACTTCACAAACACAAGAACATAAAGCCAAGGAGGTCAACTGACCAAGCAAACCTCCATTAGGCTTCATATTCCAGGCGCTGAACTTGATGATCCTTATGGGTTCCTTCCAACTGGGGATATTCTATGTTTTGTGACACTGTATAGCACAGTCACATATCATCAGTATACACTGTCATCATACAAACACTGCCTTTTAATTATGAAGAGAGAGAAGAGAAGAGAAGAGAAGAGAAGAGAAGAGAAGAGAAGAGAAG
>JAPSGF010000084.1:2414208-2462742 GCA_035772895.1 Perdix hodgsoniae
CTTCCTTTCTTTCCTTTCTTCCTTTCTTTCCTTTCTTTTCTTTCTTCCTTTCTTTCCTTTCTTTCCTTCTTTCCTTTCTTCCTTTCTTTCCTTTCTTCCTTTCTTTCTCTTTCTGCAATATTCTGCCTCATTCAACTTCTGCAGCCACTCTGAGCACAACATTTTACACTTTATAACACTGACACTGGTTCTGGAGGAGGACATCCTTTGTACTGTGTAAGCCTGGAATTCTAAAGTAAGAATAGGATGCATTGCCATCAAGAAACTAACATAAACAGACAACAGCTGAACTAGGGATGCATGGTTATTTTTAAATGTGAAATTTCCTTGTAAATGTAATGCTCCTTTAATATGAATTTGGAGTCATAATGAGAAATTGAACCCTCAATTATTATTCGACATCAACACAGTTTATTTCTTGGAAGAACTGCAGTCAGTACAAACAAAAAAAGCAGAATAATGGATTCTGGACCAACTGGGGTTCTCCAAAGATAATTCCATAAGACTCTTTAGAGTACTTCACAGAGAGGTAAATGCTAGCACAAAGAAACTTAGAAATCATTATCCTAAAGTATCTTCTGCACTTATTCATTCTTTCACTGATTCATGAAACAGGCCTCTTCTACAGCAATAACAAAGATGGCTTTCAAAAAAACTTTTTTTATACTTCAACCCCAGACTACTCTGACTAATGAGGAAGTCAGCTAAGGTTAACTCTTTATCCTTCATGTTTCTAGCCAATCAAAAAGTCAATCAAATTTTCCTTTCTGAACAAGCTCATTCAGAACTATCCAAAACATATTAATGTTCAAAAAGTTAAGAAAGTATACCTGGCATATGCTTGATTCATACCAATACCCAGGACTGACAATATCTTGGTTGATAGAAATGGTCTACAACAAGTACTCAGGATACAGACAATCAGTTTCATCGTGGATCTCTTGCTGGCTTACCTTTATTAATCTTTTTCTGAAAAAATTATGTGATACCACCATCATGCCTAAAGGCTCCCGGTCTTCTGTGGAAAGGGATATCCAAAAACATCAGTAGGGAAATCCATCACTGCTAGGATCACATCTTTATCTGATTGTTCCAGAATTCTACGTGCAACACCAAGTAACAAACTGTGTCAGAAAAAGTACATAAAAAACAACTTTAACTTTTCTGTAACATTAAGAATAACCTACTACTTGGAAAATTTGTTAGACAATAAAGAGCAGTAGACTGAAACTGAACCTCAAGTAGACAAGAGGTATAAGGATGTACAGCATTTCAATTGAAAGGGAAATATTTCAAAGATTAGACAATTTTTATAAGAAATAACAGAATCACAGAATCACAGGGGTTGGAAGAGACCTCAAAAGATCGAGTCCAACCCCATTGCTAAAGCAGGTACCCTACAGTAGATTGCACATGTAGGTGTCTAGATGGGTCTTGAACATCTCATAGAAGGTGATTTCGCAAGATCGCCCTTCACCCTCCTGTAAACATGTTTTTCCATGTTAGTACAGAACTTCCTATGCACAAGTTTTAGGCCATTGCTCCTTGTCCTATCGCTATGCACCACTGAGAAGAGCCTGACCTTATCCATTTGCCTCCCACCTTCCTTTAAGCATTTGTAAACATTAATCAGATCCTCCCTCAGTCCTCTTTACCCCAGGCTGAACAAACCAGGTTACTCAACCTTTCTTCATAAGTGAAATGCTCCAGGCCCAACTAATCCAACAAATCAACTAAATCTGCAGCATGAGTAATGCATGCCATCATATCAGATTGCATAGGAAAATCCTTTTTTTTTTAAATCTCAGTCATTTTATTACCCATCCCAAAACCCGACATCTTTTTGTTTGTTTTCTGACCATGAGAAGCACAAGTACAGGAATCTACATATGCTATATTGTGGACCATTATGAATTTACCTGCACATCATTTTCAGTTTATTAAGGTTTGGACCTAGCCCTAATGATACCAAAGAAGACATCAGCACTCAGTGAATCCTGGTGTGTGACTATCCTGTACGCTTTCAGAAGCAAGACTTAGAAACTTACATACATATTGACTTTTCAAAGACTAATTTCAGAAATCTAAAGCTGACTCATGATGCTTAAATGTTTAAAAGTAATAATTGTGATGTGGCAATTACTGTACCACATTTATATCATATCAAATACATTAACTGGCTTTATTTAGATTCCACCTTTGTAACTCATTTGCAACTAACAAGGGGTCTGCTGTATCCTAGAGAAAACCATTCTGATTTGAATACAGTGTCAAGTCATAGCTGTTTTTGTTTGTTTGTTTGTTTGTTTGTTTTAAAAAGGCAATCTATATTCAAGGCATTACATTTTCTGGATGTATTAAATATTTTGGATTAAGAACAAGGTTACCAAATAGGGTCTTAAGTAGTGAAAATTCTCACAATGAGGGCACTACTTATTTCTCCAGGAAACTTCCATTAGAATTTCCTTGCAAGCTGGTCTGAATGTGAACATGGTACTTTGGGAAGTGATTTATCAGCATCCTTATTTAGTACCTTTTGAGATTTCTTCTACAGAAGAAACATAAATTGAAATATATATGAAAACATATGTATATATATATTTAAACTTTGCCAAAACAGAAAATTTCACTGTATATCAATTTTCTCAGTGTAGAATTTCAGATTCCAAAGATAGTAAAAAGCCATTTTAGAGAATATAAAAACTGTATCACAGAACTGTGTTTATCACAGTATTATGAATTCTATGGACTTCTGTGATACTTTGTAATCTGCTTAAAATTAATGTTTCTGACAACTTTTGGCTATTTGAAAATTTCAACATCAGTTTCTTGATCTCAATGGAAAACTTAGAAAGTGCAACTTAAAGAATAAAATCAGTAAGCAAATAAAATCCAAATATTTTAGGATACTTCAGGACTTTGCTGCAACTTGACTCATATTTAAATGTCTGGCACTACCAACAGCGATATTTCTCTACATGGCAGTTAAGATAATTGCTTTTATTTCTATTCAACTTTCCTAATCCGTTGGTAAAGCACAATGGTATTCTTCCACAGCTGGCATCTGGAAGCCTCACTGTTGGGACATACACCACTCAAAGAATTCTTCATTTTCCAAAGCAAGTGCTTCTTCTAAAGATTCAGAAGCTGCATTATTAATTTCCTGTTTTCTTTTTAGTGAGCTCATAAAGAAAAACTTCTATATGTCTACAAGTACAGGAAGAGGATGAAACATGATAATGATAGCTAATAAAATATGGAAGCAAAGCTTTGCTTTGCTGTTGCTTTGCACACACTGTAATAAAACTGCTTCTCTGGTGGGATATAAAGTGAACATCTCTTTCCAAATTGCTTCAGCACTTATACTCACAAATGTCATAGTACTAAGCCTAAAGGAACATAAACATTGTTTGATGGCCTAGTACACGCTTAGTATAAAAATACTGTGCACTGTTAAAGAGAGAGGCTCACTTTTGAAGACAGAGGTTCCCATTTGACTGATGAGTGAGATCATAGTGAGCATGGTCACATACAAAAAGCAGGGCTGATAAGCCTACAGGACTCACATTTAAACTTTAGGAGAAAGAAAAATGGACAGAGCAATACTGAAATGCAAAAGGCGATAAGCAGTTGGCTTTAAATCAATAACTATTTAAATAGTGCAGATGGAAATAGGCCAACTTTTAAAGCAAATAGAGGAATCCTATTTTTACCATATCACTAATTACTGAACTTCATGAATTAGTTCTGTACTTTTTAAAACCCCATTAGTCAAATCGACTTAAAAGAAAGAAGTAACCATACATTAGTTCTTCAACACAGCAAATCATACTACAGCTGTATTTCAGGTTGAGGTGTCGTCATTATGAAGCTTATAAGCTAGAAAGCTCTAAAAGGTACTCGTGAAAAAGAGCAACTGCTCTAAGAAAAGAGGAATTTCAGATTGAATGCACTAAGAGCGCAACTCAGCAAGAGTGCTGTTAATTATTACAGAATCTCCACATAGCACTGGAACTGTATTCCCTCTTTAAGTGCCCTTCTCAGCCCTCCTCTCTGAGGAAAGAGGAGGGTGGGTGCAAGTCACATAGGATGCATAAAAACAGCCACACTAAACAAGTTCTAAATCAGTTTCCACTTTTAGCTGCAAACTATGCAAGGGACAACTAATGCTGTGTAACTCGCAAATCCTGCATGGTCCTCTAGGAAACGAAACAACTATTCAGATGGATATCACTGATATTTTCCACATTTACGCTCCTTTGCTTGGGAAAATCAGAATTTGAATCATGTGCTTGGCTATAATGGCTGCTTGGCCACGATGGCTCACATACACACTGTGCCACCAGAAAACATGCTGGCTTGACAAAGGTTTGCATGCACATTCTTTTGATATTTGAAACAATCGTTGTTCACCAAAAAAGTTGCTGGATAATGCAGTTTAGCCAAACCCCAAATAATTACTTATTTAAACTTCAACAGTTCCTAGAAATTCCACCTGATATCAGCATCATACTGTGCCATGCACTTTACAGACACATCACTGGTGAGTCCATTCGCTGAGTACAAGGACATTGAGATACAGAAGCAGTGAGCAAGTTGATCAAGGCTGTACAACTAAGCTCTAGAAAACTCTACAGGAGAAGCTAGAAGTCTTAATATAATGTTTTAAATATTAGATCATGAACTATAATAAACAATTTTATTTTATTTTTTTAGGAAACAAAACCCACAAAACTTTCAGGCACAACAATTAAAGAACAAATATTCTTTCCAGAATAAAAGATTAATCTCTTCCTGTGACAGAACCCAGAATCCTTTTAACTAATTTGTTGAGGAAATATGACACAGTGGAATTTAGTATGACTGATTAAACTATGTTAATACATTTTCCAGCTTTGGGTCCCAAGTCCCACTGCCCTATCTATGACCTTTCTAACTCAGGAATTATGTTACTTGTTCTACTAACAAGCATCCATCCATGCCACAGGATATCATGGTTGAACAGAAATTATTTGAAGTGCGAGCACAAAACAAAGACTATAAGACACATGAAGCATATGTGTGTGTGTATTTGCTAGATAGACTGTGTATTACAGTCAGGATACAAAGTCACTATCTAAAGTGATTTTTAGATTCATTCCTCTCTTTTTTACTAATTATAACCTGTAAATCAGCCCTGTACACATCACAATCCCAGTATCTTTTTAAGCTAAGCAATCCCATGCAAGGTGTTGTGTGTGGGAAAACAGCAGCTGAGCAAACCATTCACTTTCTAAAGTTATCTTCATGGAAAACTCAGTATTTATTTCTCAACTTTGTTACTTCTCAAATCTATCTCACTACCACAAAACCACACAAGCATGACAAACATAACGTATATACATTCTGCTTGGTGAGTTTTTTCATGACTCCTTGGAACTGTCACTAACGGTCTGACCAAGCTTCAGTTCATCTGTTTGTTGGAGGATGCCAAGCTGAATATTTAATGAACATTTATGAACATTTAACCTTGAAATCACTGGTGATCCTCCACGTCTTTCTTCCAAGGTTGACACTCATAACCTCTGATTTAGAGTACACTGACGGGGTAGAAAATCAGGCTAAGAAACCACATTGTGAATCTCTACCAGATTCAAGCCTCAGATAGCAATCCAGCAAAACATGTAAGAACATAAAATAGTGAAACCTATGAGTGATGGTGGGACAAAGCAATCTTAATACTGATCAGCAATATTGACAGTACAGTTCAGGGTATTTGCTTTATGTCTAATTCCCACCAAAGTCTGTTCATTCTTGATTGTACACGGCATTTCTAAAAATGAACACTGAGAAACCTGCTTTTCTCTTCACAGTGTTCTGTTATCCCTTTCCCATTCCTTGAGCACTTATCTTCCATTCACAAAACCCTTCAGAGCTGCACCACCTCTGCAGCATCACACCAGCTGTCTGGGTATCCAACACAACCAGGCAAACAGAGCTCTCTAACCACCAACTCGATTCCCCCATGGGATTAATTACCAAAACTTAGAGGAAATGATTCTCATTCTCACTTCTTTTAAGGCCCCTTCAAGACTCCAGCAGTGTGAGCTGGCTCAGGCTAAGTACAGCTCAATACATTTAATGCAGCTGAGGAGTGATGATGCCTGGCCAGTGCTTGTGCAAGGAAGAGTTTTGCTTGCACTTTCAGTACTATTTCTACTACAGAGTTTTCTACTTCCTTCCTGTGACTAAGGCAAGTTTTGCAATTTATGGATAACTCATGCTGTCTTATCCTGGACCAGGAAGGAACGTACATGAAAGATCTGCTGCCCCATCCGTTCTCATACTTATTGCTATGGGCAAGTTATTCAAAAGGGGGAAAAAACACTTTCTACTTTTTTTTTAACTACAATTTTTTTTCCATTACATCAGGCAAACTGTTCTGATAAAAGGGTAAATTTTCTACTGTAAAGTGTCTGTGGTAACAAGAAGCTTTTCCACTCAAAATGTAAATGCTGGTAGTATCAACATCTGGAGAACTGTAGCCTTAGGCACCATTACAAGAAGCAAGAGATCTGGACAGGATACATTCAATCTTACTTTATGGTATGATGTTCTGCCAAGATAAACTTCTAAGCTTTGACATATTTTATTTTGAAAAATGTTATCATCAGGTGTAAAGGAAATTCTTCTTCACTGAGGCCCAGTATTTGATGACATAATTACTGTGTGACTATATATTTAATGAACATCTTTCCTAACCTGAATAAAGAAGGAGCAACAATCTTTTTTCTCTGATGACATTCCTATGCACCAGGAGATTTCAATAACAGCTCACATTCTCACCGTTTCTCTCAATTACATTAACTCTGATGCCCAAATGCTTCTTACTGAGCCAAATGCTGAGCCTCTCTGCCTTCAACCTTACTCAAAATGTCATCAAGTCTTCACTTTTGCCACGCTTTCCTTTCCAGCTAAAACATAGTTACATCCTCTTGCTGAGACTGCTCTGGTTTTATGGGTGCTGTCTTTATCTCAAGAAAACTCTACTGGATGGTTCAGAACAGCTGCTTGACACCTAGGCTTCTATGCCTAGACTGTCTCTGTTCACCTGCTTCAGTTCCAGCTGCGATGGGACTTTGGGAAAACTAGAACAAAGATGCACTCACCACATATGCAGCATGGGGCTATAATGGCAGAATAAAAAGGAAACATATGGGAAAAATGAACATTTAATATAGCTTTATATCTTTAGTTTCTTAGTCTTTAACCACTGAGCAGACATTTCTATGAATAAGTGGTCAAAAAGGAAGATGTAACGCTTAGGTAGAATTATAGAAAGCATGAAAAAATGCCAACATTTCCAAAGGTGCTACAGAATTACATGGGTGACCTCGGTCCTGCTAAATTCAGTTTGGCAGTGTTTACTTACTACTCATCCTAAAATTAGAATGCATGTTGCTGAATACTGTTACTTAGGGGTGAACATCTGTGGTTGAATCTGTTTCCAAAGAGACCTGAAATCACTTTTCTTAGGACTTTGGAGCTTTGTCCCAAGGAGTTTACAGTACAGAAGCATACTTCAAAGCGAGTAATACCACAGTGATCGTGGAAAAGGCTGTCAGCTGGTTTAAATCAGGAGAAGTTTACTGAAATCAACCAGCTAAAGCGACAAGGATGTGAATTAAAATCTGAGAATCATATTCAAGAAGTGGTGTTTTATAGTTAACACATCTGAAGCACTAGTAAACTCCCCTTGTTTTCAGACTACAGAAACATTTTCATGAAGAAAAATTGAACTTTCCATTGATAATCACACCAACACCCCCCCACAGCCCTATGTACTCTACTGCAGCTGTTCCTGGAATGTCATTCCAAAATCTGTGTTTCAGCAACTCAGACACATAGCTTCGACTTTGTTGGGTCATCTCTGCCTCCACGATCCACATGCTCCACAGATGTAAAAAGTTGTATCTTTTATATCTAATTCAATTTGTACTTTCCCACTGTAGCATTAATGTAACACAACATGAGTATTTCCCAGGAGAAGTATTTGTCATTATAACACAGGGCTCAATTCATTCACTACAGCAGAAGTTTGCGGAGCTCCTGGAAGTGGCCAGCTTCAGATAACGAGACCTTCGGATTAAATATAGGTTTAGACTTCTTTTTTTAATCTTTCCCTTTATCTCCATCCAAATCCCCTCTCCCTTTTGGCTGCTGTCACTACAGCACTTCAGATTCTGGCACAGAACCAGTAAAGGAGGTATTTCAAAAGATGGTAAATCAACTTATTCAACGCTCTTTCTGGCTTCCTTTCTCAGAGGTCAAATATGTTTTCAAACCAGTAAAAGAAGTGAAAGTTCTTTCAAGTCTCACTTCTCACAAGGCAGGACAAGCAGAGGGGGGTTTTCCAGTACTGGTTGCTAACGACATGCAGTTCTCAGAAGAGCTTCTTTTCTTCTCCCATCCATAGGATATGCACAAAGGCTTACTCGTTATCTTTTCATATTTTCTCCAAAATGCCAAACAGAGAGCTATCAACACAATGGGATGAGGAATGCACGCATACATCACATTTCATTATCCACCTTTATTTTTAACTCAGATTCCCAACACAGTTCCAAGAAAAAACACCAACATTAATGCGTATGGGGGAACTCTCTCAGTGATAATTTCATGAGAACAACCTCATACAAATAAAATCCTATGAACACACAATTACTCTCTACTATTGTTATATACATGTCGTATATAATAACAGCCCAGTTCCAAAGAGTTCAAAACATATTTTGGTAAATATATTGAAAAATCTTGTATTCACATGACCACTAACACAGCAATGACTGCGTAATTCACAGAGCTGGCAGAAATACCAGCACATCTCAGATGGAGGTGCAGAAACAGCACACATTTTTATAAACCCTATTTAACAGTGACATATCTTTCTATGCAGTTATGCTGACTTCTGATCAAATCCAAAAGTACTGCATTCAGAGTAATACTGCAAAACATGTATACAACCATGCTGACAGTTGCACAAGCCAGACTAATCTATTTGTCAAAAGACTAATCACCACTTCAGCATTTCACTGCTGCCTGCCAAACTTACCTTTCATTTTTTACAGCAGTTGCTGACCAACACTCAACACTTCATATTTTCAAACAGTGATATTCTTTGAGAAGAGATTTCAGCTACTATTAATATACTTAATTATTTTTGAAGGTTAACATAAAATATGGGTGGGAATTAAAAGGAAAACAATAGTATCACCACTAAAAATCTTGCATTGTCCAAGTCAGTATTAAAATACAATGAAAGTGATGCTTGAGTGAAATAAAAGTACCTGGAGCCAGTACAGGGCAGCTGGGGGTACTGTTATGTCAGGAGATAAGTTTAAATTATATAACAAATACATTATTCAAAAGGCATTACTTTCATGTTGTAGCAGACATCTAGAGCAAGACCAATTCTCCGCTGACTAGAAAGGCAGCCTATGATGACTAGCATAGATGTACATGTCTGCACCATGCCTTAAGGTGACATAAATTGCTCTCTCTGTTTCATTCCAGCACTTAGCCTTACTTTCTACCTAGTTGAGCAATTCTACCCTCATTGCAGAATATTGTTCCACCGTGACGTAAGTAGAAACATACTACAAACTGAGAACCTGGTAAGTATTTACTGGTTTAGTAAGCAACATGCAGTTTACAAGAAGTTCTCAAAACAGATGGCAGAGGTGATAACCATCATTATCCCTGTCTTACAAGTGATAAGAAATGAAGTTAACGTGGACGTTAACGTGATCTCCTATAGGACAAAAAGCCTGAACTAAAATCAGAACCAAATATTTCCACATTGCATCCTAACTTGAATAGCTTTCACCTACTGGGAATCCAGCTCTGATGCATCACGTTTGACAAATTCATAGGTCTGGAAGGTGAATGTGAAAATTCATAAGAAAAAAGGAAATAAATAACATGAAAGATTTAACAATGATCAAACACAAACACTACCCCTGTTCAGCAAACAGTATGTCCACACAGCACACCATAGCATGAAGCAGTTGGCTGGCAGGTGAACTGTCATATAAAAAAGGAAAAGCTCTGTAGACAAGGATTCAATGTTGGTGGTGTTGTTCTTTTTTAATATATATTTCTATATATATTTCTAACAGAAAAACAAACAAGCAAGCAACAGCTTTGACCATTTACTACAGCATAAGTTGGAGCATAAAAATAAACAGGAACATTTAAACTGTATATGAACATATACACATAGACATGCCTCTGCATGTGAAGGCTGCTCCAAAAATAATGCCTCCTATTTTATTATCTTGGCCTCTAATGTCAGAGGTGGATGTTGGTGGTACAGAAGTTGAGGTAGAACCTTCCCACCATCACTCCATTACATGCTGTTGCCATGTAACAGATGGCAGCAGAAGGGCAGTCTGACAAAAATGGTATCTAACATGGAAGTGCAGATGAAGCAAAAGTGTGTCACTGAATTCCTTGACATGGAAAAATTTTGCAGACATTCATCAACACTCGCTGAACACTTATGGAGACCAAACAGTGGATGTGAGCACCCTGAAGCAGTGGGTGCTGCATTTTAGCAATGGGAACAGCAATATGAAGGACAAGCCATCCTCCAGGCGGCCATGCAGATTTTTATAAGCATAGCATGCAGGCTCTTGTTCATGGCTGGTGAAAATTCATATGGCATAACGATGGTGAAAAACAGTGTTTTGCATCTGAGAATTTGCTCCATCAAACAGTGTTATTATTTTTGGAGCAACCTGCGTAAATGCAATACTATTCTTCTTTAAATATGTTCACCTATATTCACTTGGTTGTTATTTGCTGTAAGTACATTTTACTACAAAAGCACGATCTATTCTTAACTACATAAAACGAATAAAAGAGTAATTTTTTTTTTTTCCAGAATAGGAAGAAAAGTCATGCACCATGATGTACTGTAAGGAGGATGCCTTCCAACTTTCTATCTGTAGTGCTATTCTGCCAAGAACAAGTCTGTACCAGTAGTCTGAAACATTGGCACACAGAAGTGATTTTTTGCACTGATTAACGCTGATCTAGTGCCTGTACCCGGAATACAAGTCAGAGAAGTGGAAAGCCAGCAGAACACTAGTGTGTTTGAGGCAATGATCTTGCCAAAACACCACATATTTAGCACTCATGAACTGATGCAATAAAAATGGCTGCTAGAAGACTTAAGTAACATCAGGATGAAAATACAATATATTTTTGCTATCTAGTTATTTAGTGCCTTTAACATACATGTAAGATTTTTTTAAACTAATGTACATTTCTGTATTCTTCTGCAAATATGGTCCATCTATTGTAAATCTGGATATTTTGCAAAATTACCTTTGTGGATATGAAGAACATTTCAGTAGCTACCATGTTAAACAGAAAACATTCCTAGCAACAGAACTAGAAGAAAAAAAAACAAAAAACATGCATTATTACCACAGAAAACTACCAGCTAAACCTCAGTACTATAATGGTTCATAAATATTAGATAACTGATAAACAAAACATTTAACATGTAATCTATGTCACATAAATATAGCTGTGAACTACCAAACCAGAACTGCAGCTGTGGATATTCTGGCTTGCAGTAAAAAAAAGGAAGTCCCTCCTAAACAACTATCAAAAGACAACTTAACAAACACAAATATGCTTGTTTAATAGCAGAAACAATGATAAATGCATGGGTTTGGGTTTTTTTTACTTGTCTGTTTTCCTTATCTTAAAGATAAATAGCAGTGTTTTCAAACCATTTCAACTTTTGAGAGTTGCAAGGACATTCTGTCTTTAATTGCTTCTTTCTGACTTGACAATTCAAATAACCCAAATAAAATAATTCATTCTGATAAAAGTAGAAACAAAACAAGTGAGCTGATTTAAGGGAAAATGGATTCGTTTTGCTGCTTTATGATAGTGTTCAGCCAAAACTGTGTGCAACTTCTTTTACTCTCATGATACTTTCTTCTGGGTGGCTGCAAGACTGAAACACAGCCCTGTCTCCTATCTTACATTCTCCTTTTTCTGACTGCACCTTGGCTTCCCACATATTGGTCAGGTTTTCTCTCCCTTCCCCCCTGTCACTTTAAGTACTGAAGATTTAGGCAGCTAAAATATGCTTCTATAATTCATGAGGGATAGGTATAGAAGGAAGCTGGAAGGTCTGAATCTTCTAGAGTATGTTCAGATGCGTCAATGAAATTGTGACATCTTAAGACAAATGGACAACTGAGGCCAAAGTTACAATGTTGATGAGTTCTAAAACATTCAAAATGGAACATCCCAAGCAACAGGAATCCAACATCGGATATAATCAGTACTACAATAAAGTTTACTATTCACTGAAGAAAAAAGCCACATTTGTTACAGCACTTGCTTCCAAAATTCTCTACTTCTGAAAGTTTGCAATCTGTCAAACAATTTTACAATAATTATGCACAGCGATCAGAACAAGACAACATTTTGTAAAGCCTCTTTTGGCCTCCGATTGATTGTGGCTCTCTTCAAAGCAATGACTTAGAATAACTGTGATTCACACAAAACCCTCTTGCATTTAGCTGGGAGAACTTATGAATATGTTAAAAATGTGGATAGATTGTAGGAGCTGCTGAAACAGATCCAAACTTATGACTTTTAAGTCTAGTTGCTCACTTCTGGCATTACTTATTTGCTTAATCAGGCACTGAACACCTTTTTCAAAGCTCCTGTGTCCATAGTTCGGCAAGTAGGACGAAAGTTTCAAAGCAATCAATGAGAATTAGCCTCAGTGACTTTAAGGATATTCCTATGCCTTCTTGGAGAGACCATAAAACATGTGCAGAAGGACAAGGGAATGATAAAACATCCAAAGATTGTGACATCACTGCTCGTACATTTCTGATTACAGCCAGAAATTCACCAGCTTCTGTGACATGTAAATAAACAAAACTTCAACATACTGATTTACTAAAGTGGGAATAGCAATAATAATAAAACCATCAATACTCCATAAAGGACTTTAGCTTGTCTGAAGATATTTTCATTACTGCAATAAGCATTAAGCGTTTCCTTTGCTGTTAACAGATTTTATGGCAATGCTTTGAAGAATGCCCCACAGGTTATCAGCAGCAGCTCTATCCGTTGCATATAAAATAAGAACAAACTAAACGTTGCAGAAAACTACTTTCAAGTTGCGGCCCTAGACTAAAATTGGAATCATGACAGGACAGATCTTTTGCTGGTAAAATCTGGCATAGTTTCAATAGAAGGAAGCCATATCAACTGACACCAGCTGAGAATGTAGTTTGATGCATCCCCTTATTCACTCATTTAAGTCTGCATTTTCTTCTCCACATTTGTTTGTTTGTTTGTTTTTTAATGTTCTAGTCCCCAACACTGTTCTGGCCAGTCACTAATAGCTCTTCTCTAAGAACTAATCTTTCTGTTAGTTTGCATTTAAATATGAATCTCAGATGCAGGAAATTAAAGCCTTCCTCCTAAACACAAAGCAGATTCCAACTGAAAACTAAAGAATACATACTTCAAAACACTCTCTGAGTAGATCTTTCTCTATGGGTAAAATTTGGAAATGTTTGAAAGGGAGGCAATGAATACAGGTTAATATGACTGGTTATAATTTTACATTCCTAACAGCACATTTCATATTTGTCTCAGTGAATTATCTGGTAAAGTATTTCATAACAATTAATTATTTCAAAGGGTTTGTGATTAGTGAAGTATTTTGAGCTACAATTTCAAAAACAGTCAGTTTCTGAGCTTGCATAATAAAGTACAAACTGACAATTGCTCAGAAAGAAGTTAGAGCACTTAAGTACATATAAACATAAGCTGTTTTTATGCTTCAAACAGCTAGATGACTGAAAATACAATGATAGTGCAAAGAGGAGCAGGTAGAAGGGAAACTGGATAAGATTTAGGGACAAACCGTATAAGCAGCACATTTACACATGGTGTGAACTACTGCTATAGGTCTACCAGTGTTCACTGCCTGCTCTTTCTTACCATGGCATTAACAAAATTTTAAATAAACTAAGCTCTTCAGAGAATTAAACAAATTGAGATAAAATTTCCAGATACACTGGCATTATGGCATTGCAATGGTCAATTACAGGGAGAAAAACTTGCTTCAGTAAGATGCGAAAAACCACCAGCCCTCTTCCTACCTGCCTATGGCCTGCAACAGGCCAACAGAAGCAGTAAGCCATTGAGCAGTCTCCTCCTAAGAACAGTGATGAGATTATTCGATAAAGACAGCCAAGAAGCCAATAATACTTTCTGTGGCTGAGAGCACAGTGTGAGTTTGCATAGTTGGTATCTCCATTTTATCTCCATTGATACTCTACTATTGGAGTATTAGATTTACAATTTACTTGTAACACAGTAATACTGATTGGTGTCTTTATGCGCTGAACATTAATCACATTTTCTGTATTAAAAAAAAAAAGTAAAAAAGTAGAAAGGAGAAAGGAAATGCACTGATCTACAGTGTAGATGCTGATGCTACGTGTCACTAAGAAGCAGATGTTTCTACAAGTATTACATTTAGGAAAATTGTACGTCTTCCCTCACAAAGGAATAATTGAGAGAACTATAAATGCTTGAAATTGATTTTACAATTAGGGTACATTTTCACGTACCATGTGGAGGGTCTATAATGATGAATGTTTGTTCTGGAAGTCCAAGAGGAGCAGCAACGTATTCTTCTTTGACTTTATTTTTTTGGTGCATAAACTTAATATTTGAGCTTTGAAATTTAGTACATTTGTGATTTGTAATGTCCTCTTTTTAAAATTAAGTAGTTCTTGGCGTAGTTTCCCAAGAAAACAAAAGAAATACAATGGTTACCTGCCTACCATTCCCTACAGCAAAAAGTGAACTCACAAAAAAGTTTCAACCAAATTTCACTGAGGGGGAGAGATCTAAAAAAAAATATCTTAAAACTCTTACATTTCTTTTTATTAAATTGGAAACTGGAGAGTCAAAAGAGATCCTATTAATATTTCGATCAGGGAAAGTTAATAAGCTCACTCTTTATTAGACAACAAGAATCCTCATAAAAACAGACATCAGAAAACGGGCACTCAAAATTCCTTGTTTCTATTACATTTCATGTATTGGTCTTAGCTGTAACTATTTGAAGTTCTTTTTGTTTTGTTTTGCTATAGAATACAGCTGGAAGACACCAAATGCTTAGATGTTTATCTAGCCATATAGAGGGTTTCAAAAATCTGTTGCAAGTAAGATGTTTTCCTGAGCAACTGCTATTAGCTTCTGCCAAATCTAAAAAATACATCTCTAGTCCGTCTGGTTTTAATGAATATCTTCCAGTGCTCACTGAGCAGTGAAGAAGGCTGAGGGAGAAGACGCACAAATGCCTGCTTGACCAATTGCTTTTGAAGAAACGGAATGACAACAGAACATACAGAAGGAAGAAAGTTATTTTTATTTTATATTTATAATATTTTATATTATGGTAAAGTTTCTGATGTACCCAGAGGTGAGGCATTCAGCCATAGTTACTGGTTAAATCCAGTACCTCCTCCTTTCTCAGCAGCCAGAGATGGAGTCACCATCCCTGGCGGTGTTCAAGAGGCTTTTGGATGAGGTGCTGTGAGATATGGTTTAGTATCTTAGTGGGTAGTAATGGTGATCTTGTAGGTCCTTTCCAACCTTGTGATTCTATGATCACAGTATTTCTTATAGATAATATGACCTCACAATCGGTTTTACTTAAACAGAATTAGTCTTCTGATGACCAGGTACTCCTTAAAATTTTCCTGAATGCACAGAGAAGAATGAACGATGATCTCTGCAGTGTTTGTAAGATAAATAAGTCAAGATTTTCAATGTGTTTGTACGTCTAAGTCATTTGAAACATGATACAAAGACAAGGTATTATGGCTGGTATTTGAAAGTCACATCTGTGAATGTAGCATAGAAGACAGCATGCTCTGCAGAGATGACATCCAATGATTTGAGAGGCTGCACTATTCTTTCATCTTAATAAATGATGATGATGAACTCTGTAAGAACTTGTGAGAAAGCGATTGCTAACTTACACTGTTACAATTAGCAAAAAGAAATCTGCTTCAATCCCCAGAAGATTGTCTCTTCTGAACAAGAGTGAAAGTCATACCAAACTCTACCTTCAGAGAGAATAGCAAGATAAATATTTTAGGTTATACGCACTCAGCAGCTACTCAGCAGGGATCCGTACAACTACCTAGCAAGTTTACAAAAGATATGGAAAAATAAATCCACTGCTCTAGACCTAGCAGCTTTTATGACTACTATGTTAAAAAAGAAAAACGTTAATAACACTTACCAAATACTTTATCCATCTGAATGTGTCTCTACTGCTGTTTAACAGGTAGCGTATCAGGTCGTCGTTCAAAGAAAAAGAACAACTCCTAAGTTATACAATATTCATATATCCTTCCAAGTCCTACACAGGGTGGTTTCACAGCTCATTTACGTTGTTTGAGACAGAACAGGAATGAATTATTCCAATTCTGCCATCTTTCTGCCAAGTACACCTAGGAGACACCCCTCTTCCCTAACTAAGGTAACCCTTTGTAGACACGATGTATTAAGACACAGTCATAACAGTATACACATTCAGTGCCCCTGCATGAGACAACTCCACACATACCAATACCATTCTATTCCTGTTGTTTCTGGTGTAGTTGCAGGCCATAAGGGTGAATCAGAGACACGTACTGTCACATACGAAGTTTGCTTTACACAGCTTTCCTTAATGAATCACTAACGACAAAAAGGAGAATGCGCAGCAGCTCAGAACATGGGGAACCTGCCCACAAATTACACCCAGGTGTTTATGATGTCAGCACAACTGTTTGCAGACTTGTTAAGCAGAATTAAAGACCACAGGTTCTACCTGGATTCTTACCACAGTGTAAATAAACTTATCTTTTAACCCTGTACACACAATTTCTTTCTCTACTCTTCCACATTTAGAAAGGGAACTAAAAGCCTGCAGAACAATAGCTTTACTGAGTCTGTGGAGAACCTTACAAAAATCTCCAAGAAGTAACGTGTTTAGAATAGACTGCAATGAAGAAAACCACCCATAAAATATGTAGTTAAAGAATGTTTTTACAAGTTCACTGTCAGCTCCCAGAATGTTACAATCCTAGTTTCCCTGTTGCATCTCAGAGGTGCTTAGTTAGACTTTGAACTCCTCTGAGAATAAAGTCAATTTTCTTACAACACCTTAAATATTCGGTTCACAACTGATCTGATCTTACTGGCATCTATGATCATATTGGCACCATGGAGATTTTGTGAGATGGCTCCCAGTGCAGTGCTGGAATAGAAGAACATGGTCTCTTTAGGAAGAACAGGAAGGAGTATCACCCTTCATGTCACTGACCAAATGGGAGCTCTGTCTGGGCATGGATGAGGAGCTGAAGGAAAGTTTCATGACTCAGAATTAAGGGAGGTTAGGGACAGGTGTCACTATAGTGGGTGTTTGCTACAGACCCCTCAAACAGAAAGACCAAGAGGATGAGACCCTTTATAGACCACAGGTGCAGCTGCATGTAATCCATGTTATCTGAGGTTATCTGTTGGAGGGACAACACAGTAGGGCATAAGCAATCTCGGAGGTAACTGCTGATGGTAATTTACTTCTCCAGTGATAGAGGAACCAACAAGGAGAGGAACTATGCTGGACCTTGTTCTCACCAACAAGGAGGAGCTAGTGGGAAATGTGACAATCAAAGGCAATCTTGGTTGTGGTGATCATGAGAAAGTGGAGTTCAGTATCACTACAGTAGCAAGGAGGGCACACAGCAAGCTCACAATCCTGGACTTTGAGAAGGCATTCTTTGTTTTCTTCATGGATCTGCTTGGTCCATGGGATAAAGCCCTGAAAGGAAGAGCGGCCCCAGAAATCTGGACAACCTCCTGTAAAACCAGGAAATACACATCCCAACAAAGAAGGACGCCATCTAGAGGAACCTGACAGGAGTAAGAAGTGGGCCTTTGTGAGCCTCATTACATTCAATGAGGCCACGTGCCATGTCCTGTACATGGGTTAGGGCAATCACAAGCAAAATATAAGGCTTGACAGAGAACAGATGAAGAGCAGACCTGAAAAGAAGGACTTTAAAGTACTGGTGGATGAAAAACTGAACACAAGCTGTGTGCTGGGTGCTTGAAACCCAGAAAGCCAACCGTATCCTGAGCAACATGAAAAGAAGCATGGCCAGCAGGGCAAGGAGGTGATCATCCCCCTCTACTCCATTTTCATGAGAGTCCACCTGGAGTACTGTGTTCAGATCTGCAGCCCCTAGCAAAATAAGACATGGTACTCATGAGAATGATCAGAGGCCTGGAGCACCTCTCCTACAAAGACAGGCTGAGAGAGCTGGGATTGTTCAGCCTGGAGACAAGAAGGCTCCCGAGGGACCTGGTTGCAGCCAGTACCTAGAGGGTCTACAAGAAAGCTGGAATTGAATGCTTTATCAGAAGGTGTAGCGACATGACAAGGGATAATGGTTTTAAACTGTAAGAGTTTAGAATCGGATTAGATGTTAGGAAGAAGTTCTTTAATACAAGAGTGGTTAGGCACTGGAACAGGCCGCCCAGTGAATCTGTGGATACCCAGTTCCTGGTAGTGTTCAAGGCCAGGCTGCATGGGGCTTCAGGCAACCTGGTCTAGTGAGAGGTGTCCTTGCAGTGGGACTGGAACTAGATGAGCTTTAATGTCTCTTCCAGCCCAAACCATTTTATGATTCTATGGTCTTCATCGTGACCCAATACTAAAACACATCTTAACTCCCAGGTTGTTTCAATGGCATGAAGTAATTGTAAGTGCACAGTAACTGTATGCAATTTCAGGTTTCGCTTGCCTAGAGCCTTCTGTTACATGCTATTTCAGAGACAGAAGCGATCAAAGAACCAAAAAATAAGAAAAATTGATAAAATATGTGTTATATTTGTGTTATATATTGATAAAATATATGCCATGTGTTAGCTAAAAAAAAAAAACCCACATAGATGTGTGCAGTCATTTAAAAGATTTGCACAATGTTTTCATGTCTTTTCATGCCTTAAATGTTCAAGACAAAGGAAGAGACCTAGGATTTTAGGATTAGTACTTATCAACTGCAATGCTTCGCAGTGTACTGCTTTTCACTTCCTCTTTTTTTGTTCTGTTTTCCCACAGTGAATGTTTTGTCTTGACCATCTTCTTTCATTAATGTTCACATTCAGGTACAAAAGATATCATACTACACACCACAGTAGACTAAAAGTTGATAGATTGATAGAATGAAATATTTTACAGGATAGTAAAGACAGCCTGATAATAAGAATTACTTTTAAATCACCTACACTTTTTTGCCTGACCAAACCACCCAAACAAATGCTTAAAGCTTCATATTTTCAGAGTGCTGAGCACCCACTAGCTAATGAATGCAATCAGACATCTTGAATCCAAAATGCAGTTTGGGAATGGAGGCCAAACTACCAAATCCAGGCACCCCAAACATCTCAACAGCATACTGCCATGGATCCAGCAGGGCTCCAGCACCGCTCCACTTCATGGTGCGCTGCCCCTTCCATGACTGATTGCAGACAGCTGCCACCTCCTAGCCAAGTTGTAATTCAAGTGTATATCCGAAGTCACCTTCAGCACTCTGTACTTCAACTGCAATCATGCTGAGCAATGGGTGTCCAATGTTTTGACTTGCACTGAGTGAACAGGAAATGTCTTCAGCTGCATATATGTACAATGATCCCATAGTAATCCTCATATTTATTTCCATAGAAAGTACAACCAATACAAACAACATAATAACACTATTTGATAGAGAAAATTCACAGCTAAAAAGTACTGTTTTTTAACAGTCACCACCATTAGCTATGCGTTTTCACCAGCCATGAACAAAAGCCTGCATGCCACGCTCATAAAATCTGCACCAGCAGAGGCAAGCCACTTTTCCACAGCTGCTATGATAGCATTGTTCCTGAAACTACCACCCACCTCACATCCAATATTTGGTCTCCATGAATGTTCAGCAAGCAGCAATGAATGTCAGTGGGTACTATTTTTTTCTGCATCAAGGAATTCAGAGAGACACCTTTACCTGCACTTCTATGTTAGATTCCATTCTGTCACGCAGCAACAAAATGTAATGGAACACCAGTGGGAAGGTTCAACCTCTACTGCCATACTACCAACATCTGCCTCTAATGTCATGAGCTGACATAATAAAATAAGAAGCTGTACTTTTGGAGCAGCCCTCATAAAATTAATGGTGAAGGTAGTGCATATAAGCAACACAACTTTTAAACAAAACAAAACAAACAAAAAAACATTTTCATTAAAGTACAGAAAAGAGAGCAACAAAAACATAAAACTTGTGGGGTATTTGATCCTGTGACACTAACACATCAAGCTGGACTGATGGCAGTGGGTGCAATTCTCAGTGAGCTCTCAAGACGTTCTTCAGAGATCTTCGATGAAATTTTACTCTTCCTGTGGTTCACCCTTGAAAATAGCTGTTCTCTATTGTGCATAATATAATGTGCATATAATGTGCATACTGCCCAGAAGTGATGGTATGAATAATGTGTGATTGTGAAGCGAGGGATGTTTTTCCTCCGGTAAAAGATGGTTTGTAAAAGTCTGGTAAGGAGACATGATCAGAATTTTTTTTAGTTGAATGTCTGATTGCCACTCTGTACAACCCACTCGAAAATCCACAGGCAATGTATTTATGTTGCTTGAAAACAGAATCGTGAATACAGCGGGGAAAAAAAAATCCAATTTTTTAAGCAATCTTGAAACCAATTCTCAAACTCCTGCACCCAAACAGAAAGCAAGGCTGTACATTTTTTTTTTTTTTTTTTGCTGTCCCCAGAACTGTGCTTATCCAACGCATCAAAACGCGTACAAGCATTTGCCATTACTCGAGCTGGCACTCCACTGCACCTCGTGCCCTGGTTGCCACCCAGACGCTGGTTGCACACAGCTGTTTGTTGGTTGCTGCAGCATGGATGCACCCGGCCGCCGCCACGATGGTGTGGGGCGGTGCCTTCACACCGAGGTGGGAGCCCCACAGCTGCCATCTTCCTTCTCCGGCAATCTGTGCCGCAGCCGGGCCCAACCAGCTCCATCTGGCCAATCCCCCTGTATGTTTTCAGTTCCGCAGCGGACATTCAGACAACAGTGTGAACGCTTAAGGCTACCTCACCTTCCTGGAGGGGCCCTAAAACCTCAGTCTGGGCCACCCAAGCACAACATGGAGGCAAGCGAGCATCACCCCAGAGGACAGCGCAAGGCAGGGGCTGAGGCACAACGGGGGAACGGTGTGAAGGTGCACGGTGCAGGGGCTGCTGCCGTCCGGCTCCGCTCTTAGAAACAAGCTCCTCCTGAGCGACTCTCGGAACTGCCACTTTTGAAGCCGCCGGGTTCACCCCGGGCGGCGCCCCGCCTGGCCGCACAACGAGCGGCCGCCGGCAGCCTTCCTGCGAGCAACGCCCACGTCCCCGCCTCAACCTGCAGCCTATGAGCGGGGAGGCGCCTCCCCGAGCGGCCGCCGGACCGGGGTCGCACCGCCGAGGACGGCGCCGCGCTGCCGTACCGCGGTCTCCCCGCCGCCCCGGGGAAGGAGGCAGAGCGGTGGGTGTCCGCCGCCGGGGGTGACGCGGGCGGTCGCCGCGCCTCCAGCCCTCCGCAAGGTGTCGCCGCGCGCAGCGGAACGCCGGCTCCGGCCGGGAGCCACCGTGCGGTGCGGCGGGGCCGGAGGTGTGCGCGGCGGAGCGGGGAGGCGATGACCGCAGGACGAGCGTTAGTTCTTTATAAAGCCCACAACGGGGACGACGCCGCATTCCAGACGCTTCCTTTATTATTATTTTTTTTTTTTTCTCCTCCTCGGTGCTCGCAGATACAGCCGCCGCTCTCACGCAGCGCCGCGTCCCCGCGGGGCGGGGCGGCCCCGCGAGCCCCGCACCCCGGGCAGCGCCCCGCGCCGGAGAATAAAGAGCGAATGGGGCTTTTGGCGCCAAGCGGAGGCACCTCCCTTCTCTATGGAAATCAGGGGGTGGGGTTACGCCGCGCTTCCCCTTTTTTTTTTTTTTTAATGCTCCCCGGGTGTGTCAGCTATTTTTATTTATTTATTTTTTTTCCTCTCCCCTCCCTTCCCCCCACCCAGCCACTCCTCCCCCTCGCAACACCCACCGCCGGCAGCGGGGAGGTAAGAGGAGGAGGAAGCGGCAGGGTCTGGGCTGCCAGCAGCGGGAGGACAAAACCCCCATGAAATAAATACAATCCCACATCCAGCTGGGAGGATGGGACGGGAGCGGCAGCGCTCCGCCGGCCCTCAATGGGGGTTTCATTGAGCGGATCTTTGGGCTGTGCTGCGGAGCGGTCGTACCGAGCTCGCCGCGCTCTGTAGGTGCTTCTTTGCTGCTTCGTATTTTTAACGGTTTCGTGTATTTCGGGAGCAGGGAAGCGCACAATGCTGGAAAGGAGCAGGGGGCGGGGCGGGGGCGAGCAGCTGAGCCGCGTTTCGGTGCATTTCATCAGAGCGCTTTGCACGGATTTGTTGTGTTTTGTTTTTTTTTTTTTTTATTCCTCCCCCTTTTTGCTCTCCGTCAGCTGTTCGCAACCCAGCACAGCGTTTTCTCTTCGCTGGGTCGGGACTAAGAACTCATTTCGGTATCAATGCCCGATGCAGAGGAGCATGGGGCTGCGGGTGAGCGGCCGTGGGTAGCGCGGGGGCACCGAGGTAAGGGCGCTGTTCCCCGGGGCGAAACGTGCGGCTCTCGTGTTAAACTGCAAAGAGAGAGGAAAAACTTCCTGTAGCGAGTCAGGCTTTGTTGGGCTGTGTTAACGCGTTTGGTGTGCGTCGGTGTTTGCTGTTGCTGTTGGATTCCCCTGGTGGGGTTGCACGGCTCGGGGAGCCCCTTCTTTGCATCCTCCCTTCTCTCCCCACTGCGGTGGAAATGACAAAAGGAGTAAACTTCCTTTGCTCGTGGTCGCGTATCAGGAGGGCTTTCTGCAGGGAGGCGTGCATCTGCCCGCGGCTGTGCAGCTGTGAGCGCTGGAGGCGGTCGGGCAGAGCGCGGAGCTCCGTGCAGGACCGGAGGTGTGCGTGCACCCCGGAGCGGCTCATGGCCGCTGCCCTGCGGCGTCCGAAAAGGTGCGTTGCATTCCTCCTTAACTTGTAAAGGCTCCTGGTTTGTCGGTGGTTGTTGTTGTTTGGGGTTTTTTGGTTTGGTTTTTTTTTTTTTGGTGCTCGTGATGGGACTTTTTCAAATTTTTCTTTTTTTCTCCCTACTACATAATAGGGAATTACAGGCGTCTTTATTCGTGTTTTAATTGTGTTCGTTTCTTTATTTCCATTTTTTGCTTTAGTTTCAGGTTCTGGGTACACCTTTCCTCTCCCTGTTGGAACTACCGTAAAATTCGTCTCTAACACGAGCCCCCAGCCCGGGAATCGACACGGAGAGCCCCGCCATGCCGGGAATGATCAGCAAGAACCCAGACCTCGAGTTCGACTCCTTACAGCCTTGTTTCTACCCGGACGAAGATGATTTCTATTTATGCGGGCCGGACTCGGCCCCCCCCGGGGAGGACATCTGGAAGAAGTTCGAGCTGCTGCCCACCCCTCCGCTGTCCCCCAGCCGGGCCGGGCTGCAGGAGCACCCCCCGGGAGGGGCTCCATTGCCGTGGGGAGGGGCGGCCCTGGGGAGCTGCCGCCCCGCTGATCCCCTGGACTGGGCGTCCGAGCTGCTCCTCCTGCCCCCCGAGGCCGAGCTGTGGGGCGGCGCGGACGGCGCGGATTTCTTCGAGACGGGCCTCGGGGCGAGCAACAACCTCAACTCCATCATCATCCAGGACTGCATGTGGAGCGGCTTCTCGGCCCGCGAGAAGCTGGAGCGGGTGGTCAGCGAAAAGCTGCAGGGCAAGCCGCCCGCCGCCGCCCCGCCGCCTCCGCCGCCGGTTGTACCCACCGCCGCTGTCGCCGCCGCGAACGGCCCCAGCGCCGGTCCCGGCCGCGCGGAGCTGGGCGGCTCCGTGCCCGAGTGCGTGGACCCGGCCGTGGTCTTCCCCTTCCCCGTCAACAAGCGGGAAGCGGCGCTGCCGAGCGGCGGTGAGACCCTGCGGGGCGGCCGCCCGCCCCGTCCCGCCGGGGACAGCCGGGCCAGCAGCAGCAGCTCCGGGGATGACACGCTCAGCGACTCGGGTAAGCGCGGCGGGCCTCGACGGGGCGGGCGGTGCGGGGCGCGGGCCGGCCGGCAGGCGGCAGCAGCTGCAACAGGCGCGGCGGGGCCCGGGGCGGCCGCCCCACGGGGCTGGGTTCCCTGTGGGGCTGTGAGCCAACGGCAACGGGCACGGTGCGCTTGGGTGGTGCTGTGCCACTCGCGGGGCTCCCCAACGTCCTCCTGCCGTCCCGGGTCGTGTGTGCGGCGTTCCGGGGGCCGCTCTGGGGAGCGTGTGGTCGGAAGCGAAGGGCAGCGCCGTGCTCGTGTACGTTCGGTGGAGGATGTTTACGGTGTGGCGAGGCCGGCAGCCCGCAGAGGGTCGTTGTCCGTACGCTGGCAGAGCCTAAAATGCCCTCAGATGGCTCCCGTCCGGTTCGGTAGTGTAGCAGGACCGTGTGTGTAAGCGAGCGGTCCGTATGATCGTCACCGTAAACTTGGCGATCCGTCTCGGCTCGCGGAGCCTGCTGTCCCTTTAATGTCTGGTTTGACAGCTTTGGGTGAGGAAGCACTTCCAACAGCTGTCTTCTTGGCACTGCACCAAGCGCCGGCTTAAAGGGTCCCCGGCGGGAGCAGCTTCACCTTCTGCACTAGAACAAACCCAGCGATTGTTTCGTTTCCCGTCTGCTTTTCCACCAACCCAGGGCTGTGTTGTGGCTCTGTGCGTGCAGTTTGTGCCCCAGCTCTGCAGCTGTAGTAAAAATGAATGCGTTTTGTATGAAAACTTCTTGCCACTGTGATTAGTTATGTGGTAGCCCCTCTTTTATTTAAAATTAGAAGTGGTTAAAGAAAAGGAGTTGGGCACAATCCTTATGAATCCCTTCAAACTCAAAATATTCTGTGAGAAACAAACCTCATGAAGCTCTCAAACTTGAAAAAATCCATTTTGTTGTTTGTTTTTTTTCCTTTAGTGCATGTTATATCTCTAGAACTGTATTTGATTATGGACAGTGTGCACACCCTGTTTTTTACCATCAGCTATTCTATTGGTATTTCTAATGTGCATATTTTAACAAACATTAATATTTATTGACTTCTGAAAGAATAACATCAATTTCATTTTCTTTAACCAAAAGATGATGAAGATGAGGAGGAAGAGGATGATGAAGAAGAAATAGATGTTGTGACAGTGGAGAAAAGACGCTCCTCCTCCAACAAGGCTGTTACCACCCTCACTATTACAGTGCGTCCTAAAAATACGACTTTTCCATCAGTCAGGACACAGCAGAATGAACTGATTTTAAAGCGTTGTGCACCAATTCACCAGCAGCATAATTATGCCGCTCCTTCTCCATATATGGAGAGTGAAGATGCACCACCACAGAAAAAGTTAAAAGCCGAGGTGCCCCGTCCAGTAAAACCCATGATCCAACCAAAGTCTAAGAGTTCAAGTCCTCGAAACTCTGATTCGGAGGATAGTGAACGTCGACGTAACCATAATATCTTGGAGCGTCAGAGGCGTAATGATCTACGGTCCAGTTTCCTGACGTTAAGGGACCACGTTCCAGAACTTGTTAAAAATGAGAAAGCTGCAAAAGTTGTGATTTTGAAAAAAGCCACTGAATATGTCCATTCCCTTCAGGCGGAGGAACAGAAGTTATTGCTAGAAAAGGAGAAATTGCAAGCCAGGCAACAACAGTTGCTAAAGAAAATAGAGTACAAGCGGACTTGCTAAACTTTTTTCTTTCTCTTTTTTTTTTTCTTTTTTTTTTTTTTTTGGCTGACCAGGACAGTCATTGCCACTTTGCACATTTTTGATTCTTTAAAAAAAAAAATAAAAAATTGTGTTTTTTGACGTTAAGAATGTTGGTTTTACTTTCAATTCAGTCCCTGAAGTAATTGACGAACTTTATTATCCGGGTACGGAGCAAATGGATGTTCTTGCAAGAAGTTTATTGCAAGGCTACCAAACAACAATGGACTGCCTTTGTTTTTCTTCTTAAGAACTGTAGATGGTGGATTTTTTATTTTTTTTTTAATTGTTGTGAGCATTTGGAGCTGCTGATGACATCTAGTTGAGTTAAAAACATTCATTCCTAATTTTTATGGTGCTTATGTTCTAACAGATGTTACTTTAGGGGGTTGGCATTTGTACCCCTCTGGGAATTTTCTGTAAATACCATCTACACACTTGCCTTTTGTACATGTCTTGGGTTATGAGAGGTGGCTTTTGCTGCCAGTATTAGACTGGAAGTTCATACCTAAGTACTGTAATACCTCAATGTTTGAGGAGCATGTTTTTGTATACAAATATATTGTTAATCTCTGTTATGTACTGTACTAATTCTTACATTGCCTGTATACTTTAGTATGACGCTGATACATAACTAAATTTGATACTTATATTTTCGTATGAAAATGAGTTGTGAAAGTTTTGAGTAGATATTACTTTATCACTTTTTTGAACTAAGAAACTTTTGTAAAGAAATTTACTATATATGCCTTTTCCTAGCCTGTTTCTTCCAGTTAATGTATTTGTTAATGTTTGGTGCATAGAACTGGGTAACTGCAAAGTTCTGTGTTTAATTTCTTCCAACGGTGTACATTTAGTGCTGCGTCTTATAGCACTTTGAAATACCTCATGTTTATGAAAATAAATAGCAATTACATGATGTGCCATTTACTATTTTTTCTTCTAAGTGAAATTCCTTGAAATAAAGTCTTTAACTTTGAAATGTTTATGAAATAAAAAACATAGTCCCATATGTAGGGATTTGAACTCTGAAAGTATAGGTCATGTTTTACAGAAAGCCAGTCAGAACATTACTATTTCTGGTTTAAAAGTAATTGCAAGAACAATTTTCCTATTCTTTCACAATTCATATGTCTCTTGTGATGCTGGAGTCTTTGCAGGGGTTTGGCCATATCACAGTTAATGGAGAGACTTCAGTGTCTTGTCAAGATTTCTGGAACATGGACTACATAGTGAAATGGGAGAGGGGCTAACAGACTTCAATTAATGTCATCTTGTCTCGCCACAGATCCTCTCTTTTTACTACTCTGCTAGGTGACTAAAAGTTGACAATCCTACTGAAAAGTGGGGAGAGCTGTGAAGCCTGTGTCATGTGGCACATAGTCTGGAAAGAAATTGGTAGGTGGTCATCTCAAGCGATGCAGTGGTGTTCTGTGTGACAGAAGCAAGACTTGAGATAACACGAGACATGTTTTGGTCAGTTGTTTGAGACTAAGGCCCTGTTTTATTTTTCAGACTGTACAGATACTTCTGATGCTCTTTCTCCATGCCAAACTTAAAAAACAAGGTATAGATTGGTGAAAAAAGGATGAATTGAAAGGAGCTAATCTAGGATGTGTGATTCTTATTTAGTCATGATGCACAGGGTATAGCTTGCTTGGTGACTGAGCTACAGAACATCTCATTTGCCATGAAGTAAGACAAGTACGAGAGCAAAGTCACCACAGTAATGTGTGCCATATGTCTGTGCCCTACAGTAACTTCGTGTATCATAGCATGTATATTTGGCCCCCAGTCCCAAAAACACTGGGAGCTAAACTTAGGTTTCATTGCAGCAAATCTGTATCTTTAACTGGCACAAAGTGGTGTGGTGCTGCTTGGATTCAGCTTGGCCTACGTGACTTTTATAAATTTCACCTGAATATGTACACTTAATACGTATCTTCCCAAATCAGACTTGAGAGCTCCAACAGCTCCACAAATAACCTTTATTCCTTCCCATTTTTGGTGGACATCTGGTTCACATCGTCCACTCAAAGCAAGAACAAACTACATGAAAAAAAAAAGTTGCTCAGGGTCAAACTTAGCCAAGTTCTGAATGTCTTAAAAGGATGGAGTTTGAACAGCCAGACGACGCTTCCAATTTTTGACTGCCACGACAATCAAATTTTCCTGATGTTCCTTCGGAATTTTCTTTGCTGTAACTTGAGTCCATTGCCTCCTGTCTTTTGTGTTTAACCTCAGAGAAGAGTCTGGCTCCACCTCTGCAACGTGCCATTAGGTAGCTGAAGACAGCAATTACTACTTCTTTCTCGAGGACGAACCCAGTTCTGCCCCGTATTGTTGTGTTAGCAGAGCACTTGGAGTATAATAAAGGTGTCAAATACTTAGCTTTGTTTGGAAATCGAGCACAAATTCCCATTCTGAAATCCTTTTTCAATGTGCAATCCTTTTGAATTCAGCGATAAACGTCCAACTGTTGTCAATGGAGATAGGATCTGTCCCATCCACACTAGGGTACTGTGATGTTTTGGGTGAGTTTATCTTTTCTTCCTCCTCCTCCCCCAACTTCTGGGGGTTAATAGGTTTGCTTTCACATTGTTGATGCAGGAAGCAATTTGTTAATGGCAAATGCTTTTGTAAACAAATTTAGGTGTAGGATGTTATTAAACTGCGATTGTTAAAAAGGTGATAGTGGTTTTAGATTCATAAGAAAAAAAAAAACGGTGTCAGAAAGCTTTTGAAAAGAACAGAGAGACAGTAGATTTAATTTTTTCAGTACTTGAAGGAGTACACAGAGAAGTACATTGATACATAGCAACAACCAGGACAAAAGATCCTGCTTCAAGCATAGCTAGAATTAAGAATTATTAATGACATGTAATGAATGGAGAAGCTATTCAGTCTGTTTTGTTTGTTTTCAGTATACATGCATTGCATAAAAATTTAGAAACGTGGAGTAGCTGTTAGAAAACTTGACAAGTACCTAATAATTGGTTATTAAAAGAGGGTATTGCCTATTCCTGAAGGGAAAATTGAATTAGAATAATCACAGTCTTATCTGATTAGCCATCAAAATTCCCAAGTTATTCTTCATAGAAGATTGAATCTGCTGATAGAATCAGATGTATTCCTCCCAAATCACATTATCACAGAGAACAATCTCCTCTCGCTTTTATCTTTATTTTTTTTAAAGTACCACTAAAAGTAGAAGGGACTTCAAGTACCGAAATGAAATGATTCCCCCATAAACCAGTGTAAGTAAAATACCAGCGGGAGAGCATAAAAAGGTGAAATGTGTTAATGATGTCATTACCACCAGGTCACTTGTTACCATGAGTGTGAAACAAAGTGCATTTCTAAAACCCCAAGCTGCTGTTATAGCAACTTATCACCAGCTCTTGGCAGAACTGCTTGAGTTTTCATGATGTGTAAGATTTGCAGAAGTTACATTAGCTCCCGGTAAATATGCTGATAAACCAAGCTAGAATAAAATGACTTTAAATGGATCCTGTTTGAAAGCCTGAGTTTCCTGACTTGTGACTGTTTTATATCAGATTAATTTTATTTAAAGGTTTAAGTTTGGTATAATGAATTTAACTACTTTTTAATGTACCATACTATTTATCACACTCTTGGCAAATGCTTCGTGATTTATAACTGAGCTCCCTTCTCCATGTCTCTACTTCCACTTTTTTTTTCCCCTTCACTACTAGAAATTGGAATTTTCTCTCACAAGCCCAAAGCCATCAAACTCGAAGATTTGATGTTCACCCCTGTAAAATAAGCAGGGATTTCAGTAGAAGCATGAGATACACAAAACTTCCAGAAAGCCCACTGCAAAAACAACAGCCATGCTGATTGTAGGGCCAGCACAGCAGTGTTTGCTGGAGTACCAATGAACAGATGGAGTACCAATGAACCAGCTCGCCTCAGCAGCTTGCCTGAATTCAGAGCCCTTGAACCCAGACAGTCTTTCTCTTCTGCTGGGCTACCTTTTCCTGTCTGCCACTACAAGCTGGTTTTTGCTGCCTGTCTGCTTGTGCTGAGCCTCCAAAGAGGCTTGGCCATAGCGAAATGGGTATTTTGCTGTTAGGATGCATGAGGTGGGAATTTCCCCTATCTGCAGATCTGTTATTCTCATCCAGCTTTGTGTCTCTGCATTCAATGAGTGTGGTTATGTATGCGTCTTAGCAACAAGTGACTCGAAGATAGTGTGCAACAAGTGACTCGAAGATAGTGTGCAACAAGTTACTCTTCATCTGTGAGCTCGGAAGATTCCTTTTATGTGTGCTTTAGGTACAGACTAACATATATGCTGCGTGCACCCAAGGAATTCCCTATGTCAGTTATAAACCCTGCTAAATAAAACAAAATCTATATTTTGACTAAATAAGAACACTGGCCAATTGGTCCTTTGAAGAGAAAACAAGCAACTGTTTTGTTTCCCACTGTATGATCACCGTGTGACACTCCTAAACAACACAGAAATTGAAAAATCAAACACATCCGCAAAGTACGTACAATTAATGGCCAATATTTTTAAATGTCCTGGTGAAATGAATGGGTGTGTAGTGTGCATCAGACATAAATGAATTAGGCCTATTAACTGCTAATCTCTGAAGTGTTGAATTAAATTTAATGTGCATAATCATTGTTAGGCTCTGTGCATGCTATTACAGCTGCTCTATTTGTGATCTATATTTCCCATGATATAGATCTTCCATCTGATATTGTTTAGGTAAGTAGAAACATTTTCATTTTATAATAAAATAAACTTGTTATTTCTTTTTCACATTCTATTCAATCCAATTTCCCAATTTCATTTGTCTGCATTAAGTATTTACTGCTTTCTGTCTTTTATACTTCATGCATTTAGGGAAATTAACTGCATTCTGTTATTTGTCTGAATCAGGTTAGAGTGTATTCCTGTGAACTGTTGTATCAATCATTGCTCAATAATGACAGCTGTCCTGTTGTTCAAAAGAGCAGTGTCTAAGAACTAAGTATGGTCCAGTCTTACACTAAAGGTAGCATAAATCATGGTTTTGACTTCCTCTTAGTTACTTTTCAATCCACAGGCATTACAAGCATGGCACTCTCTCAAGCACCTGGCTTCTTACCTTCCTAATTCTTCTTATGTCACCAGGAGAGACACACACGTTCTTCCCAGAAGACATTTACATTCAGATGTAGAGCATCTACATTGGATTCTTACTGGAATGAGTTCAAACATTCCTCCGGAGCGTGGAGAAAAAGTGATTATACTGTGAAAGTGGCAGTTATGGGAATTGTGTTAACAGCTTTGTTACTGCTGCTAGGTACCACACTTGACCTGTATCTGATGTTACTTACAAAATGAAATTTAAAACAATGATTTCGATTGCAGGTTAATAAATGTATTTATTAGAATAAAATAGTGAATGGATGTAGTATTGTAAGTATACAGTTAGTGTAATTGGCATATTAATTTTAGATGCAATTAAGTGAAATATTGCAATGGCAGCTACACTTTTGTGCTTCCAAACACCATCAGAATAAGTATGAACTGTTTTGGAATTCCTGGAATTTCCCTTTATATGTAGTTGGTATTTCAATTAATTATGTAAGTGATGAGGGAGCAATACAATATCACATACAGAGTTTGGTAATGACTGGTAGCTAGGAATACTTATAAAACCTTTTTAAACCACTTACATAATTGCTTTCTTTTAAACTCCTAAGAACTTAAATCTTTTTCTAGTTTTTGTGGAAATAAGTAAGAGGCATTAATTTCAGGTATTAACACCTAATTTCAGGTGCCTTAAATTACTAGTTGAGTCCAACTACTTATGTCTAAAACCCATTTTCTTTCACTCATGCTTATTAAAGTTTTTTTTTAACTAATCAAGTTATCTTAAACCCAGCTAGTTCATCTTTTCTGTAGAATTCATATACTTTTTGGTTTGGTCATCTACAACAGATGTAACTGTAACTTTAGTATCTTTTTATTCCTTTTTTCCTTTCATATATTCTGCTTATCATCAATGTACGACAATATTGATCACCATGAGATAACTTTCTGCATTACTGATAAAGTTTCCTAAAATATCTCTCATGGTATGATATTGCATGGTGGGAGGACCTTATTTTATCCACAAAACCTGCAAAGTTTAGTGACAGGGCATACTGATATATTTCAGATGTTTATATACTGACAACATTTTAAGTTAGGTAGAATGGTAGTACAACTCACATTCTTTTCAATGTAAAGAAAAGAAATACACCAGATGTACATTTAGTAAAATTACTATTAACTTTTGCAGCTAGATCTGTTAAATATTATATCATGGCTCTAACAATTCCAGTGTTTCTATTCAGTTGTTTCCACAACCTTACTACAGTAGTCATTTTTTGATTGGCAATCTATTTCACTTTTGCTAATATGTGAAATCTATCTACATCTTAATATAATTTTGTTATTTGAGTATAAAACATGGGGTCCCATTCTGCGAGCTGCTGAACACTTACTCAGTTGAGGGGTTATTAAGTATGAACCCAAGGCATGCCACAATTTCTAAAGGAAAACTGTAGATATGCCTACAATGCCTACAGAGTTACAGTGCAGTGTACTTTATACTCTTTCCCTCTTTTGAGTCCCTTGTTTCTTACTGGCATTTGTTTTTGAAAGGCCAATTTATTATAATGAAAGCATGCAGTTAGAACTGAACAGACATTAAAAATATGTATAAAAAATTAATACTTTTTTTTTTTTTTTCTCCCCAGCAAAATCCAGTTGAAAGACCAGATTTTGTTCTTCTGGAGTAATAGAAGGATATGCATTAAATATTAACCCAGAAGCAATTGATCCACTCATAAACTCCTTCAATATAGAACATTACATCTTTCTATCCAGCCTTTGGTGTTGACAATATGCAGTGCTTCAATGCTTCAGTTATGTAAACACCAGTGAAAATAAACAGCAACTAGAAGCAATCAAGAGTAAGCTGTCTATCCTATCAAGTTTCATTTTTTCCTCTCTGTTAATCAATAAAAACAAAAAAACTAAAATAAAACAAATAAATCTTGGCTGTCTAGTATTTTTCTTACCAGAACTCTAATTTTGAGTCTTCAGGATTCAGTCTAGTAGCAAGCATCAGAGTAAATAAATGCTTCTGATTGATCCGTGTCATTCTACTGCTTTCTAAGTGCCTACAACTTCAAGAGTGCCCATAATACGAATCTTAGCACTCGTGTTTCTCTCAACTCTCAATGTATGAACTTCTAAGAGATTGGTTCTGAAAATACGAACTGAAATTCAGGACATACATTAACAGAAGCAGAGGGGACACAGGGATTAAACCACCACTAGTAGTTAGAGAAAAGATTAGCAGCTGCCAAGGACTGATTTAGCACTTCTTTGGTCCTATTTAATGTCCTATGCATGTGATAATGAAGCCTACCTTTGTGAAAAATTTTAGCTAAAATTGTCCGAATTAAACCCTAAACCCAGACAAGGAAGTAAATTCAGTGCATATTAATATTTTACATTAGAAAAGAGGTTCCTAAACTTTGTGAACAACCATATTGCAACAACATTCATCCATGTGTATTTTCAAAAGGATGTATTCAGCTGACCACCTTACTATGCAGCAGATTGGATGCATGCACAGTTTGGGAATCCCAGCCAGGAAATCTAAACTTGCTTTAGAAGAAAATACCTTGATTTTTCTTCTGTTGACTGGGGAATAATGACTCAAGAAGGGATTTTACTTGTGTATTTGTTCTGGTTGCCCAGAAAACAGAGTAGTGTTAACAGCTCGGGAGTCCATGGCTTTAGGACAGATTATGCCATCTGAGGAGCCAGAGTAAAAAAAAAAATTGAGAAACCCTATTACAACTGTGCCATTGTACATGTGGAAAAGTACTGGAAGTCCTTCAATGTTTTGTTGTGACCGCATGTAGATACAATTTTTAATGCCCTAACCCTACTTAATCAAGATCTTAGTTTTAAAAATTGTTATTAAACATCTTTGCACAAAGTATTTTTATATTTGATATACCACAAATGTTGCCTACATCTCAGCAATTATGCAGTATGATTAAAGGGTATAATCTCTCAAGAGAGGTTTATAATCATTTTAATTACCCTGGACTTAATAAAAGGAGTTAAGGGATTTAATAAAAGGGCATTAAGAGATTGCCAAAGGGTTAAATATATATATTTTTATAAGAAAAATCGTAAAGCTTCTGTGGCTTTGAGGTGGGAAGGTGGGAAGGCTTAGTGGGAAAAGAGGAGGAGGTGAGCAAAAGTCAAGATGAGGATTAGTGTCAATTAAGCTTCCCTTTGAACCTCCTAACTTGCATATGTAGAACCTGACACAGCTGAAAATATTTGTAATTTCCTGGGCCACAGTGGACCAGAGAGATTGGTGTACAGCTCTCTGACCCAAAAGAAACTGCAAGGGAGCAAAAGAAAGACGGAAAAATTGCCAACTTGTAGATTAGTACTAGGATATTTTAGAGCTTTTCCAAGGGAGAAGATCTGGAACAAATGAGTCAGTAGATGCCTTTCTCAGGCCCCAAACATTTCATTTTGTTGTTTATCTACCTTTGAACAAAACAAAACAGATTCTCTGTCCTATTCCTCATCTTCTGCTCTTAAGTTTCAGGTTAGCATAGAATTTCATTTATTTCTTTATTCTTTATTATATATATAATATATAATTATTTATTATATATTATTTTCATTTAGTCTTCTGAAATATAATAGTTGTAATTATAGATGAGAAGATAAAAGTCAACCAACAATCAGGAAATTCTACAGCTCTTACAAAACAAACCAAAATCCAATATATACATCATCCTACACATACCTACAACATATCTACAACATTGCCACACTTCATCCTTATGCTGAGTCAAACCTGAAGTCATATACGAAGAGGTAAGGTGGAGATCCAAGTATGGATGCTTGGAATAAGTCAAAGAGCAAATAAGTACAAGTCATCTTGAAGGTTTTGTTGACTGTAAGTAAAATTGTTTGTTTTGTTTTCCAGTTTTGATTAATGCATTTATAATGCGTTTTCTGTTTCCTAACACTAGTCCTCCAGTGTCTAAAGGCTAAATTCTTTCTCATAGTTGTGGGTGTTCTTGTAAGCCTCAAGGGCAGGCATACTGTACAAGGAGTCATGGAGGAGTGTCTTTGGGTTTACAATGACGATTTTCTTTTGTACTGCATCCTAGAAAGGCACAAACCCCTTGGATAATTTTGTGATGGATAATTTTATATGATCATGTATACTATCCATTTCTTAGAATCCTTTCTCCTTCTGTCTGTCCCCATAGACCACCAGAGAAATCTGGTGCTGAAGTCAGCATTCAGAAATGGAAGTTAAACACAAGAGAAGCAAATCTGTACCCACCTCTTATCACTCAAAACTAACAAAAAACCTCCATGGGGCAGCATTTTTTTTTATCCAAAGCATGATTTTTTCCCTACTTCTTTGTGATGTGTTAAGATGCAAATCAATAACCATTTAAAAATATTTTTTGAGAGCAGTTAGTGGAGATGGCAAGAAAAATGGAGCAGCAGAAGGATTTGCATGTTTTAGATAACTGTTATACTTCATCAGAACTTGTAGCATCAGATTTTGAGCAAGTCAACACAGCCACATCAGCTTTGTCCTGAATTCTATACACTTGTAACTAAAACAACTATTACTGAGCAAAATATAAGTACTGCTTTGCTAATGAATGAAATATAGTCATTTTTAAAGCTGCTGTTGGGAAAAAAAAAAAAAAATTCATTTACTGCAGTGAAATTCAAGATTATTTCTGCTCCTCAAACAAATAAATCTTGGTGGTCTTTACAGGGAATGATAGTATAAGGATTGTGCGCCTTCTGAGGAAGGAACTGTCTTCCCTCTACTACAGACAGAAGTCTGTACTGTTAAGAACTGTTAAGTTTCTATGTCTCTAAAAATGTTCATCAGTCTGTCTACATTGGAAAAACTCATAAAAATCTAACAGCAATGTCTTTACATGGACAGGTGAAAGCAATTGGAGCTTTAAATGGGATTTGTGCATTGTATTCCATTTTAACTGACCCAGGGAACCTCACCTGTCTCACTTGCTGCCTGAAGCTGGGGCTGCAGCTCAGCAATAGCTGATGCTCATCTAACTGTTGGCTGACGTGGTTCTACCCTCCCTGGCAGGCAATTGAAATTGCTGTACAACCGCAGCTTAAATTATCTAACCTGGGTTGGGTAACCCAATTTAAGAACACACCTTTCTTTGTGGTATGTTTCAGCATGACTTTCATGTTGGTCTTATGTTTCTCACTAAAACAAAGATTGGTATGGAAAACGAATGTATTCAGAGGAGCACTTCTGAGCTCCACCAGAGATTTCGCCTTTGGCTACAACAGGCACAGCCCTAAGTCCTGAGAAAATTCCACATACTCCCTGTGACTCATTTCTGCATACCTTGCTCAGGCAAAGCTTCCACTTAACTTAATAGGATATTTTTTCAAAAGGGCCAGACTGGCAGTTACACAGGATATAACTGTCAGATTGTCATATCAAGAAAAGTTAGTTGCCTTTTTGGGGAGGGGTAAAGAGGAACTGTGTAGCATAGATGGTAAAAAAATGCCCCTTTTAACAATATCAAGGCGTTAAAAAACGTGTGTATAAAAATGCTTAGGCTTTTTTTTTTTTTTTTCCTTCATCATTTTGGTCCTGTTTCAGCCCATACTATATGTTCAATACATAAGCAGTAGTATGAGCTAAAAATTTTATTTCATTACAGTTAAGCACATGCTTAAATGATTTGCTGGACTGAAGCCAGAATGCTTACTGAATCAGTGAAATCCAGCAATGTCTGTTCTTCCCCCTTAAACAAACAACCACTAAATGCAATACAATAAAATAACATTCCCAGAGAAATCTATGCCACAGAAAGAACCGCTGTACTGTTGTATTAGTAATTTGTCTAATGCCCAGTATCTGCACTGTTCACATAGTGTAACGCAGTAACTTGTGGGTAAGACTTCAATTTTATCCTCACGTTTTATTGGACATACTTCTGTAGAGGAAGAAAGTAAAATGAAACCAAGTCTGGAAACAAAAGATGGAAATGTATTTCCAAATTGCTTAACTTAATGAAGTAAATAATGATATTGCAGTAGAACCCTGAAAAACTCTGGATTCACTTCCCTCACTGTAGGGTATCCAACCCATGACTTATGCAGTGAGACTAACCTCATAGAGCTATGTCAAACTCTGTGGGGCTAGCTTTATCAAAGCTATTGATTTAATACCTATTTCTGATATGAACGGTAAAATAAGAATAATGCTAGTTATTAGACATTCTGTGTTAATTTTTCAACCATGATGAAACATAACCCATCTGTTTTTCTATTCTAACTAGAGCCAATTAAATATATTCTCGTTTTTATTGTACTTTGTTGCTAGGAGCATTAAACATACTGACAAGTAAGCCAGAGAAAATGACAAGAAAAACTGTGAAAGAAGGAACAAATATTGGACAATACCCAAAATCATATCAATTACCTGTGAACTGTGAATATTAAGAGCCAGTGAAATAGCAGGAATCTATTTTGACTTCATTCAAATCTGAATCAAATCCTAAACCACAGTGAGTTGTTCCTGTGGAGAGGACAGTTTTTACTATTTTTCTTCACCTGAATACGCAATGCAGTGCAGAGTTCACAAAATGTTTATTTTACATGTGCATTCCCATTATCAAACAAAATAGTATTTTTAAATCTTTAGACCTTCAGTAAATCCATGATGTTCCACTGTTTGCAGTGGAGTTATGGGTACTCTTCTACCTTTAGAATTCCTTGGTATTTCAGAATGCTAAATATTCCACAAAGCTTTCTGCTCTGTTCCCAAGACATGGAGCTAAGGCAGAAGAATCAAGTGATTTATGCAGAGCTATTGAAGGATAAGGTCTTGTGGCTTCAAAGTAGAAGCTGTTGGTCCTAACTTTATCTCCTCAGGTCTTGCTGTCTTTCACCCACAATTTTCTTACAATGAAACTAAGTAACTGTTATTAAAGGAGTGCCTATTCAACATGACCCATCCTTGATTTTCTGCACTAAAGTTATGAGTTTACAAGCAGTCTCTCTGCCCTAGACACAGAAGTCTTGCTGCTTAGATACAACAGCAGGATTTGGCCTCAACAGAAAGGTCTGCTTTACACATTTTCCACAATGCAAGATTGTTTGTTTTGAACTTCCTAATCCTATTTCTTTCTTCTTTCACTTTGTAATGTTGTGATTGTACTGTAAGCAACTACAGCTGGGTAAATTCAGAATGTAACTGGAAAAATTATACGGAGAAAGGAACTGTCCCAGGTCCCATTGAAACCTACTGATTTAGCATTTGGATCTGTCAGTTTATCTATGAGCTAGTAAGTGAAGGAGGCCTAAAACACAGGTGTTAGCAGTGGGCTTTGACTGTCCCCACTGTTACATCACCATTATACTTCCTGGCAGGGCTTTGCCTCAACCAGTGTTTCCCCAGCCATGTTCAGGCACAGCTATGGGTTAGCAGGGGCCAAGGAGCATTCCCAGTAAGCAGTTTGTATGTGGCCACCATGTGCTGGAAGCTGGGGGACTTCGTTTTAAGAATGTAAATATCTAGGCATAGTTGTATATAATGTACCACACCACATGATTTTGACTAAGGTCCAGAGACAGCCCATTGAAATTACTGTAATAAATATAACTAATAATTTTTCATGCCTGACTGAACAAAGGGTCTTTCGATTTCAGTCTTTTATAATTTTATATCAATTAGACCCACTCAATTTTAGATGTCTTCTAACACAGCTTTCGTTTTTGTACCAAGCAACTTAATTAATTGCAGCTCACATTCATGCATGGTGCCAAGAAGAGTTTTCCCAAGGCCGAAGGATTTCTCCAGCTGTCCTGGCATTTGGACGTATATAGGTCTTAGCTGACATACAGAGCCAGGTAAGAAATCCAGCCTCCAGCTGTGCCTCTCTTCTTTTTCAATCCAGAACTCTCTTCCTCATTCTTTTTGATTCTTTTATGCAACAGGAATGTGGCCAGACAAGGCTGTAACATCTCACCTTCTTTCCTCCCTGCTTTCCAGAACTGAGTCTCATATGCAAAATACACATGTAGTCAACAGATTACTTGCTGATTGAAAGTTTCCCTGTGGTGATATATATACGGTATCCTATAATTAGGACACTCGTTCTGCACACCATGAACTTTCTTCAGTTCAGAACATTCCTAAGAGCATTACTACATTTTATAAATCATATTGATAATAAATATTAATTGCACATACATATCAAATTCAAAAGCTCTAGCTCTCATTTGGACTCTTGTAGGACTGCATATGACATATTACCTATAGAGATGACATACCTGGCATTTAGGAGATTTTTCTTAATTACGTCCTCCTACGCCACGGGTTAGGGTCTTGTCATCTTGAATACACCTGTAGAAAAAGATGACACTTCCACACTACCCTTTCATATCACGCAGGGACATTTCTCTAGCACCATTTGGCTTGCACAGTTCCTTCAGTGATACTCAGTAAGTCAACATAATTGTATGCGGATACAGATTTCTGCTGGGTAACAGATTCTCAAGAGATTCTGCAGAAAGCATGAATATTTCTTGGTTGCATAATAAGAACCAGTTGCTCCTAAAAGCTGTATGAGTTTCCACAGGAGACTTGTACAAGATCCATCAATCACAAAAGACTGATTTGATATGGAGAAAGGGCAGTCATGTAAGAAAATCTTCTTTCTGAAGATTTTGTATCTGACTGGGGACAGGAGACTTGAACATAATCTGGAGAAGTGCTTATCTCTATAAACATCACCCAAAATCTGAACTTGCTGTCCAAACAATGAGTAGGGTTCGCTGCCTGGATGCAACAACACTGATGAAAGAGAAACTTCTGATGTATGTGAAGGAGCAACTTCTGTGACGCACTGTGGTTGGCAGGAAAAAAAATCAGTAAATTGAGAGACCTCATTGCACTCTACAGCTTCCTGAGGGGACGCTGTGATGAGGAGGGGGTCGGCCTCTTCTCCCAGGCAACAAATAGAACCGAGGAAATGGCCACAAGTTGTGCCAGGGGAGAATTAGATTAGATAAAAGGAAAAACTTTTTCTCTAAAAGACTGATCAGGCACTGGAATGGCCTGCCCAGGGATGTGGTGGAGTCACCGTCCCTGACAGTGTTCAGGAGGCATCTGGATGATGTGTTATGAGACTGGAAGGTTTAGTAGCTTAGCAGGTAGGAGGATGGTTGGACTACATGATCTTGTAGGTCCTTTCCAACCTTGTGATTCTATGATTATTAGACTTACTTGGAGGGGATGGTATTTTTATTCATGCACAGAGGCTCCTGCTGTATTTTTTCCAAGTTTATGACAGTGTCCACTCTTATAGATTTCCTTTCTTGCACACAGCTACAGAGGTCTTGCAAGTGGGAGAAATTCTTCATGCTACAAGTGCATGAGGGAGCCTGCTTTTGCTTTTCCCATGTTTCATATACTCAAAGAACCATAGAATTGTTTGAGTTGGAAGGAACCCTTAAAGATATCTAGTCCAACTTCCCTGCAATTAACAGGGGCAACTATAGCTAAGTCAGGTGCTCAGAGCGCTGTACAGCCTTGTCTGGAGCACCTCCAGGGTTAGGACATCCACTGCCTCCCTGGGCAGCCTGTTCTGTGCCTTACCACCCTTATGGTAAAAAACTTTTTCCTTATACCCAATCTGAATTTCCCCTCTTTCAGTTTGAAACTATTCCCTCTTGTCTTATCACAAGTACAATCCCATTTTTGAGTGGGAAGGTCAAGATTGCCCAGTTACTTATCAAGAGGGACGTGAGAAGTATTAAATGTAGTTCTCCTATGTTTTTTTCCTTTCTTAAAAAAAAAATAAAAATATATATATATATATGAATGTATATGTATATATGTGTGTTTGTGTGTATGTACTATTTTCTTCCAGTAGGAAGAAGAATTACTTTTGAGAGGAGAATTAAGCTGAAAGCTTTAGATTTGGGCAAAAAAACTGAAAGTGCTGTCCCCAGGTGGGCAGCTGTGTCCAGAAGCCCCTCTGCCTCTGCGAATGTTGGGATAAATACCAAAGTCCAAACTCTTCCAGTCAAGTCTAAAATCCACAAAAGAGAAAACTCCCTCAGAGCCCAGCGAATTTCCCTGGAAATGGAGCCCCTGTTATTTTTAACGCTGCGCATTCCAGCCTTGACTCCTACACCTGCTCCTCTGAGAGACACGACCAAGATGGAAGATGGAGACCCTGTATGTCTGAGCACCTGTGTGGCAGGGAGAGGTGTTCCTGAAGGGGCGCTGGGGGAGAGCAATGCAGCCCAGCGCTGCTCTGCCGTTTTGTTTTGTTTTGTTTTGTTTTATTTTATTTTATTATTTTTTTATTTTCGGAACATCCTTCATCGGGGGGATCCGGGTGCCGAGCCCTCTCCCTGAGGCGGGCCCTCTGTCTCCACCGCGCTCTCCATGTAGGCCGCCCGCTGGATTTGCGGCCCATTGTTCGGCCGCCGTTGCCATGACGACGGGAGCAGCTGCCGGCGGACGGGTCTTGGCGGGCGGCCCTGGGCAGCTCGGCGGTCCCGGCCGGGCCCTGCGCCCCGCCAGCCGCGCACCCTCCCGCTGCCGGCGGTGGCACGCCAGACTGTGCCGGATAATGTTTACTAACATCGGCCACATGGCTCCCTCCGCACCGCTGCTCTGCCCAAAATGTGTCAGTCCTAGTGGATTGCCAGGCAGCCGGCCAACCCGTCTGCAACGTGCCGAAAAATCTGTCAGTGGGGGCCACCACCTGCCATCCCACTGGAGATCCTTCCTCCACGGGGCACCGCGGGTTATATTCATCTGCAGACACATACATGTGCGTGTGTGCATTTTTAGGGTGGCCCCGCTGCTTGGGCTGAGCTTGTGGGGAGGCTGTGAGGCGGCGCGCTGCGCTTTCCCTCCGAGCACAAAGGGCTCCTCTGAATGTTGTGCTTAACGCTATTGATAATGCCAGTAGGGCTGGAAGAAATGAGTGTCCCAGTGCTGACAGTCTTGTTTCATGTGTATTTTTACCAGCATGTTGTTTCTCTAGCAAATTTTCAGTGTGAGATTAATGCTGGAGCTTACCTTTTTTTCCTTCAGCCAGGGCAGCAAATGTTGCTGTTTCAATGCTGGGCCTCTGTAGTCCATGTGCTTTAGTTTTTAAAAGAGTGGCATAGTACCCAAGGGAAGTCCTTTGTTGCCCGGCTGTGAAACCTGAATGCAAGCTTTCCTGTTGGAAGCCTGAGAGGCAGAAAATACCAACTAGAACAGATTTATAGAGTATGATTTAGCCTAAGTCATGCCACAGAGATAGAAATATGAATCAAATCCTGAGGAGTAAGTCAATAAGTGGAGCAGTGATGCTTACAAGGCCCGGGAGCTGGCAGTACATAAAATGCAGGTGAACACCATCCAGCAATAGCAGAGAGTGGTTTAAAATAAGTGAAATGGCAGGGAAGCTTCCTCATAGGCAGATCATAATTACTTCCATTAAAACTTCCTTAAACTATTTTAAGATTTTTAAACTTAAAATGGTCGATTCTGGCAATACAAGGCCATCTGAAGTGAAATGAAATTATTAACACAAAACCACTGAAAAGAGCAGTATTGTTTCATTCTTAGTAGCATGTCTTGACCCTGGATAGCCTGTGTTTCAGAAGTATGAAAATAATCAAAAATATAAAATAGGAAGTTAGAGTTAAATATCAGAATTCAGTGAAATGTCATGTAAAAAATGTATATTTGCATTGTTTATATAACTAAAATTAATGAAACATTCAAAAAAAAAAAGCAAAAGCTGGTTCTAACTTTTTTTCTTATTATTATTTCCATTAAGCACTGATTGAACACTTTTGAGATAGGAAAAGAACAATAGGAGATTATTAGAAAACAGAAGACCTGGATTAATTTTAACCTTCTGCCCTATGCCCCTCACGTAGCTTCCTCACCCTCTTATTGGTGGAATCTTGCCTTCTGTTTTCGTTGTGGATATGAATTCAACCAATATTTTGCATGTAGAGTTTGTCATCATAGTTTCATATACGCAGTATTCTCCAATGGCCTAACAAACTGCCAGACAATATGATATAGCAGAATTGCTATGTCACTTCTGAGGTTTCAAGTTCCCACTAAAAATTCTAGTTGAGTCTCTTTTTGTGGCAATAAAGTGGAATAGAACAGTGTGTCTATATTTTGCTGATTGGGTCCTAAATCTCCGAGAAATAAATGACTTCAGTTTTAGGAGGAGGTTAATTTTCAGCGATTTCTCCTAAATGGCACAGTAGTAAATTAAAGGAGTGCTGGAAAAGCCAATATACCAACCAGCAAAAATTAATGCTACATAAGGATATATCTTTACTCTAAGTTTGGATTAGAAAACAAAACAAAATAAAACATTTAGGTGCACCATTTCATAAAATCATAGAATAGCCTGGGTTGAAAAGGACCACAATGATCATCTGGTTTCAACCCCCTGCTATGTGCAGGGTCACCGACCACCAGACCAGGCTGCCCAGAGCCACATCCAGCCTGGCCTTGAATGCCTCCAGGGATGGGGCATTCACAACCTCCTTGGGCAACCTGTTCCAGTGTCACCACCACCATCTGTGTGAAAAACTTCCTCCTAATATCTAACCTAAACCTCCCCTGTCTCCTTGGTTTTAAAATTCATATTTGCCTTTTTAGAGCTGTATAGTTAGGCACTCAGATTAAAGCAAAAGCAAAAATAAAATTGCCATTGTCATACCCCAAAGGGATTCACACTTCAACTATAATTCTAGTATTGCAGTCATCACAACAGCAGGACTGTTGTTGAGTCCAAGGGACTCACAGATTGCCACTGATGCACCAGTATGTGGTGAACCTCTGTAGTATCTCTAAGAAACCCCTGAGTGACACAGAAGAAAGTAGAGTTGTAAGGAAATGTGGCCTTGGTCTGTGATTTTCTTGTTTTGTTTTGACTGCTTTTTTGTTCCGTTGTTTAATAAACTCTGATCCCAGAAGAAGCTGAACAAATAATGATGGACATACATGTTAAAGGAGCAGGCAGGAACCTCTCAATATAATGTGCATGCCAGGAATATTTTCAAGCCCCCATTGACAGAGGCTTTGATTCAGGGCATTTACAACGTAAATAACAAGAGCTGTGTAATTTAACAACTTGAAATGAGTGGTGTTGAACTGGTAACATACAAACAAATAAAGACGGTGATAAAATTTCAGTCAGGTAAAGACAATCCCAGAAAACCTCAGCCTTTCTAGAAAAGTATTGGGTTTTCTTTTTAACTTTTTTGCTTTTTTATTTTCTTTTTTGTTAAAACCTCCAAATGCTTAAAGATTTAAACAGAATAAATAAGAAAATTTTGCATAGACAGTTTAAATGATTTTTTTTAACATAATAAAAACAATTCCTCCTTTCGTATTTATCATCTTGTGTGAATATTACCAGCAGACCTAAAATCTATGTAGTCTGTTCACTTGCCAAACATGAAGGCAGGTTCACTGCTGCTAGCACACAGTGTCTCTAAGTCTAGGATATTGCCCTGTTTCTGATGTGTGTTCCTGACATCACAGCTATCACAGTGCCATAGGATTGTAATAATTCTCTTTAACTACTCCCTCAATATTTTGCCTTACTGTAGTTCTTTGCTTATTTACACCTGTCCTTATTTCTCCCAGAGGAAAGCTGCATGAAGGACTGAAGGGGAAAGTAGCTGAAGCTCCTCAAGAAGCAAAGAGGGGCATAGCCATGTGTAGTGGGATATCAAGCTTAGCCTTGCATCTTTCTTGTTGGCCATTTCATATAAAAATTGACAGGTAAATTAGACATATGTAATTTTTTATATACGGGTTTTATAATCCCACTGTATACTTTTACATTGCTGTGTCATTTTCAAGGAAAACTTTAATTGCAAAATAAAATTTAAAAATTGCTATTGAAAAATTCCATGTCTTCAGCAGCTAAGTCTACGCTCCCATTGCATTAGCAAGAATTTATGATAAAGTAGTTATTTCATATGTAGCACTTTTTAAATAAAGTTTTTAATTTTTTTAAATAAAATTTAAAAAAAGGTTGTCAAAAAGGTAGCTTTGGAGTTAAAAAGAAAAAAGATTGATTAAAGTATTAGAAGTTTCTACTTACTTTTATTTTCTTCTCATCTGCCAAAAGTAAATTCTGAAAAAAGTAGCATTCACTTCAACTGAATAAATGTTTCAAATTTCAGTTTAGAAGTTTCCATGCTGAATAAGAGGGCTGCGGTGAAAGTAATGTCTCCTATTTTATTATTATTTAGACCCACCGCATCAGAGGCAGATGGTGGCATGGCAGTAGAGACTGCACCTTTGTGACAGTATTCTGTCAAAACAGCAGTCTGTGGGGTGGTGACATGAATTCCTTATTGAAGAAAAAGTTCAAGAAGCAGCCCTCAGTGGGCAGAGTGATGTGCACTTTCTTAGGATAGGAAAGGAGTGATCCTTCTGGATTTACTGGAACCAGACAGACAATTCTGTCAACCCAGACATCAATTCTGGCAGCTACGTTGTGACACTGACTAAGCTGAATGCTTGAATTTCCGAAGTCAGATCAGAGAAGAAAACATTTCTCTTGCAGAATGATAATGCCACCCCCATACCAGTTTGAAGACCACGAAGCACACTGATAATCTTGGGTGGACTGTCCTACCACATTCATCAAGTAGTCTAGATTTGTGGCCTTCTGACTTCTGTTTGTTTGGGCCAGTGAAAGAAGGACTGTGTTTCTGGCATTTTCCTAGCAGTGGCACCATCAGAAGTGCCTCTGAAAGAGTCGCATGCAGGCTCTTGTTCATTGCTGGCAAAAATCCATAGCTAATGGTGGTGACTGCGTTGATTTGCTCTGTCAAATAGTGTTATTGCTCTCTTTGTATATGTTGTAGTTTGGTTTATTTTAGATGTATGGAAATAAATTGGAGGTATTACTTTCAGAGTGATCTACATACCATTAGATTCTATAAAGAAAGAACTAAAGCACTAGTAATATATGAAAACAGATTTGATAAGAAAATGAAAGATTTAGTATAGCTGAAGATAGAGTTTGGGAGGGAAGGGGATTCTCTTTTGTTTGTTTCACTGGGAAAATAAAATAAACACATTTTCTCTATTCATAAGTCTGGCGATTGTACAGAGGCTCATATCACCCTTTTTTACTTAGAGTTTTGTGCTTGGACTGGTCTTTTGACTGAAGATTTGTATTCACTGTGAGTCTGTGTAAGTGTCAATCTTGGAGTAGTGTTTGAGGCCAAATTTGTCATCCATCTGCATTGCTTGTTTGCAAAAACTCCTTCAATTCAGTTTTGGAACAATCTAGCTAATACTACTGGCAGGCTAGTTGTCTCCCAGCACTTTGCCTCCCATCCTCCTGCTCATGCTTCCTGCTGTTTCTGAGGCCATATGTGATGTGTTGTAGATGTGGTTGTGGTGCTTTAGATTGCACTGTAAAAAAACTTTAATAAAGCTCCTACCTTGCACTTTTTGTCCTTCCGGGTAGGGCTTTGAAGCAAAGATGCAGTATGTGGGATTATGGCACATCCTTTCATAACCAAGATGGCAACAACCTCTAGTTACAGAAGGAAAGTGGGGGCTCGGGCATATTATATCAGATTGAATAAGAAACACAAATTAAATCCATGGACATCAGTCAGCATGGCTGGAGTGGATCTTGAGATCATAGGGAAAAGAAGAAGTCTTTGGCCTGTTGTCATTCTTCACTCCCCCAAGCCTGTGATTTTCCTTGCTAGGAACCTGGGTTTTTCTAAAATGCAGAATCCTTCACTTGTAGCAACAACTTGCTGCTGGGTTGCTAGAAACTATGTCACAGTATCCTCATTGCTACTTGTAAGTACAATAGATAGGCCAAAAACTCAATGCAGGCTATAATTGTGCCTCCTTTACTTTTATGTGGCCATATCCCATTAGTTCTCTGTGCTCTGGATTTTAGACTGCATAGTACCATTCACATAAGAATCTCTAGGTAGTACAATTATGAAATAATTTCAGCACCCACCAAAAGTGCCCCCATGTGTATACCCAGGAAAACTGCTTCCAAATTTGCTTATTTAAATATGAATTATTTTGAATGTTTGACTTGGGAAAGAAGGAAGTTAAATAGGCAGTTTCAGACTTCAACGTGCATTTGGATATTAAAAGTGCTTTGACAATGAAATAAGAAGAAATTCAGAAATTTTACACAGAACGGTACTGAAAAAAATGCAGTAGCTTTTTTTTTTTTTAAATGACGACTATATTATGACATAATATTATTCCATAGACTAATATAACGCATAAAACTGGGAGACATCATGTTCTTTGAGATAGTAGAAATAAACAAACACAGGGGAAAAAAAATCACAGTAATTTTTGGAAAAGAAGATTGAGTTAATTATCCTTGAAGCAGAACCTTTTAAAAATCACCTCTTTAATTCTGCTCCTTAGAGCAAACACTTTATGGAGAAAAAAAATAAAATTGAAATGCAGACGATTAGTTCATAATATTTTTGTTTTGAATGGAGCCAAAATGCTCCTATCTGCTTTTAACTGTGTCTGAGTAAACACCTCATACATGAAAAACAGGCTTACAATAATTCCAATATGCATTTGGAGCTAGAACAGTTGATCTATGCAGCTTAGAGGAGTTCAGCAGTAAGGTGAACCTTTGTAACAGTCATTAGAAAATAAATTGCTGCGGCTCCTTTGTTCTATGCCAGAGAATAAAAATCCCCTCATAATACTTTTTTTCTCTTTGATAGCTGTTTTGCATGTTTTAAATCAGTTTTAGTGCTGTAGGAACGATGTTGTTAGCCTTTGCAAAAAATTCTTTTTTCTAGGGGCTAGGGTGTCATGCAAAAAATTTGGCCTTGAAGAACCTAATATAGAGCCAGGCTGCTCTGGGAGCAGAGCGGGCACCAGATGGTGACCCCCATTTCACATTTTGTTGGTTCCGTGCCCTTGCTCCATGAGGATGTAGCTGCAATGGGCTTTTCTGCTGGATGAGTTTATGTCCCACACCTGCACCAACTCCAGGAGGGAAGCTAATTAAGGAGGATGGCAGCCAAAGAAGCTTCTGCTCCATGCCTCTTCTCTGCTTCTGAAGAACAGAAATTAATATATGCCTTCTTATATCTGCTCCACTGTTGTCAGTTGTATAATAGAATTTGATAAGCTTTGTTTTACTGTTTGTGATCACATGACAGTACTAAGACCCAGGTTAATACAAGTGATCATAGAATCACAGAATCAAAGAATCTTCTAAGGTGGAAAAAGACACCTACAGGGCATCTAGTCCAACTCCCCTGCAATAAACAGGGACATCTACAGCTAGATCAGGGTGCTCAGAGCCCCATCCAGCCTGACCTTGAATGTCTCCAAGGATGGAAATTCCAGTTCCTCTCTGGGCAACCTGATACAGCACTTCATTAGAGTCATCATAAAAAACCTCTTCCTTATATCCAATCT
>JAPSGF010000084.1:2463142-2479350 GCA_035772895.1 Perdix hodgsoniae
AACTTGCTGAGGGTGTACTTGACCCCACTGTCAGTGTCACTGATGAATATATTAAAGAGCACCAGTCCCATTACTGACCCCTGAGGGACACCATTTGGCACTGATCTCCAGCCAGACACTGAACCATTATCCTTACATCAGACTTGTTAAATGTGTTGTATAGTCCATCCTTCCCCTTCCATTCCCCCTTCCTCATGGATATCACTGGATATCACTGGTGTCTGTTGCTTAATTTACTTGCACAAAAGAAAAAGATACATTTTCTTTCCTTGCCCTCCCCAGAGTCCATCCATGTAAAATGAGTATAAAAGGCTGTCCTTGGCAGTTTCACCAAGGCTGCAAGAAGCGTGATATGACTGAAATCGTAAGTTCACCTTATGAGACTTCAAATTTAACTTTGACACATGGATGGAGTACTTTATAATAGCAATAACAAAAACACTTAACAGCAATTATCACATAAAATATATAACATTATTATTACTTCAGAAAACAACCAAAATACTTCTGTAGAGTGAATTTCCCTCCTCTTCTCTTTACACAGAACTATTAAACCTACAAAATGTGAGATTTATGTTATTGTTTGTTTGGTTTGGTTTTATGGGGGTATTTGTTTGTTCTTGTTGTTTGTTTGCTTGCTTTTTACTTCTAGCATAAAATTTACTGCAGAATCTTCTGAAGGAGTATTTCTTTTTTGATACAAAGTATTTGGAATCCCGATGTAAGCCTAACAGGTGAACCAATGCTTGTAAGCTCTGGGTCTTTTAAGAGAAGCTTCTTCATCAGTATTTAAGTCTGGTGAATAGCTCACTGCAGCTCTGTTTATATAGACATATGGTGTGAAGAACACTAATACAGTTGTCCGTGCACAACTGTAACAAACAATCTGCTTATTGTGTATTTTTTTAGGCAACACTTCATGCTGTCTAACAGGTGGCCCCAAGTTACAATAGGCACACTGTCAGGGTAGAACAAACCCCATTTACACAAGAGTCTTGACTGGAGATAGTGACTAAGGCAGCCTGCAAAATCAACCTTAGAATATGATTGTTTAAAACGTTTAAATGCCATGAACCTCTGATGAATATGAGTCTTGCCTTTTACATCCTCCTGTTGGCGCTCAATCTATCTCAAGGCCAGTAGAGCTAATTCCTCTCAAAGAATGAATGCCAGGCAACATTTTTAAATCTCCCTTATATTACAAGTTTCAGGTTTAGGGATATAATACTGTATGATTTATATAAAAATCAAAGCTGCATTTGTTTTAATAAGCCTGTCAAGGCTTACTACAGGTTTTCATTTTCTTAGAACCATAATTTCACCTATAATCTCAGCTTTAAGTGTGTTGCACACTGTGCATACATAGGAGTATTATTGTAGCATGAAGTTTGTTCTTGTTTACTGCATAAAGGGTAAGGTGAATCATTCAGCTTTGTCTCTAAAGATGAACCTCTTTTACATTTTCATTCTCTTTACAATTTCATTCTCTTTTATGTTCTTTCCCCCAGAAATTCCTTCATTATTCCCTGTTTTTTTCTTATTGATGTTTTCTTCTTGGATATGCAATCCTGCAGTATTACGTTTTCATTTGTTCTACAGGAAGCTGATTTTTGTAGGGTTTTTTTTTTCTTTTTAATGTATTTATTGAGTGGAATTCCCCTGGCAGAGAGGGAGTTTCTCACAGGATAGATCTCTGTAGTAGTTGGAGCTCTGTTTTTTTTTTTGTTTTTTTGTTTTTTTGTTTTTTTTTTCCCCCATAAAGTCATAGAATGGCTTGGGTTGGAAGAGAGCTAGTTCCAACCCCCTACTGTAGGCAGGGTTGCCACCCAGTAGATCAGTTGCACAGGGCCCCATTCAACCTGGTCTTGAACACTTCAGTTCTCATTGAGCTTCACTGACTTGGTGGATCAGGTCCCATGTGAAAACAAATGGTAGGGTGATGGAAATGGATGTCCTAACAGTGCTGTAAAGCCGGGGCCCACATGATCATACCTGTTTGGGAAAGTAGACAATTATTTACATGACATGGACAAAGAAACAAATATTCTCAGACCATGATCCATCTCAATTAGCTTCAGTTACATATGTATTCAAAGCTAATCTTCTAGGGTCTCCCTGCAGCTAGTGGTGAGAGATGGGCACCCCCAGAAGGCAGTTCATTTCATAACACGGCAGGTATTTAAGACAGCTGTGAGAAATCTCTTCAGAGATGCCCATCTTTCCTTTAATAGCAGGGAATTCCAGATGAATAATGCCTAACTTCTGAGTGGTTACAGTAAAATGAAATAAATCTCACTCATTTTAAATGGATGTATGAATATAATAATAAGCCTTTTTATAAACCTTTTTGTGGAATGGTGTCTTCCCACAAAACATGCTTTTTTTAGTTCTGCAAGATGCTGAGTGCATCTTGAGTTACCTGAGTTCAGCAGGACTCAAGAGTGCTGATTATTTTGTGAAAGGAATGAAGCATCTTGATAGCCTTGAATAATCAAAAATTAATAATTCAAGATTTGGATGTGTTTCACCCTTAAGGATTTTGGTGCTATGCTGGCTTTTAACTTAGAATGATCAGTTTCAAAGGTTACTTACCCAGAGAAGTGTTCTCATTATTCTCATTATTTTTTCCTGCTTTTTTTTTTTTGTTTGTTTTGTTTTTTTAATCCCAGTCCCATCCCTTTTAGAAAGTCAGGGAGCAATCTGAAGCACCTGTGTATTTTCTCATTATCTGGATGAGAGTAGATGGAGGCTGAAAAAAATCTCACTAAGAGAATGAAAAACTTTCAAAGGTTTTAGTGGTACTTGAATGAGGCTACTACTGCACTGATTTGTGAGGATGCTTTGCTTAATTTAAAAGAAGAGTTACCTTAGACACTGTGGCTGAAGCATTTCAACTGATTTGCTGGAAAGTCTGAAATAACTTTTTTAGAAAGGACAGGCAAGGTAGGAGGAGGGGGGAGTTGTCTTCTACGTTAATAACTGGATAGACTGCCAGAAACTCCCTCTGAGAAACAGTCAGGAACAGATGCAGAGCCTGTGGGTTAAAATTAGGGGCAGGACCAATGAAGGACAGCTGGTGGTCAAGGTCTTCTGCAGGCCACCACATCAAGAGGAGCCTGTTGATGAGGCCTTCCTGCTTCAGGATGAGGGATATCTGCTGGCATAAAAACATAGTGAGCTGTCAGTGATACTAGAGTCCACTGACAATAACTTTCTGGTTCAAGTATTGAGCAGGCTGTCTAGAAGTGAACAGTTGCTGGACTTGGTGCTAACCAATGTGGAGGACATTGTTAAAGATATAAAGTCAGCTGGGGCTGCAGCAACCATGCCCTGGTTTAGTCTGTGATCTCAAGAGCCCGGCAGAGTAGAGTTGGGACCCTGAACTTCAGGAGAAATTTCAGGCTGTTTAAGGAATTGTTGGATGAGATCTCTGGGGAAGAAGACCTTAGAGACAAAGGAGTAAAACAAAGCTGGCTCTTCTTTAAGGATGCCTTTCTGAGAACACAAGTGCCCTCCATCCCTCAGAATAAGAAAGCAGACAGGGGAGGCAGAAAACCGACCTGGCTTGCCAAGGACATGCTGGTCAAACTGAGGGAAAAGAAGGGCAAGTGCATGCAGTGGCAGCAAGGATGTGCTACATGGGAAGAATACAGGCGTGCTGTTCAGACTTGCAGGGATGGGATTAGGAGAGTCAAGGCACAGATGGAACTAAACTTACAAAGAGATGTTAAATATAACAAGAAGGAGTTCTACAGGTATATAGGTCAGAAGAGAGGCCAGAGAGAGTGTACCTCTTCTGCTAAATGAGGAATGAGGGCTGTCTGAGGTACCCAATGAGTTCTTTGCCTTAGTCTTCACTGGCAGCCAGGATTTTCACATCCCTGGACCTGAACCTATAGGTTGGAACTGGGGTAGTAAACTCCCCTCTACTGTAAGGGTAGAACAAGTCTGAGACTGACTCATGAGACTGAATGTGTATAAGTCCATAGGGTTGGATGACATACATTCCAGGATCACTGGCTGATGTGGTTGCCGAGCCATTTTCCACCACATTTGAAAAGTCATGGCTGTGAGGCAAAGTCCCTCTGGATTGGAGAAAGGGGAACATCACTCCCATTTATAAGAAATGAAAGAAGGAGGATCTGGGGAAGTATAGCTTGGTGAGTCTTACCTCTGTGCCAGGGAAGATCATGGAAGAGATCCTTCTGGATGACACATTAAGGGGCAAGAGAGACAAACGGGTGATTTGAGGAGGCAGCCAACATGGCTTCACCAAGTGAGGGTCATGCCTGACCATTCTGGTGGCCTTCTATGATGGAGTGATGGCATTGGGCAAAGGGGATACAACTGATGTCATCTACCTGGACTTTTGCAAGACCTTTGTCATGGTCTTCCATCACATCTTTATTTATAAATTGAAGAGAGATGGATTTGAAGGCTGGTCTATTCGGTGGAAAAGGAATTGGTTAGAAGGTCACAATCAGGGAGTTGTGGTCAATGGTTCAATGCCCAAGTAGAGGCTAGTAATGAGTGGTGTTCACCAGGGGTCTTTCTTAGGTCCAGTACTCTTTAATATCTTTATAAATGGCATAGATAATGAGATTGAGTGCACCTTTAACAAGTTTGCTGATGACACCAAGCCGAGTGGTGCGGGTAAGACAGCAGAAGAAACGGATGCCATCCAGAAGAACCTTGATAAACTCAAAAGGTGGGCCCATGGGAACCTAATGAGGTTCAACAAAGTGAATTGTAAGGTTTTGCACTTGGGTCGAGGTAATCCCAGATACATATACAAACTGGGAGAAGAAATCCTTCAGAGTAGCTCTAATGAGAAGGATTAAGGGTCCTGGTACTTAAAAACTTAACATGAGCCTCCACTGTGCACTTTCAGCCCAGAAAGCCAATGATATCCTGGGCTCATCAGAAGAAGGATGGCCAACAACTGTTCTGTCCTTGTGAATCCACACCTGGAGTACTGTGTCCAAATCTAGACCCCCCTCCCCCCCAATGCAGGAGATGTGGAGCTTTTGGAGAGGGTCCACAAGAGGGCCATGAAGATGATTGGGAGCTGGAGCAGCTCTCATGTAAAGACAGGCTGAGGGAGCTGGGCTTGTTCAACCTGGAGTAAAGAAGGCTGTGGGGAGACCTCATTGCAGCCTTCTAGTATTTAAAGGGAATTTATAAACATGAGGGAAATCAACTTTTTACATGGGTAGATGATGATAGGACAAGGGTAATGGTTTTAAACTAAAGGAAGGTAGATTTAGATTAGATGTTGGGGGAGGTATTTCACTAAGAGAGTGGTGAGATGCTGGAACAAGTTGCCTGAAGATGCTGTGGATGCCCAGTCCCTGGAGGTGCTAATGCCAGGTTGGATGGGGCTCTGGACAATCATATCTAGTACTTGATCTAATGGCTGGCAATCCTGCCTGTGGTAGAGGGGTTGCAAATTGATCCTTGAAGTCCCTTCTACCCCAAAGCCATTGTATGTACTCTGTTGAATAACACGGTACACATGCACGCCTCTCAGATTTCATTCATTAATGATCAGATCGTGAAGTTTTATGGATCCAGATAATTTAGGAAGAACATTTTGCAGTTCAAATTGAAGGCACAAGACACCATCTTAGTACACTGACTCATTTTTTGGGGGGATCTTGATCATAAACGATATCTAGGGTGGTGAAGCAAAATGGAGATTGAAGCCATAAGAAAGGAGTGTTTTCATATTATAGATGTATATTTGTATGCCTGGATAACTGAAAAAACACATTTCCTATAATAATCCAAACAGACTTTCGGAACACTAGTACTTCCATTAGCTGCTATCAGATATAAATAGTCTGAATTTTATGGTTTTTCCTACTCTCTAACAGCTTGAGATTGGCTTGCAATACAAAATTAAATGACCTCTGCAATATATTTGTTATCAAAATGTATATAACAATGTGTAAAGTCCATATCAATACTGAGTTATCTGGAAGAGTTGTATTCAGTATAGCTATGTACGTTTCAGAATACAGTCTAAGACTACAAAGCTGACTGATTTCTGTAGAAGATACCACTCATCCTTACATTTGCTTAGGAGTCAACATTAAGGTCAGATACCTCCGGAATTTGATGCATAAAGAAGGTGATGGAGGTGACTAGGAAGAAAGCATAGCCTTTGGGTTAGAGTCTGTGTAGGACATCATGTGTTGTGTGGTTATTAAAAATGGTAGTTTTAATGAGTGCCATGTGGTTTCAGTACTTTGCAAGATGATACTTCTATAAATACAAGTTATAGAAATTCATCAGATAGACGAAAGCAGAGGCGCAGCAGAAATGCAGGCACCTGAAAAGAAACCAAACTGATATTAACCAACAATATAGAGCAGTTTTCTAAGAGAAACATCAGCATTTCTGTTTCTAGATATATCTGCAGATAAACTAAGTGTGAAGTAACACTTTAGCACTCATTGAATTTCTTTGAGCTTGGATTGTATTGGCACCTTGCTTGAACTTACATTTCAAATGCTTGCTAAATCCAAGTAAGTGGCTAGATGCCCTGTTATTCACTGGAGAGGAGCAGATTCCTTTTCAGTCTTCCAAAAGAGACTGCCTATTTTTTATTAACCTCTACAGCATCATGCTCAGATAACAATGGTGAGTGTGAGTCCATAGTGAATACAGTTCTGTGCTCTGTAAAATCACTTCACCCTCTTACTCCTGGGGGAAAAAAAAATAAAAAATAAAAAAATTGGAAGCAGAGAAGCAGAAATAAAACTCTTCATTCTTGCTGTAATTTTTGACAGCTGCATAAGGCAATTGTTACAGGGAGGAGAATTAATACTAAACTCAAAAAATTTTCAGATGGTGTGAGCTCAATGTCTCTGCCTTATGTTTGAGGAAGAATGATACACCTGAGGCACTTCTGAGTCTGGACATCTGCTTTACAGTATGTTACATTCATAACAGCTCAGTCTAGCAGGGGTCACAAGCTCTTCAATTTCTTCTAGCGCCTCAGGGTTGTCATTTGTAAAGTTCTCCAATTAATTTCCTTTAATAGTTGCACCAAAACGCCTTCTGATAAAGATATATCTGTGTGTGTGTATATATATGTATATGTATATATACTTACTGAGTCTAGTGCTTACTATTTAGAAAATGCAATCAAAATAACTTTTATTCCAAAAATAGTGTGAATAGCTTTTTTTTTTTTTCTTCTGTGAATAAGAAAGTCAGTGTCAGCAATTACTGTCCTTTCTGCCTTGGGGGGAATTCCCTGTCTTTAAGAATGAACTGCAATAAAATCAACACTCTCTTCCTTTTACAGGCTTTACACCTGATGTCCTTAAAATAAATTTTGCATTCTAGAATACGTGCTTTAATTTCGTTTCTGGAAGAAGCTTTTGCCTGTACTTAAGAAATTGAAGTAATTGTTCAAGTTATTGTAGAATATATGTCATTAAAGCAGGTGGAATGAATCTATGAATCTCTCTCCTTTTAGTCTAATTGCAAGATACCTTCATTTTTCCTTCACTTGTTGGCCTTTACTATAATTAACATAGCTGGAATGTTCTAGTGTTTTCAAGACCACGCTGTTTTCCATAGTCAGAAATTACAAAAACCAAATTAACAGGTTTAACCTCAACAGTTTTGCTTTGTTGGGGGATGGAAGTAAGAGAAGTGTGGTATGTCTCTGCAATAGTTCCATTGCTGGAATTGCTGTACCATGTCTTCAGAAAGATAATGCAAACCAAACTGAGTCACATTCAGAATGCATAAGAACAAGAGTGTATTCCTGAATGTGGGTGCTAGGGGTTGAAATTAAAAGCACCTGTTCACCATGGGGCTTTAGCACATAATGTATAGGAACATGCTCTCACTGACTAATGCTGATAGGCATGGGGCTTCTCAGACCCCACCAAAACTCAATCCAGTTATGGATTGTCCACCTCAGCTGGCTATCACACAGATGGACTGGGTGTATAGTTATATTATTCAAGTAACTGTTGTTTCTACTCTTTTTGGGGATGAACCTCATCACTCTTTTCTATGTATGCATACAATATCATCAGTCTGCATTCCACTCTGTGTTTGTTTCTACTTCATCCTTTCTTTCTCCCTGCATGTTTTTATCCATTTTGGGTTTGAGTGACTTTTTTGTTTGCATGTTCTGTGTGGTATGAGGTGTTTTTTGTTTTGTTTTGTTTTGTTTTGTTTTTTTTTATAATGTGTATATGCTTCTTTTTATTTGTTTTAACATTTTGGTCACTTGTTATTTGGATCTTTTATATTTATTTTCTCCTGAGCCCCCTTTTTTCTCCCCATCTTTTTAATATTTGTTCTGTGTACCTTGTTTGCTTTCCATATATTTTTTCTATATTTTTGCTCTTAAAAGGCCACCTAAGGTTGCACTGCCATGGTACAGTCTGCCTGGCTTACCTTGGAATGAGACAATATTTTCCCTGTGCTCTGAGGTCTGTGGTTCAAATACTCTGCCTTTTGCCCACCTAATGGGGTGAGAACCGCTCTATCCATAGCAGACTATTTCTCCCTTGAGTATTAGGCTGCTGTGTGATCTTCTGAGAAGTTTAACACTGGATGCAGTCAAACAGAATGATAGCATTTATTAAAAATGGTTTCAAAGGCAGAAATCACGTACCACGGAAACATGCTATAAAATGAAACATACAGAAATCATATTAATAAAAAGGCTCTTTTAAGATGTTGTTTGTAGTGCTGGAAACATGGCCATGGAAGAAGATGATATAATCCATAGGAACACCCATTCTTAGAAATCACAGCTGGCCTGTTTCCTCAGAAGCTGACAGTGTTAGAAAAAGACCAAGAACCAACTCTCAGGTCCTCATCTTTCCAGCCTTTTCTTTCTGTAGGAATCCTTCTCTCTGACTCTACTGCAGCCATACTCATCAATAGTATATGCCCTTTTTTAGCATCTAGAGGCTTTGTATGCCCTTCACTGATTTCTTGATTTGTGTGGTGTCAGATCTCAGACAGACACCCCTCCTGTCTCTGGGTATTCACAAGTAGATGTTATTAGCCAACATTTTTCCCTTCCACCCATGCTGTGCAGCACCCTGAGCAGCAGTGGTTGATTTAATGGCTCTCCACATCCCAGAGCTGGCTGTGTTCTGATTGCTCTGTGTGTTATCTGATTGTTGAACACCTCGGGATCCCTTATTACCCAGACACTTTATCAATAACCCATGCTACCTCATGTCAAGTCTCCACCTAAGCACACAGGAGCAAAACAGTAAATGTTCAAGAAGCTCAAGGTAGAAGCAAGGCATCCATTTTTGGTAAAACGGATGGTAAAATCGCAACCTCTCTGTGTAACAGACTGCATTAATACCTAGCTATCTGCTGGCAATTTGAATGCAAGTCATCACTATAGATTCTCTTCTTTTTCTCCTTGTTTTTGAAAAAAAAACATTAGCTAGATTTTTTTTCTTCATCTCTCTCTCTCTTTTTTTTTTTTTTTGTTAAATACCTTGGTAGGCTGCTGGTAATCTACCACTAATCCTTTCTCCTCAGTACACACATAAAGAAATAAAAGATGCCAGTTTGTGGCTTAGCTGCATTCAGGAAAACTTCCGTATTGCTGCCAAGAACTGCCATCTGCCACCTACAAGCGCAGGTGCCAGGGAGTCTCCTCTGAACACAAAGCATAATAATATAACACAAAGGACCAATGTGCACTAATAATTGCTAAACACACAGAAAGAGGGGCCAGAACATTTTTATAAAAGTTTACTTAGTCTGTGGAGAATTTGCATACAGATGGCTAGGTCAGGGTGCTGTGTATGCCGCCTGGGCCACTGTGGGGTAGGGCTGCCTTCAAGCAGCCTTTATAAGCACACACGGCTTTTACTATAGCATAGTGTTGTGGAGAGACCTCATTCTGCACACACTGAATAGTCATTCAAGTAGCTTGCTTTGAAATGAGAAAAGACCTTGGATAGGGGGAAAAAAAGCAAATTCTTTTCTTTGTGAGACAGAGGAGGAGTGTTGGGAAAGAGGCCAGAGGACTTAAAGAATGTGGGTTAGCAACCAGGAATTAGAGGAAAGTTTCTGTGGAGACACACAATTAGATATGTGGCATTCACCCCTCTCCTTCTAGTGGGCAACAAGAGCAAGCACATTTCAAAGGGTTCATCATCTGCATGAAACAAGGATAGGGGGAAGAAAAAGCACCCTAATTTTTAAAGTATAAAGAAAAGTGTAACTGTCTTAAAATAAAACAAACCCAAAGGTTAAGCAGCAAGAAATTTCCCGTCAGCTAAGGCTGCGAAGACACAAACCCTGAATTTAGTTGATTTGTTCTGTGTGTGTATGGATCTGAAAATGTCCATGTGTGCATCCGAGTTCATGTGTAGATGCCTGCTTAATATGTTGTTTTAAATATGAAAACACTGCTATAAGACTTTGTCATGAGTTTATGGAACACCTTTTTTTCCTGGAAAATGTGACCACAAAACCCAGAACAGTGCTGCCTTATGCAGAATACTTATGGCGAGTATCAATATTTAGTTATGATATAGGGACCTTTAGAAAAGGTGAAAAAGAGGGTGATCTTGAAAGATGCTCATCTTTATCAGCTTTCAAATATGCTTAACTGTCATCACTGCCTTTGAAATAGTTTGCAGTCTAGGGGTGTGGTTTAGTTTTTTTCGTTGCAGTTTGCACCCAGCTGCTTTCTTCAATAGCTGCACATCAGTTCCTGATTCTGAGAGAAGGGGAATTGGTTGCCCACGCCTTTCACCTGTCTCACAGAACACCGTAATAACAATAACAAAATCAATCTGTTGATTCCCTTCCTGCTCTTTTTCAGAGATTCTTGAGAAAAATGTAACTGTTTTACCCACATGATCTTACTGAATTTCTTCACAATTTTTATTGATCCTTTTTAGAAAATAGTAACATAGCTGCAAAAGATAGGTAGAGAGCATAAAATCACAAAAACCTACACTTTCAAAACTCTCTATAAATTCATGAAGCAGAGAACTTGGCTATCTTGCGATCCAAAGGATTCCAATTCACTGCAAAAATCCCATGAGGTAACAATATATAAAACATGATTTAAAGGAAAAGAGCAAGAGATAGGGGTTTGCCCAGGGTCACAGAGGAAGTGTAGGAGAGGTAGGAATTGAATCCCAGTCCCCTGAGTACCAAGGCAATTCTGTATCCATTATCATTCATCCTACTTTGAGAGTGCTAATTGATTTTGACTGCTTAGCATGAGCTCTTTAAAGGGGCCTGGTTTTCAGGGCTGTTTGTCTCCTGTAGAATGTGGGGCTGAGGTCTGGGGCAGGATGAAAAGGGCAGGAGCTGAGAGGCTTTTCAAGGACTGTGATTACTGCAGGGGTGGGTGCTTCCTCCCTGACTGCTCTTACCTCATCTTATGGCCACGTAAAGTGGGTTCCTTTAGCCTTTACACTGTTATCAGCCTTTCCTGGGACAAAGCGCGGAGATGGAGTGATCATTTCCTCCACTGCGCTTTCGGTAGGGAGGGGTCTGAGATGCGCACTGCTGTCCCTAATGCTGGGTTTCTCACAGTGCTTGTTTCCTTCAGGCTTCCAAAAAGTAGCAATACCTGGGACTGCAGGAGGAGAGCAATCCCTGATTCTGTAAGTAATGCCCTGGATTCCTAAGATTACACTTGGTTACTGTTTTAATGTGCCCATCCGTTGGAATCAATAAATCATCTATTGCTTATATAAAACTGCAACTTTGAAAGTTGAAACAAACCTGAAATATTTACATGCACCAACACCTCCAATACTTGTATTTTCTTATTTGCATATTATAGAGGCTTTCCATTTGACCAGCATCTCATGACACTGTGCTTTCTTAAGACATTGTGGCTGCACAGCAAGTCCTTTCCTTAGCTAACCTCCACCTCTCACCTCTCAGCGCTGGAATTCCCCTTTCATAACACTTCATGTACAATTAGGGTGTAGAGGTAGACAGGGAGGAACCAAGTGGGAGGTCTCCAGTAGCTCGTAACAGTCTGCAGCTGCTCACCAGGTATGTTCCAGAAGCTGATTCAGGACCTAACACAGCGAATGCAAAACTGGAGCCTGATTTATGCCTTTAACTCGATCTCTTCTTTGAAATCCTGACTTGAACAAGAATGAATGGAATTGGAATGATCATTTTCTGGGGAGTTGTATACCTGAACGACAGCATGACTATGGGAGAACACAATAGCAGCTCCCTTTTTTAGATGTAGGATCTATAATGCATTTCATGAGCCTTCTGGGCAAATTAGGAAAAAAATAAGTTAGCAATGGATGGAATCCAGGTTTCTAAATACCAAACACTGCAAAAATTCCATATAAATTATCCCTTCAGGAGCTGAGTTTTGCTTTGAATGCCTTCTTGGTCTATGAGGTCTGAAATTATGCCAGTCTGAGGGAGTTCCAGATACTTTCCATAAAGGCTGCTTTCCAAAATCTTTCAAAGCAATCACAGGATCTCTAAGAATGTCCTAACCATGTCTTCCTGTGCACACCCCCATAACGGTATCATCTGAGCTACTTTGATCCCACTGCAATGTCTTTAGCAAATATCGCAGTGCAAAATATTTAAAGCAAACTTTTATCATGACTGATTAGATACCATACAAATTTAAGACTCAGTCCCTCCCCCCCGCAAGTTTTATGTCACTGGTAATATCTAGAATGAATAGCTAAACTTAAAGCTTGGAACTTAAATGACTGAAATTGAAATGAACTTGAAGTTTCTGCTCAATGTCTCCAAGTGAAAACTTGGTGACACATAAAACAGTGAGAAGGACACTGACTGATACAGCATTAGAATTTGTTCTTCTGTGCATTATTATCTTTCTCTAAAACAAAAACAACTTTCTTACTTTGGTATGGATGAATTAGCATTTAATAGATAATCATATACAGCTCAGGGCACTGCTGGCTTCCTTGGAAAACAGATGGTTTGATGTAGAAAGTCTGGAGTAATTCTTAATGTGTTTATGTACTTCCCAGTTCAGAGCATCTTTTGGAGTCATCTGATACTAAATTTGTTCTAATTCTTCCAATGGAACTGTATTGTAAAACTAACCTTTCTCAAGAGATGTCTTGCACTAAGTTCACGAAGTATCCTAGAATTCATAAAGACATGTAAAAGTATTCATACCTGCTTTTTAAAATGGAATTAATAAGAAGTGTTTACCAAATACAGGAGAAAGCTGTATTGATCTCACTTTTCTTACATCTTGATACAGATGATATGGATAAATAGTTTCTTAAGCAAAGTGTAGGACGTATCAAAATGTTGGAGGGAAGATTTAGGTTGTATGTCAGGGGGAAATTCTTTATAGAGAGAGTGGTGAGGTGCTGGAACAGGCTGCCCAGAGAGGTTGTGGATGTCCCATCCCATCCTGGGAGGTGTTCAAGACCAGATTGGATGGGGCATGGGCAGCCTGGTCTAGTATTAAATGGGGAGGTTGGTGGCCCTGCCTGTGATGGAGGGGGTTGGAGATTCACGATCTTTGAGGTCCCTTCCAACCCGGGCCAACACCTTCCAAACAACCCAGAAAGTGATGGAGCACTCTTTTAACACATCATTTTAAAATGGTTTTCCTTAGCTCTTCTCATTTCTAGAAGCAGGGGGAGTGAGAAGGAGAACTGAAGTACGTAGAGCAGTTTCTCATGTATGGTAATGGAAACAACTCTGAAGAGGCACGGTAGAGTGGAAAAATTTGGTGACCATAGACATTTCATTTAGGGCCCTGTTTTTAAATGTGTCTGCCTAAATATGGATTGAAGTTCCTAATTCTAGTAAGTGAAGTTTGTAATTCTGTCATCATTGTCTTGCAAAAAAGAGCAGACGAGACTCATATCTCAGAAATAAAATGGAGCATAGAATTATGAAGTACTGATATTGTGGGACACTACATTTATTTGTAAAAGTGTTGCCTTTTTAGCACTATTCTTTCCTATTATAGCACCATGTTTGCAGTTAAAGCAATGACTTTACTTTCTCATACATTTTAAAGATTATGTAATGAAGACATTAAAAGAGTCCTAATTACTCAGTAAACTGGTGATGTCTTTTAATATCTGAGACAGACCTCTCTGAGGCCATTAAGCAGCTTTTCCATTGCCTGCAGTGGGTAATCAAACATTTATATTACAGAAAGAATTAATATCACCCTTAAGAAAACACATTCCACAGATTTGTTTTCCTGTTGTAGATGTACCTTCTCTTCTCAAATTACAAAGGGCTTGTCATGAATTATTTCTTCTGCTTCATATAGAGAACTTCTACCTGTGAAGGTAACTGAAAGAATAACCATGGAGACACCAATTTTATGGTAATTAAAAAAAAAAAAAAAAGAAAGAAAGAAAGCAACTTTGCTAATCAGCAAACCCTTTGATCTGGTTAACCCTAAAGGTCAAAATACCCTGACCCCATCAATGTTCTTGCTCAAATGTTGCCCTGCTTGGGTCATTTCTTCCATTGTTTTATTCATCCCACATTAACTTCAAAACGAAGCTGGAGTGCTCCTGTGTACCTAGCAAATCTTCCTGATTTTACAATTAGGTGAAGGCCCATTGTTTCACTCCAAATCAGTTCCCATTGTGTCCATTCAGCAAAATCGTTCATTTCCCCAGACTAATGACTACATCCTATTCGAGGCTGTAAGCATTTTGTCATTCTGACCGCGGAGGCTATTTAAGCCCTTTGATCTTACCTGTTATTGCCCCACTCTTCAGCTGCTGAGCTGACAAAATGGGCACTGTTTGAGCTACAAGGGTAAGTAACTGCATTCCCATTTGGAATGTGTGTATGTGAATGGAAGATTATGTGAATGTAGAAAGAAACATTATGAATCTTTAATTTTACAGTAATGTGTGTGACTTGTGGAGAGCTTCAGTTTTGAATGTGCTGCATATCATCCCCCGATTAATAGGTTGTTGTTTTGCCTTGACGTCTGAGAGTTCTAGCTCTCATTTCAGTGGGATCAGAATTGAACCAAATCCCTCAGTGCTTTCAGAATGTGCATCCTCATTTTATAAACTCTTATGAAAGTTCATGCCTTTTAAACAGTGTTTTGCAGTGGGAGAAAAGGAGATGAGCCAGAAGCAGCATCCCCAGCATTCTTCAGAAACCGTACAACTGGGAGTAGAGGTGGGCAGCTCTGGTTCCCTCCCCTCTGCCTTTTGCAGCCTCCACAAGATAATTGGAAGAAAAGTGATTGCTTAGAGGAGTCTGTTCCTGTGGTAGTGGATTAAAACAAGAGAGCTAGTGGTTTGAATGGATGAGTTGGAGAAAAATGTGATAAAGAACAGTTCAAATTAGTGCCATAATCTGCCTATAGCCTGGCAGTTAATTAGTAAAACAATAGCAGTAATTATGAATATTAGAAAATGACTATAAGATGGCTTAAATTGCTATTTGTTGTTGATGGAATAGGAAATGCCTTTCTGAGTAATAGTGTTTAAAACATTTTTTTTTTCTATAGTTAATTTTTCCCAAGCTAGATTCTCATCCCCTCCTAGTCTGCAGATTACTAAAAAGGTCTTTGTATCTCCCAATTTTGTATAGACTTTTTCCAAAGGCATTAATTCAGATCAACGCCTGAGGAAGTATAAATGAGTTCCTGGTGGAAAAGAAGATCCCCTGCCTCAAGCCAAACATGTTCTGACTTTTTCTCCTCGTTGCAATGTTTCCTGTTTTGAAAACCTCTTCTTTCAGGTCAGACTGAGAAAGTTCTCCTGGAGAGTGTGCCATTTTTCTACTGGGTGTTTTCTTCTTGAAGTTTAAGGAGGAAGCATGAATTTTTAAACTATCAGTCTAAGAACTAGTCATCACACCGCAGAATTAACAAACACATTTGGCTTATAACACAGCAGAACCAGTGGATCAGAATGAAAATATTTTTATTTCAGTAAATGAAATAAATGTTGTATGCACCTACACCAAATCCTATCATTTTCCACAGGGCAGGATAATATTTTAAAAGAAATCAAATAAACAAACAAAAAACACAAGCCTTATTTTTGTCAAATAAAGAATCAACTGCATAACTTCATATGTATGAGGCAGTGGGCTACCTTGAATAGAAAGGTAATCTATCTAAAGTGCACAATTCAGAAAGTTGGCATAAGGGAGCAGGTGTTCCGTCCCATCTGGCCCTCCTTTTGACTCACTGCAAAAAGTTAATGTCTCTCTTATAC
>JAPSGF010000084.1:2488179-2524864 GCA_035772895.1 Perdix hodgsoniae
TCCCTTCCCTTCCCTTCCCTTCCCTTCCCTTCCCTCCCTCCCTTCCTCCCTTCCTCCCTTCCTCCCTTCCTCCCTTCCTCCCTTCCCGTCTTCCTTCCTCTCTCTGTCTCCCTCCCTTCCTTCCTCCCTTTCTCCCTCTCATTCTTTATTCTTTCAATCATCTCTTTTTTCCAGTTGTTTCTTTTAAAGTTGAGTTGGTTTTTTTTTTCTAAAATGGGCACCCATGCTACTACCTAAGAGTATATTTATGAACTAAAGCATGTAACGTCATTGCATATTTTTTTAATCTTATAGTTGGTCAGATGGACTGCTAGGAAAACTCCTACTGCAGCATTTCTGACATTAACATCATAGCATAGTATTGACATTACCTTCAGGAACTTTTGATAGTGAAAGTGGCATTTCAGTAAGGTGAAAGTTGCAAAAACTTCATGCTTTAATGGTCAATTACAGACTAAGGATATCTTATCTCCAGATATGTGAGTCATGCTGTAAAGCTCACAGGTAGCAAGCTTTGTCAGTAATTACCATTTCACTATTTTACATAATTGTACTGTAGGCTGGATCTACCTGAAATAATATAATGGCTCAATATCCTTTGGCATAATTAATGTCATAGATTCTTATTTCTTTGGTGCTTGTGGGTAGAACACTGTCTAGTGTAGGTGAGGTAGTAGGAAAGTTTGGTCATTTCTATAAGCTACACAATATGCTAAGGTATTTACTCGTGTATTTTCTGAATAGGATGTGGATATTTTGTATTTCATGCATAGTTAAAATGATAACTACTCCAGTTATCATTCTGAGGCTATATGATTGCACGTTGTCTCTTGATTTCAAACATTTCATTCGCAATCTGGTTATTGCAAGATCATACAGCACTGACATTTGAAGGAGCTAAAAGGTGTAGAACTTTCTTCATTTAGTCAGACCCTAAAGGAAGTGGAAATAGTGATCTTAACTGTAACCTTTGGAGAAGAGATGTTTTTTCCTGTATTAGAATTACAAAATTAATTCATTTATTGCAGATAGTTCAAGGAACCTGCTGGGAGGCAAGAAAAGAAGATCTGCTGAAGACTACAAGGATACAAAGAGATCAAAAGATGCCTAAGATCATTTGTGGCCAGAGTGGATAACTAATTACCCCTGTGTTGAAATATAGTCTACCTATCATTTAAAATTAAGAACTGTTTACCCGGTGCTTTTCCATTTACAGCATGCAGCTTACAAATTTTATGATTGAGTATTGTTAAAGTTGAAAGGGTGTCTTTCAAAACTTGTTCTGAGCAGAACCAAAATGCTCAGCATCTGACATGGCAAATTCTTTGCAGAGCCAGGATGATTTGCTGAAATGCATCATTTTGTCATTTTGTCTTGTGGCGTCCATATGATGTCAATACTCTCTAGAGTGAGAATAGGATTTGTTAACCAAAGAGATTGCCATCTGGACACAGACCTCTGTTCTCCTGGTTACACAAATGCCAAATAGGTCATCCAAGGATCAATAAAGTGGCTCAGCACATGCTTAGACCTTTGTAGGGTAGAGCAGGTGAAGGGATGAAGCAGAACATGACTGTTTTGTAAGAGCTATGTTACTCTTTCCAAGGTCTGAACTCCATAGTGTCTGAGAGCTTTCCAGTCTATCTGCTGGAAGATTTGTCATCCTTTCTTCTACAGAAAACAAAAACAGTTGTCTTGGGTTTTCCCAAGGAAGGAATAGAATAGATAGTGATATTTTCGGAGGATATTCTCTCTTCTCCATCACGTTGATACTGTTGATACTCAGGAGATTCTGAAAGCAAAAGTGTAGGATTCTGTATATTTGTATAGTCATTTTCTTTAAAATATTTTTTTCCATTCATTTTCCAATTTTTTTTTCTGAACCACCAAATGATTTTTTGACATCTATAGCACCATATTCCAAGGAGAAGCAAAATTTCTTATGAACCACATTAGAACTATCTCATTTTGGTTCTTGGAACATCTTGTTTTGAAAAACAAACAGCAGAAAATTTCTGTTTGACTTCCTGCAGCTACCGTAGGCTGACAGGCCTCAGTCATCTTCCCTGCTTATTTTTGTCTTTTTCAGGTTAAAGGGCTCTAGCCCATTTAATCATTCTTCTATTTACCCATCTTGTTTACTAAGCCAGCATGTTTCTTTGCATGTACTTTGTTCCTTGTTATGTACAGTAATTTTAATTCTTTTTTCATTTCTGCTCCAGGACAAGAGTATCAGTTAAGCTTAAAGTAGGATTGCATAATATACAAGAGATCATTTCATAATATTAAATGGCACAGATATCACTGTGAACAGCTTTATTTGACCAGTACTGTATTAATTCAGTAATGTCACGTGAATGTAATATTTATGATATATATATATATATATATATATAAAACAGCAAATGCAAATGGATCTTTAGCAGAGTGATTCACAGTTACTGCTGTGATAAGCCACTGATTTTTCAGGAGTACAGCAGACTTTTTAGCAGCTGTTCAGTTTACGTTCAGCCTCAGCTGCTGGACTGCTAGCTTTTCTATTGAAAACCAAATGGAAGTAGGTTCTTTTCGTCCCAAGATTTCCAGAGATTCCTTTTGTAAGGTGACTCGAGTACTCCCTAACTAATTCAGGCATTCTTTAGCAAGCCATTCACAAAACTTGAATATGTCTTATTTTTTCACACTAGGCTTTCTGGGAAGAGACTGGATGGAGCAGCACTGAGACAAACCTTGTCAAAAACTGGATTATAGAGCAACAGTTATCTTTTTTGACTTTGGTGAAACCTTTTACTCAGAAGGAACAGCCTCACTGGGCTACCATCTCCTGGTCACATCATCTCTTATTGGACAGAAAATAGTTGTCTTTCATGTTCCATAAAAGCTTCCTAGTTAACCCTCTGCTACACCTATGGTATTATGTGTTGGCATTAATGCTAGGCATACAATTTGTTGCATAAAGGTAGCAGATTTCTTCCTCAATACTGCACAGCATAAGTGCCCATGATTTCCAGTCAGTGAAAGAAATCCTCAGTTGTGTTAGCATTTTGACCTTGTAGTGTGTCTACCTGTATTTGAAAAACAATGTGGATTAAAGGGTAGACTGAACTATTTCACCTAATTTTCAGTTTCTGGAAGGGTAGCATTTCAGGTTGGATATTAGGAAAACCTTCTTTTCAAGAAAGGGTGATAATGCACTGGAACAGGCTGTCCAGGGAGGTAGTGGAGTTCCCATCCTTCCATCCAGGGAGGTGTTCAAGAAATGTGGATGTATGGCACTGAGGGACACAGTCTGTGGGCATTGTGGGGGGTGGCTGACGATTGAACTAGATGATATTAGAGATCTTTTCCAAGCATAATGATTCTGTGATTCATTCCTTACCTAATCACTTTTGGATTTTCTTATTGTCAGTAGAGTACAGTCCATGATGTTATTAATCATCCAGTCAGATATGTGCCTCTAATTTGTGATGAACAGATTGACAACATTTACTGTGTGAACTTTAATGATTAGCCCTTCACTGAACTAGTTCAGATATATTGTACATGCCCACATTTAGTCAGAAGCATTACACTTTTTCAAGTATTGGTACCATTCTGTCTTACCTAATTCCATCATAAGTGACACTGGAATGTCAAAGACTTGTGTCTTTCTCATCATCCTTTCCTTTATCCATCTTGGTTTAGAGTGTGTAAGCACCGTGGGCAAGAGTCTGATCCTTCCCAAAGTCCAGAGCAAGATGTTTTTGTTTATTAATTTTGGATGTAGGTGATGAAGGTCTATATTTTGATTTGATTTTGCCACAGTCTTTTTTCTACAAATAAAGAACTACTTTAATTCACAGGTGCATTATGGTAATCTGATAAAAGTCATTAAAGATCATCCTAATGCAATGCTATGAGCACTCAGGAAAATTGGAAAATGCAGTCTTAATTGAAGCAATGTGAATAACTCAGAAAATACACTATCCAATTCCTGTTTTTTATTCACAAATTTGAAACAGAAACTTTTATTTATTTTCCAAGATAGATTGATAGAGTTGTCACTGATAATTTTAGAGTCAAATTTCATTTAGCAAGTAGGTTTCTAGAAGATTTTCATAATTCTTCAGTATCTGGGATTTGGTTCTGTAATTATTCTATATATGAATGAATGAAGGAGTAACTGTGGTTCTTTTCCTAAAGGAGTGAATATAACATCTAAACCTAAGTTTCCAGCAAATTCTTGTGGTTAAAAATTTAATTTCTTTAAATTCTTGATATTATTGCCGCTTAAGACACTCATTTGCTTTTTGATAGAAATGAAACACAAAATATGCATGAGCTCATTGAAAGTCAGTGTCTTTAAACTTCAAATGAATTTTAACTAAAATTCTTGATACTAAGAAATTTAAATGACTTAACATCTATATACTTAAATGTCGCAACTGACAGAAAGACCTAGTATGATTTTATCTTAAGTGAAATATAAACAATATAATTTATTTAAGTCCTTGACTGGAAATATGGTAGTATCATTTTTATGCTGATTCCTGAGTATCAGATGAATCTTTTAAAATGATTTGGCATTTTCAAAGCAAGGAAACCTGTATTGCTTGTAGTCCTACAGAACAGTGGATTTTGTAGTGTAGATTTAGCCAAACATTGGCTTGACTGAGCGTCTAGCACTGTTATCATTACTGTTGTAAATAACCTTAAAGCATGGCAAAAGGGCCAGGAAAGGCTGAATTGAATGTTAATGTGGTGATGAGAATGCTTAGTTTTTTAGCATGGCATTTCAAGTTTTAGAATGAAAGCATAAGCCATCTCTTAATTGATGTGGCAGGTCTCCGAAGTGGGAATTAGCCCGTGCTGCTTCATCTGTGTTGGTGTATTCATGTGAATGGTTACATGTATTAACAGTAAACAAAGGAGTTTTCATGGTGAAGTCTCAGCATTGAACAATCTTCCTACTTTGGTTCATTTTTCTTTCTAATAAATACACTAATTTAAGAAAAGTGAAAATTTACCTGTTGTGGTAGGACGTGTTTAACTTCAAATGTATTTTTTCCAGTGGGTTGTCTCAATATTTTCAGAACAAGTTAGGAAGGCTATTCGTTACTTTGGTCTGTTGCTGTTGGGTACTTTGAGATTGAATGTTATATTCTGTGACGGAAGAAACAGTGAGAAGTTTTGATTTGATTAAATGTGAAAGCTGATAGACTAATTCATGTTATAACTGAGAGCTGGGCTAGTCATTGTATTACTGAGATTAATTGGATATTTTAACAAATTCCTGAGGCCATGTTCTTTCAGTTACACATTTGTTTTATCTAGATCTATAATGCTACAACAATTGAAGTTAAATAATAGTTTTCAACTATTTTGGTCAATCCAATGTGAAATGACTCTCTTTAAATTTTTTTTTGTTTAGGCTAAGGTTACAGTTCTTTAATCTAAAACAATTTGGAACAGGGCTAAACCAAGCCAAAATTTTTGAAACAAGTGTCAAAAGGAGTGATTTTAATTGGACCAGTTTAACAGAATTGAGGACTGAGTTTGAGCGAAAATGGGGCATAGATCCATTTCACTTGTCCCCTCCCCATCTCATTTTCACTTTGATCTCCATGAAAGTGATAATGCCCTGAGCTACATCTGAGCAAAATGATAGAATCATAGATCTTGGGTTGGAAGGGACTTCAAATATCATCTAGTTCCAATCCTCTACTGTGGGCAGAGTTGGCAAAATGTGTGAAGCAATTTTATCTTTTCCCTGCAGCATCATCATTTTAGATATATTGGGACTCAAATACCTGAAAACCACTAATCATTGCTAGTTTTTTGTTGTAGGATGTAAGAAATATTTTGTGTTGCCATGTGTTTCCATAGCAATGCTGTTAATCGCTGACGAAAACAGAATACCTGGTAAGACAAACTTTTCATTTGTCATAACATGGCCACTCTTGAGTTCTGAATGTAAAAGTCAACCTTTGTGCTTCACTTCTAAGTCTGTAGGATAATGTGCAGAAGCTTATTTTTCTTGAAGTAAAACATTCCTTTACAAAAATTCTCTTAAGCTTGGGTCAAAAACATAGGTGGGAAGAAAACACTAAGAAACATAGTTGCTGAAGAGAATCAGAGGCAATTTCATAGAATCATAGAATCATAAACTGGCTTAGATTTGAAGGGATCTTAAAGATCTTAAAGATCACGTAGTTCCAATCCCCTTCTGTGGGCTGGTTGCCCCACCAGCCCAGGATGCCCGGGGCCCATGTAACCTGGCCTTGAGAACCTCCAGGGATGAAGCATTCACAGCCTCACTTGGCAGCCTGTGCCAGATCCTCACCACCATCTGAGATTTTCTTCCTAACATCTAATGTAAATCTCCCCTCTTTTAGTTTATAGCCATTCCCACCTATGCCTAAGTATGTTGTGGATGGAAACATCAGCTGAGGCCAAATTGAAGCCTAGTGAGTGCCTTGTCCCAAAATTATTCCTGGGGGAAAGAAGAAGACCCCTCAGGAAGGCTTTTCCATCTTTTTGTTGGAGAGCTTTAAGGCTACCAGTTCTTCTTCAAAAATGCATGGCCTTATGAGCAGGCAGTGAAGCTCCAGAACTCAGGACCCTCACGCCATGCAGAGGAAAGCACACTTATTTTTGAACCGTGTATGAGTTCACCTGTATGTAGTACACCCAACACCGCCCCTCTATACCTGCCCAGCATAATGTGTATGCTGTACGTGATTACAGGATGTAGGAGACTGACTACAGCCATGATGGGAGGAAACACCATGCAGCAGTGACTCTGTTTCTTATGTTACCTGAGATGGAAGCAGGTGATTATCCTCAGGAGCTGCCTTATCCTTTCCTGGGAGCTCACACAGCTGGAGTGAAAGAGGACATTGAAGGAGCTCATAATGGTCACTTAAGAAGCATCTTCTGGCAGTGGCATGAAAAGCTAAGAGCAAGTGTTGATAGATCACACTTTTAATTCATGGTGTATGAGCCAAATACAGGGATGTGGAAAGAGTCTGTGGCCTATAAGTTACAGGCAGCTGTATCAGAAGAGGAGTCTATTTGATTGATTATTAGAGGATGATGATGAACTATGAAAAGAAAAAAAAGAAAGACAACGTGTACCATTAAATGAAAAACATTCTGCATCCCTACACTGCCAGATTTCAGAGCTTTCTGAGCTTCATTTTTTTCTGGAGAACAAGGTTGTTCCCTGGTAGTTGGAGAAACATGAATAATTAGACGTTATTAATATCCAAGCATCTTTAAATATTGGAATGTCTTAAAATATCTGCCAGTTTTTAGATTTTTTACTTGCAGGGCACATTGTTTCACAGAAGCAAAGTCTTCTGGATGTCAGAGGGAAGTTCTTTACAGAGTGGTGAGTTGCTGGAGCAGGATGCCCAGAGAGATTGTGGATGCTCCATCCCTGGAAGTGTTCAAGACCAGGTTGGATGGGGCGCTGGGCAGACTGATCTCGTACCAGATCTGAAGGTTGGTGGCTCTACCTGTGGTAGGGAGGTTGGAACTTGATGATCCTCGGGGACCCTTCCAACCCTATTCCACGATTCTATGATTCTGTGGTAGCAAATTGAAGAGTGAGAGTGCCCAGAAAATCAGACTTGTTAATCTGTGCTGTCAAATTAGCTGAACGGTTGCTGGCACAGGCACTAACCTGGAGAATAGTCTGAGAGTGAGCAGAGGCCACAAGTCACTGATTCTGCAGCACTTCTGCGCTTCATAATTCTGCAGATTGAAGGAAGCAATGCTACACCAATCTCTAAAGCTTCGGTGCTGTGCCCCAGTCCTCCCCATGCTACAATCCACATCACCTGAGAATATGAGAATGTCTTGTCTGCAGCTGTCTTTTCCAAGTAACAACTTCACAGCACACTTAAGAAGCATAGCTTCAATTTACATTTCTAATTAGAGGTAGGATTAACTTTAGCAAGCATTCCATTGAATTGCTTCCTAGAAGAAAGCCACAACTAGGCCAAAATAGCTGGAACAATAGAGAAGAAAATAAATAAGAAAGATAACGATTTTTCCTTGTATGTTAAAATATGGCAGTATTAAAAATCTTTTTCATTGTATGAATACATTGTTGCAATTTTAAAACAGCATTAAAAAACTGAACCATGTTCAAATGATATAGTATTAATTATGTTTCAAACATCTCCAACTTTCATAGTCAAATAGTTATTCCTTTTAATATGCCTCAAAAATATAAACATGACAGAAAAATCCCAATAGCCCAGCTCAAAAAGGTGTGATAGCTGTAGAAAGACAGAAAGCCAGGATTGTAATGCATTTCTGTTTTGTACACATCACTGATTTTTGTTGTTCTGTGCTTTCTCTGAATTTTGGTGTTGTTGAAACAAGCACACCTTCTGTTTGTGTGTGCTCCACAGAGTACCTTTCTGCCCAGATGTTTGTGTGACACTGTTCACAGAGCAATGTTATATCTGTGGTTAAATAGCCAGAATATCAGTGGGTGAGCAGCAAAGTTCTTGTGGAATTTATTCTAGCTTTTGGCTTGTGGCTAGATCCATTTTTAAGTTTAGCTCCAGTTATCCATCTGATGCAAATGACTCTGAGTTATCTGTTCTGTAAATGCCAGATGCTGTCATCTGAACTCAAATCTTTGCTTATTGCTGTAAAAGATAGCTGTATTTTACCAGCTTCTGTTATTTAAATGAGCTGAACATGTTTTGCTGATCACTTGACTGAAACTAAAGCATTGTGAGTATGTGTGCTTTGTTGTCAGCAGCCAGTGAAAGATCAAAGGGATGGCACTGAACGCTGTCACAGATTCTAATTAATTGGCACTTATTTGCTTACATCTCAAGTTAGCCCATGAGCAGTCTCCTAAATCTGAAATAATTGGTGACTTGTTATATTTTTTTAAAATAATGTTGTATTTTATTTTCTACTTTGTACATGCATGCTGTTATGGTTTTAAGGAATATTTATTTTAAATATTCTAAACATATAAAGAAAATTTCTTACATTGAAGAACACCCTGAAAATGGGACATAAACATGCCCCATTCATAACAACTTCCCATAAAAAGAAGGTTCCAACACTTGCTCTTCATTTAGACAGTACAGATCTATACATTAGATCTTCATTTATACATTATAGAATGTATGCCATTTGATCTAATGTTGAAAGAGAGTTCAGACTAAACACAATTGTAGTCACAGTTTCAGATCGTCCCTTTTAGGATTCCTAATGCAGCAAGGGGAACTCAGTCATTAAAAAAAAAAAAAAAAAGTATAAAACTATACATTTCCCTTGAAAACTCTTTTTAGATACTGATTTTAGTCATTAATGAAATTAGCTGTTGACTGGAAACACAGTTGAGTTTGGACTTTCTTGTTAATACAAAGAGACAAATATACCAGTAATGTACAGAATAACATACCATGATTTACTCTCTAGCTGTTGTGTACGTATTTTCTTGTAAGTTAGATTAAGGCTGAATAGAACTATAACTTCACCTCTGGTTTGGGAGCAGAAAGAAGAAAGTGGTTGATGTAATTAGGATAGCTGTCAAGGCCTGTCAAACTGATGGAGGTTTGTTTTTGTTTTTAATTTGCCTGTGCAGAGACATTAAACAACTTATGATTAGATTCTGTATGAAAACTCTTTCATTAAGTGGAATGAAATTTCTTAGATCAACTGTCAGAAAGTAAGGGTAAGTGTGAAAATAGTGACATCTAAAACTGTTAGACTATACTAATTTGTGCATTTTTAATCTTTGAACTAGTTAGCCATATAATTTCAAATATAAAGAGATGCTTAGATCAGTGGATGAACATTAAAACCACAGCAAATGTAGAGAAAGAAAGTTTGTGACTTATTACCTGTTGGTCCACTTAGGCATAACAAAAGGTATCCAAATTTCAGGCCAGAGTTTAATCTTTTAAAACCAAATCACATAACAAGATACATTAGTTCCCACCAAGCTTTCCGGATTACAAAAAGCTTCTCATATATCTTTTCAACAAAGAAGAGCTGTTGACCATGTGCTTCATATTCAGCTAGTTTGTGCTCAGCTCTGTTGACGATAAGAAGCAAAACTTTGAGATTTGTTTGGTGGAACAGAAACAGAACAGATCTAATGAGCTTGTTATAACAAGCAGTGTAGAAGTCCAGGTGATCTGGAGTTGTGGAATGGTGAGTTCTGCCAAGGCCAGTTTCTGCTGCTGTCATCTGGGTATACAGAGGGATATGACTGGCTTTGAGTTGAAATTTAGTGCTCCAAGCAACTGGCTGGGGGAAATATTTTTCATGGGTGTGAGATCTTATTCCAAGTGAGGAGACCAGAGGTCCTTCCAAGAGCTGACAAAGTTTATGAACTGTGGGTATGTACTCTTAATCTTAAAAAGTTATGTCATGGCAATGAACTTTAGAAGCCTCATGAGGATAACTACCTGAATTCTCTTAACTCAGCTTAAAAGCTTAATGAAATGGTTTTGCTTTGGTGATAATGGCATAGTTGTATATCAGGGGGAATGTCTGGAAATATATATCTATTACTTCTTGTTAACACTTGAATTTTTTTCACCTTTCCATTTTATGTAGTGGTTGCTTGAGGATAAAGCTCAGAAGACTCGTGCTTTTGGGACTTCTTTTACATTATGCAAATTGGAAGAGAACTTTCTGAGCCTCTGAAGATTAACACATTCAGGTAAGATAAGGGTTGATGTGTCAATGGGATGTTCTCATGCTTCATTTTTGCACAGACCAAGTACAATGTTTCTGTCCCAAACCATATCACATGTTTTAGAATGAATTTATGTTGAGAGAAACCACTAGTGAGTAAGAAGGAGTGGCCAAAAATACATGTTTTTCTTGATAAATCTAGGTATCTTATTTAATGTCACATCATCAAACATGCTTGAATGAAGCTCTCAGCTCCCTTTGCTTAAGTTTTTAGTTCTCTGAGAAGAAACATCAGAAGGAACACTTATTTGCAAGGAAAGATCCTTAAAATTTCTTATGCCTCTTCTTAATATTAATTTCCTACTCAGGATCTGAGGAATAGCACGAGAAGTGTGCAGAGAATGTATTCAGCAGCAAGAAAGATCCGCTGTTGCTTGGGGGAATAGCAGTTCCATGCAGTGGTTGTCACATCTTTTTAAACACTGATTAATAGGTGGATCTGTTACTGAAAGCATGCGTGTTTAATTTATTCAGAGAAGTTGAGTGTATGTTACCATGCACAGGTCTTTTGCTCTAGCATAGCATTTCACATTTAGAATGTTGTAATGTTACAACTACTGAGAACACAGTGGAAGAGAGATGACTGTTAACTCCTAGCACAAAATGATAAAAATACAGTGTGGTCTGTAAGAGATATAAACTGATGTACAAGAAAGTATCAGTGATAAATTTAAATAGAATAAAGATGAAGTTGTCATCAGTATTTGGATATGTATTCTTAGATTAGACATTTTCATTTGTGACACCTAGTTCCATATTCTTTTCATCCACATTGTTTTATGGGCAAATGTGTTATTTGGAGAACAGCATGTGGAAACACTATGGAAATGGCAATTCTGTGAAATACCATTTGAGAACAGAGACACACTTTTAAACAAGGAATGGAATTCAGGTCAAGCATCACAAATGAAATGGTTATTGTAAAAGCAGTGAGAGCTAGCCATCTGCCACTGCAGCACTCAAAGGGGCTGAGATGCAGGGTCTCTGCAAAGATATTCCTGTTGCAATATCAGTTAAGGCCAACAGAAATCTCAGCTACTGCCATTAGTATAGGAAGTGATTTTCTGAAGTGACATATATAATACACAGCTTAAAAATGTTGTGCTTGTGTCCGTGGAATAAAGTCAAGCAAGGAGACGAACTGTCTTATTTTAAAGAAGGCAATTTGCACCCCTGAAGAAAATGATCCTGAATTATTTACTTGGAGGCTTATTATAGCTCCTTTTTTGGCATGAATAAGATGTTCTGTGTGTTGGTGCCATGCTGAAGATTTAAATGTCCCACACATTTGATCCAGGCTAGGGCTGTGGCAACTACTGCACAGCTGATGACAACAAAGGCTGGTTTCAAGCTCATTGTCATCACCATGGTGTTACACCAGATGAATGGGTGGCATTGATTCTGATTGGCATATTCATTCACATGCATTCAAAGCTCATGAATTTTACTTAACACGTCCCTTTGCTTATTGGCTGGGATTTAATTGGAGTGATGTATTGCAGCACTGCTAGATGAAGTGGAACAGTTTCTTTTTTTTTTTTCTTTTTTTCTTTTTCCTTGTTTTTCTTTCTTTCTTTCTTTCTTTCTTTTTTTCTTTTTCTTTTTTTTTTTTCCATTTTTTTTAGTCCCTTTTCTTCCAAACCTCCCAACTAGAGATACCACAGCATTATATTTTACAATCACCAAAGCATTTCCATGTATGGAACCTAGTACTTGGCTTTATATCGAAGCTTGCATTTAATATTTGGAGACAGAAAAATAAATAGACATAGGAAGAACTCACACGGATTTAAGTGTTGACTTTCATTACTGGGCTCACAAATTGTTTATTTAGTGTTTCTTTTTTTTTACATACCAAGAAAGCAAGAGGTCTTTTTTTTGTCTTTGCTTCTATGATTTTTTTCATCTTTCCCATATTTTAACATCTTTTTCAGCTAGTGGAGGAGAATCCTGACCTATCAGCCAACAGATCAGATTGTTGGTAGAATTCCAAGTAGTGCATAAATATGAGATTATGTATGTGTATCTTACAGATATTCTCTTGTGTATATACAAATTTATACACATTTTTACAGGATATAATCAGAAACATTCGGAAAGAAAAAAAAATGTTTTCACAGAAGAGAGACCTATGTTGAGAGTGTATTCATTGTCACTTTTAGCCTGAAAAGCAAAAAACTTTCATCTGAAAATCAAATATATTTGTCAGCAGAATACAATGAAATATTTGGTTTGAGGTCAGATCAATCCACGTCAAGATATTTCAGTTTGCTGAACAAGATCAAAGTGTTTCATTTCAAGGCAATTCTGTACACACTGTGAAGTGAAATGTATTGGCAGAAGCTTGCTGCAACATAGGGTCAATATAGAAAGTACCCTTCAGGAGCAATTAATGGCATCCATGGTTCCTGCTCTGAGCTACATCTGGAGGTCTTGAGGCTTTCTCCATTGTTTCTAGAATCCAAGCAGACTGATCTTCTTGGGCAAAAGTTATCACTGCGAATAATGTCTGCCTGTGTCTGCACGAGTTTCTTAACCCCCAGCCTCCTTTCCCTCCATTCCTCTTGCAGGAAATGGCATCAACCAGTCTGTAATCCCATGATAACTCATGGTCTTGTGTCTTGCTGACTGCAGAAGCTACACGAAAATCGTTCTGTAAAAATTATAGAATGGATTGTAAGCAATGCACACAGATAATGTGCAAGACCATTTTTAACTTACTGGTGAGAATATACAGGAATTACATGTGTGAAGGCTGCTCTGAAAGTATTGCCTCCTATTTTATTATGTAGGCCCATGATGTCAGAGGCAGATGTTGATGAGGACGTACCTTCCCACCATCACCCTATTACATGTTGTTGCCATGTGACAGATGGCAGTGAAGGGGCAGTCTGACAAAATGGCGTCTGGCATAGAAGTGTACATGAAGCAAAGGTGTGTCACTGAATTCCTCCATGCAGAAAAAATGACACCCACTGACATTCAACAACACTTGCTGAACATTTACGAAGACCAAGCATTGTATGTGAGCACAGTGAAGCAGTGGGTGTTGTGGTTCAGCAGTGGTGACAGCAACAGTGGCGCACCTCTGCTGGTGCAGATTTTTATGATCATGGCATGCAGGCTTTTGTCCAAGGCTAGCAACAGTGCATAGCTAATAGTGCTGACTATGTTGCAAAATAGTATTTTGTAACTGAATTTTCTCTGTCAAATAGTATTATTGTGCCCCATCCCTGGATGTGTTCAAGGTCAGACTGGATGGGGCCCTGGGCAGCCTGGTCTAGCATTAAATGGGAAGGTTGGTGACCCTGCATGTGGCAGGGGGGTTGGTGATTCATGATCCTTGAGGTCCCTTCCAATCCTAGCAGTTCTGTGATTCTTTGCATCTTCTGTATTTTCCATGGAAATAAAAAGGAGGCTTTACTTTTGGAGTGACCTATGCATATTCGTTGTATTACTAATAGCATATGTAATCAGTTAAACCAAAATCACATGAAAGATTTTAATTAGTGTGGATATAAAGCTACAAATATGTCAGATAAGACGTAGAGAGTATTTGAAAGACAAAGGAAGAAAATGATGATTTGGATTCCCGTTGGCTTTAGCTTAGTTGGGCAAGTGTGTCAGTAATTTCACCATGCTCATTTAGTATGTAGAAGTAATATATGGAAAAATAAGACTGTATCATGCACCTTTATGTTTGTTGTTTCTATACATGATTATGTACTTAGTGTTTTCATTCTGGAATGAAGAGGTACCCACTGCTTGCTGTCTTCAGAAAACTGTCAGGCAATGCAATTCTGACTAGTTTTTCTTCTTTCCAGCTAGCTAATACACTGATGTGCTCAATAGCATGCTATAACTATGAAAATATAGTCCTTGCCTTGCCAAAGTCTGAACATCTCTGAGGCAAAGGCCAGGAAAGCCACAGATAATCTAAATCATAAACTTTTTTTTTTTTTTCTTTCCCCAGACTATTGCTGAGTTTCTTTGTTCCTGTTTTATGTGTCATGACATGATTTACTGCTTTTTGTGTACTGAATCAACCATGGTTGTTTGGAGGTAATAAAATTAAGATTATGAACATCTGCCTAGCTATAAGTGGTTCTTTTGGTTTATGTGTTTTTTTTGGTGTGTGAATGTAGTTGCACATATACCATTGTCTGTTTTGCTCACTGATACACTAGTAGAGAACAAGTATCACTTGCTTTTACAGAAATACATGGATGTGTGCACATACCTCAGTTATGGTAAAATGAAAAAAAGATCTCTGTCACTTGATATCTTTGAATCAACAGTTCATGAATAACCTGATAGAGCATACATATAGAAACTATTGGGCTTTCCATTCTGCAATTTCAAATAGCATTACCAGCCTGGACTCGTTCTCTGGAGACATCCTAAATATTGCTGGATGGGCTAATGCACTGTGGCTGAGAATGTGAAGCTTCACATGTACCTTTTTCTGAAAGTTTTTAAGAAAGTCATACATAACTATTTGTTCTAACCATTGCTGTGAATGTAGTCGAAAAGATTGGAAATTGGTGGGAGACCTTCTAATCTCTTCAGCACTAAATTAAGCTTTTTGTGGTTCAGGGTAGACTATAAAGTTTTACAATTATGATACTGGGATATAAAAACAACTCTTTCAGAAAAAGCAAAAATGTTTTTTTTGCGCAATGCTGAAATCCCCCATTTTCTCAGTCAGTTATTTTCTTAGTATGCAAACTGAAATAGTTTTATTTATTTGAAAAAAACAAAACCAAACACCAGATGTCAAAAATACAGAAATAAAAAACCCGTAAAAGAAAAGCACTGATATTGGTATTTTGTCTTCAAGTTGCATTTTATGTGAGTCAGAACATGGAAGACATATTTGAAGTTCCAGTGGTGAATCAAAGCAGATCATAAAATCACAGAATCATAGAATGGCTTGGATTGCAAGGGACCTTAAAGAGCATACAATCACAGAATCATAGGGGTTGCAAGGGACTTCCAGAGATCATCTAGTCCAATCCCCTGCTAAAGCAGGTTCCCTGCAGTAGGTTGCACAAGACAAAACTTCGAAAGCCTGAATCAATATGTGTTTAGAGTCATAGGCTGCAGGGGTTAAATCACACTGACAGTGAGGCAACACTCAGGTGTGGCGTGGGTCTGGGTGCAATGTGGATCCAGGCACAGTACTGCTAAAGAAGCAGTAGAAGCAGAGAGCAGTGTGATCTGTTCTAATGGGAATTAATGGTGTATCTGGCCTTTGCTTCCTCCAAGGGAAAAAGCACTATCTCAGTACATTTTCTTGTCTCCTTCCGCAGGAAAACAACAGTCATCACAACTACAACCCAGGACAGACTTATCCCATTGGAAAGAGCAAATATTGCAGGAAAACTTTCTCCTTTGATGTATCTATTAGCAGAGAATGGTGCTGCTAGGGTATTGGTGCTGTTTTATCCTGTATGCAGGCTTTTGTGCAACTCACACATTCCAGCTCTTCATCAGGGAACTGCTAGCTTAGCAACATTAGCATGGTGTCAATATTTGTCTGCCAAAATCTCACCATTAAGTACACTGCTAAAAGCTACGTTTTACAGATACTAATTACTGTCTTTCCCTACCTTCCCTTCCCTTATCCTATCCTTCCCCTGCCTCATCAGGAGAAGGGATCACTTCAGCCCATAGACTCAGTGGTTCTTATCACCAGCTCTTACATTAAAGAGACTAAGTACATTTGTTTGGACATAATTGTTAGTTATGCTTATTCAAGGATTTTCAAATTTCCTATGTATATTTTTTTCTCTTTCAGTGTTTTAGCCTGGTGTCGTATGCACTCTACTAAAAGCACATAGAATATTGTGTGCTCCTGTATGTTTTATACCTCTTTTGCTTTTCTAAGACTGCTTTCTGTGGCAATTTAATGCCGCCACACAGATGGCACAGAAGTTTCAACTGGCTAGAATGAGAGGAAATGAGCAGTCTGAGTAGCAGCAGAGGGTATAAAATAGCTCTCAAGACATTTCCCAGAATGAAAATATGGATACTGTATTATACCACAGTCCACAAGCACTGAAACTGTAAGACCCACATTGGACTTCTGAGAGCTGCCTCTCCTAGTTCCACTTATTGGAATTATTTTTTAATATGATGAATCTACATAACATGAAACATTAGAACTTGAAGTAAGTAATACACAATATGTAATACTTATTTGTTTCAATTGGAATTGGGCGCTTTTCCCAGATCTGGACCATTAGTTCCTGATGTGGCTGTGCACATGCAGAGGATCAATCAGGGACAGAAATAAGCAGATGAATGTGCAAGTGGCATGAACTGTGTTAGTTGCCTTGTCTTGATATTACCAAAGTTTGGTGTGGCCTCACGTCTGTGGGCTCTAGGCTGCCATCTATTTCACCTAACTGTGTCTGTCCAGAGCACTGGCACGTGTGAACTGCTACAGTACAGACCCCATATTGAGGGAGATGGGTTGCCCACAGCCACCCACAGGCAGGTAACAGGGACAGCCTGAGATTTGGACAATGAGGCAATAGGAGAAGGTAGTTCTGTAGTAAGAACCAAATAGGTTCCCCTGCTAAGCATGGGTTACAAAACACAGAAAAAAAATAGCAAGATGCTGTTAAAGCATTTTAATATCTGTAGATAAAGGAAAGCGGAAAATCATAGAATAATAGAACAATTCATTGAATGCATCATCTGCAGATAAAGGAAAGGTCCAGTGCATTTCCCCTATATTAGTGGCCTTTTCTGATGGACTAGGTTATAGGAAATATTTACACAGAGCTACAGGCATGACACTGCACCTATGGCTTTTAGAGTGGCAGCAGGTGGCTGGATGTCATTCTATATAGTATCTCACACAGGACCAGGTGAGATATTATTGACAAACATAGACAAGTGAGTGGAACCTTTGATCTCCAAAACAAAATGAACATAAAGACTCTTCTAATTTGTACTGAACAGAGATTGTAAATATTACACTTCTATGATAAACAATCAGAAGAAAATTTATTAGTTATTTCCATAAGTTGAATTTTTCTTTGGTACGTATTGGCTTATAGTACATATATACTGCTCATAAAGACGTATAGACACAATGCTCATATTGTGAATAGTGTAGGTTTAATATGATTCAGATATGTCTTTTGTGAATATATATGTGTATATATATCTTTCTGCATATACATATACGCATTTTTAGAAATATATGCATATATAGCTATAGATATACATAGATTTCTGGATCTAGAAACATGCATCTTGATTGTCATGCAAAGACATATTTCTGTTCAAACAAATGGATATACACATATACGTAATAAAATACGTATCTGGGAAAACATCCATACTTGCACTCGCAGATATATCTATCACTACATAATATAAACAGAAATACAGATAGGGACATCACGTCAAAACTTCACCAGTATATACCTTATTGTTATGAGACTGTCATCCTCCTAGTTTATAGAAGACTGAACACTGAGCAGAATTTGAGCGTAAGCCTACAGTACCAGCTTCCACTTGACTCCAGCCTTCGCTTTGTCAGTCAGCGCGGCTGGTAACAAGTAGGGGTTTACTGGTGTGATAGGTGAGCTCCATCCGTCAGGGCTAATGTTGTGAGACAGTTGTGCCTCCTTTTGTTTCCGTATTCCCTTGAGGACACATTCTGGAGGCACAGTTGTGTTTATTCTGCAATTTAAAACAATGTCTTTGTTGTTGTTTTGTTTTTTAAAGTCAGTAATCGCGTTTGCTTTACTTCCTTCCAGCTTTCACTAGAAATCACTGTTTACCAGTTTTTGGTGTGGCCAGATGACTAAGTCAATATATATTAAGGAACACATAACAATGTTGTGATGAGAATTAGCGGTACTCTGAAAAGACAGAAACATTGGCTGCTGTGTTTTGTGCTGTTTAGTCTGGGGGTAATGAAGAGCTCACAGATGACCTGATTTCATTAAAGTAGGTCAGATTTGACTGAAACATAGCTATGGCTCTCTCCCAACACTTCAGTGTCTCTCTCTACAACCCTCTCAGCACCCCCCTCCTGTCACCTCAGCATTTGCAATCTTTCAGGGATTTACCTTCAGGCTTTGTTAGTATCTTAGCCAAATATATACTACAAGACGTAATCTCCAGAGCTCCCTGTTTTTTGCCAGAGGATGTGTGATGGAAAGGATGACTGTACTTCCGTCTTTTAATGCAGAAAAGGTGATGGTGTGAGAAGATAGCACACTTGATAAGAGACGATTTATGTAGCATAAACATTTCCTAGTGAAATCCTATCTGAATGAGGTACCTACCATGTTTACTGTGAGGTAGCTGAGCCAGATTAACCATATGATCACACAAAACTTTTATCTAATTTTCTACTTATTTGCCATGCTTCATTTCTGTTTGTTTTGTAGTAGAGTAGACATTCTGATTTGGCAACATTCCACCAGAAAAGCATCTCACAAAAAGGGTTCAGAGAATGACTTTTCTAGACCTTGTGTTCACACATAAGTCAGTAGATATGAAAATTGTTCACAGCTTTTGATGGGATGGATGTAACACTGTGAGATGCTGGAAACAGACAGCACGAGGTATTGTGATCTAATGTCTGCCAAGAGAGTTTCCTACTGGCATCACTAGGAGTAAGGTGGGATCTATAGACCAGATCTAAACTAAGATGTTAGAGAAGCTATTCAGACAGTGCTCATCTTGGAAAAAACAGACAAACAAAAAAACAAAACAGGTTCTGTTAGGTGAAAGATTGACATAGTAATATTTATATAGGACACAGACTTTAACTGGAAGAGATTTTGAAATCACTGGTCTGATAAATATGCTCAGACTTTCTGTTCAGTTGCTAAAACTGCATTAATTTATATGATGAAATTTTCTTGTTACTTTAATTTACAACCTATAGATATATCCCAGAGAGATACTACTTCCTATGTCTGTCTGTTTAAAAGACTATCAGATCTTTTTGTACTTTGTGTGAAAATGTCAACCAAAATACATTACCTTTCTTTTGCAGACGTACTGCATTTAAACCAGGGCCGATGTAACTTGAAATTTGGGGACTTTGATTTCCCAGCTCCCTCCTCCTCACTTCTCTTCTTTGCCCTTAATTGTAGTGATTGTGCCCCTCATGACTTCTAAAGCTGAGTGTTTTGTTCTCCCATTTGCTTCAGGTCATTACAGTAAAATCTTTTCATTCCTGAAATCTTTTTTCCCCCCATTAGTCCTGAGACAAATAAATTGATTGTGATTTTCAGAGGCAACTGGGGTGGTCAAGCAGTTCCCAGAGAAGTCTGTAATAAGATTACGTGTTTTAGTAATCTGAGGACCATGGGTTTCTGAAAATTCCAAGACTTCTGGCTACATTTTGGCATTTTTATATTTCTTCTACTTGCTCTTCCTTTGCAAAAAGCGCAGTAATTCTACACAGTTCGCACCATTGTAACTAAGTCCAATATTATTTATTCTAACAGGGAAATATTGTGTCTTGTTTAACTTAGAGAAATAGAACACTTTGGGTCATCGAGTGCTGTCTTCTTGCTAGTGACTGTACAGTGTAATTCTATTCTAAACTATTTTGGTTTCCTTCTCTAATCCAATATTCTCTTGAAATTGAGATCTACCTGAACTGAAAGCTTTGAAGAGCTGAACTCTGTCAGATAAAAGCCGTGTTTAAAATGATCTGCGTGATTTGATTTAAATGAAGATTGCCATAGTCTCAGTAAAAGAAGAAGGGAAAGAGGTTTTATAAAGAAAAGTATACCTGTTCTCAAGGTCTTGCTATGACTTGGAAATCTTTGTTTTAGTACTCCCCTTCTCTTCTGACAGAACGTGTGCTTGTCCGCCTGTCTGTGCTGTAGACACTTTTCATTACCCCCATTTTGTGCATGAGAAAGTAACACAGGAGCACAGGAGACATCTAAGCAAGCTGTCTGTGAGCTATGGCAGTATGAAGGACAACAGAGCAAAAAATCAACCACAGCCCACAAGCAGTGGGATAACACCTCCTGTGTAATGCCATAACACTTGTCCATTTCGGGACGTTTGAGGACACTGGTGGGGATTCTGCTTGTATGGAGCTGTACAAATCCGAGGTTTGCAGTTTGTACTACCTGTGTAATGACTTGGTTTACTCCAGGGTGACTCAACTGTAATGTTGTTACTGACTACAGTTGTGATTGCAGCTGTATCTGTTATTTCTTTTCTAACTGAAAGATGCGAAAGATGGGTGCTCAGTGATTTTTCTCAATATGGATTAACTGGAAGAATCTTCATTTTCAGGCTCAGATTCATCTTTCAACAAAAGATGCTTCAACAAAAGCATAAGACTTTAGTTTACTACAGCCCTCAAATCAAAGGAAGAGATCAAAATCCTTTCCTTGAAAAGATTATGCAACTCAGTAGGACCTGATCTTGTTGTATTATTGCATCCATTGCAACTGCACAGTTCAGGCAGGTGTTGGTTTCAATTAACCTGGGATTCAGGTATTCACAACATCTTGTCTGCCAATTATCCACATAATTACATGGCCCTGGACTGTAGAATAGAATCAGCCATCATGCTAGGCATGCGTGATTACTGAAGAAAAGAGGAATTCAGAGGGTGTATGAGTAAAGCACAGCTCCAATGATCATGGACAAAAGTGGTCTTTAGTGAAGAAAGCTTATTTACTAGGCTCTTGCTGATCTCTTGAATGCAGAAACTGTGCCAACACTGTTTATGTGACACGCAGATGCCTCACAGCTGTCTGCTGTTTTTGTATTCTTATTCAGTCACTAGGTAAAGTGAGAACTTATTTAGCATTTTTCAAGGAAGAAACTGAAAGGCATTCCAGAGAGCTAATGACACAGCCCTACATGGCAAGAAATCAAATATGAGAGTCAAGTAAACCTTAAATCCAACTTTCTCAGACTAGGATGTCAGCTGAAAAAGACAACTGCTGACATTTTGATCTGAAATATCTACTGACTTGGTCAATATGAATACCTTTTTTGTATGGCTCTGGCACTGTACTGTCAAAATTCAATCCACCGTGGGTTTCCACATAAAGATCTTCTAAGGTCAAAGGCCAGAGATCTTTCTGAGCCCCAAATGCCACACACCATTGCACTATTTTAAGCTATGATGCTATAGAAAATGTGAAATTATGGACAAATTCTTTGCAAAGTAGCAAGTTTATTTGTAGTCTCAAATTGTGTAAAATCTACAGGGTATTTTTGTAGGAAGCATTCTCGTCTATGCAATAATTTTTGCTTTTATTTTCAATATATGATCCTCGTCATCAAATAAAATGCCTATTTGTAAATTCCTGCAACATTTTCTAACCACGATATTAGAACAAATATTAAAAAAACTACAATTTTCCAAAGAGTATAAATATCCATGTATTAATTTTTATAGAAATTCTTTGGTTTTAATAGAATGCATGGGATCTGATTAACTTCTCTGCTATGAATAGCACTTAATTTTCTGATTCCCTTTATATATATTTGTGTTGGTGTGTATTTTTATTTACACAGGTTATTCTTTTTAAGTTTTAAGTGCTGTATAGAGGGATTTTTGTATTTCTCCAGTAAGAGAGCTAATCAGTTTCCACTGAAATTCTGTATTATGCCAAATAAAGCAGTTCAAACATATACCAGTTCTTTGGGAACTATAGTACCAAAAGCTCAGAGACATTTGTCCCACAATGCAGCTTTTTCTCGACGTCATATCCATACATCTTATATCAATCACAGATATAATCTATTTGACAGCTGTGCGTTTGGGGCATTGTGATACACGAAGGTTCCAGATTAATACATGAGCTCAGAGATATTTGCTGTCATGAAAATAACAGTTTTAATGCAGTTTGAGTGTTGTCTGTATTCAGTTTTAAGAAAAATAATTGGGCCCCAAACCTATGGATATTTCCACTGTTTCATCCTGATATAAATAACACAATCCTTTTCTTAGTAATATCTAGTTTTTCTTTCACAGGACCGAGGCAAGAATGAGGCATTGAAAAAGAAAGCAGCCAGGACTATTGATATGCCGGTAAATATATTGCTGACTTCCCCACCTCCTTCTTGGGTGTACTAGTGAGAAATAGCAGTCTTGTGAAGGTGTCTTCTTTTATGTTATTTATTGCTGTCCTTAATATTATTACTGAAGGACAACTCAAGCTCCTCATTGCTCCTGCACAAATTTTGGAGCATGGCCAGAGTAGTCCCTTTCTGTGTGAGATGAAGAGTCAGACAAAGCAGCAAAAAAAAGGAGATGACAGTAATGTGTCATTTGACTCACATAGCACACATGCTGAGCTGCATCTTGCTTCTGTGAAACCTATGAACTTAGGGATGTATAGGCAGGAAGATTGCCTGTAAGACATTACAGTTACCTTCACTTTTCTCCAACTTTGCAAAGCATGGACTAGAACAGTGTCCCATCTGGTTCTAGACATGTTTTATAAGATATACAATCCAGCCAGAAAGGGTCCAGAGTGAACAATAGAATAATCACAGGGTGATCTATAAAGTGTCATGCTTGAAGAAAGGACTATAAACTGAGAAAAAAGTGGAGAGGCACGTTTACCTGCTGTATGGTGGAACCCTGCAGAGAGGGCAGGAATATAGCAAATAGAAAGTATGGAGGTAGTTTGGGTTAGACACTCAAAAACCTTCTTTCTCATGAAAGTTCCTATACTGAAGCACCGGAATGAGCTGCATGTAGGGGCTCGGGAGTCCCTTTTAGAAAAGATCTATAAAAATAGGTTAGGCGAATAGTTTTCAAAAGTGCTGTAGATATGATCTTCTGATGTAGACAGATGAATCCCGAGGGTTTTTTAACCCATTCTCTCTGATTTCCTCTCTAGGCAAGTATAAGTCTACTGTAGTTTAGCAGATTGTTACATCTGATGGCTTGTATAAGTGCAGCATTAGCTTTGGGTGAGCAGTTCACATCTGTGAAAACTGCAAAAGCCATAACCATAACCAGCTCTAATTAGCCTTCTTATATGGCAATTTTAGCAGCTAGGACAACAACTTGGCTATAAAGGATGAATGATCTTTTCATTCTAGTGGATCTTTCTTCAGGCTCAGTGAACCTGGTAAGTCCAAGCAAGGAAGCTGACAGTGCCGCTATCCATGATGTATCTTTTTCTCCTTTGCTTTTCTGAAGGGGACGTGAGTCTTCAGGACTGTGTATTCAAACATCTTCCACAAGCACTGCTTTCATACATGGAATAACCTACTTGTGTGCTGGTGTTCTGTACTGAAAATAGCAGGGATTTCAGTGGAGAAGATGAAGGGACGGAGAGAAGAGGAGAGATTTATGATAAGCAGGTACTTGGCTGCTCTTCACCAAAGGCATGTAAACAGCACGAAATTCTGACATCAGCACGTTCTCAAACTTAGGCACTTTTGTGAGCTCTCCTTTTAGACGTGGGTATGTTTTTAGACAGAGGAGAAGGATGACCCAAGAATTCCTCTCAGCCTCATACATAAATATTTGCATCATAGGTTTCAAGAGCAGAGAAAAAGCAGTCTTGCTTTGCCTTCTCCTCCCCCAACTACATGCCTGTCTTTCTCAGTTTTCTACTATCCCAGTGGCAAAAATGCACTTTCAGCTGTGATGACTACCTGATTTGTAACTCAGGCCAGCTTGTGTCTTTGCAAACTGCCAGAACTGTGAAAGATGCTGGTTTTAGCCAGATGCTCATATCTGAGGTCAGAAAAAGGCTGATCTTTTGAATTCTGTCTACACTGAAGCCAGAAGGCATATGTGCTGTACCTGCCTGAGGGTCGCTTGTGTTTGGAAGGCTGATATATTTCTGTCTGCCTTTTCAACCAACTACTTTGTTTCTCTCGCACTGAAGCTGCATAAATTCACATTGCTTTCTTTGTTATATCTGTTTCATTTAAAATACATGGGGTGCCTTGTACAGAAAGCGAGACATTCTGGATTTTTGGCACTGATGCCTCCTGATAAGAAAAAAAACATCAAACAAATACATGATGGAGCATTTAGGAGAGCTGCTGAGAGGACACTGCTCAGAGGACACATCAGACTAACTCAATTGGTTGGCACGTGAATCCCAACAAAAGCACAGTGACTGCTTCTGGCTGCTTAAAGGCAAAGCAAAGCTAACCCACAAGTCATCATAAACGCAAAAAAGGAAACAGTGCAATGGTGTGATTTATCTAGAATCACGGTGCATGTAATTTGATGAAACTAGGGGGAAAAATGAGTGCTCCCCTAATTTCTGTGTGCATATCCATCTCTTAAAAATCAGGAGGGTAACTAAAGTGGCATGTAAACCCTGTGGCGACTGTCAGATAAATTACACAACAGCAAAGAAATCTCCTGAAAGTAATGCAATATCCAACTAACCACTTTCCCACTTTCAGAAAAAAGACCTTGAGCTGCTACAGTTGATTCCACTACAGAAATGTTACAAAATTTCTCACTGAGAAGGCAGATCTGTGTGTTTGTGCATGAATAAGCCTTTTATTTTCTAGACAGAGTGCAAATGGAGGCATAGTGAAAATTATTAAAAGGCACTAACAAGGGAATACCAGTCTTTAGGCTAATTTTTGGGGTAACTATTTCTATTTATTTTTTCATTAAACAAAGTCTGCAGTTGCACAGATTGTTGTTATGAAGTCCCTAAAGCCCTATAAAGCATGGTAATGTGAGCAAGTTTTCAGAATTTAGTAAGTCTAGCTCTGGGATTTTACTATTACCTAATGTTTCCATTCTATGGCACTGTGAAAGCACTATAAATGGCACCTTTCATGAGCCAGCTCTTCTGAGACCAGCAGGCTGCTTCTGCAGCACGCTGGTGGATCTTTCTTAAAACACACACAGACACACAGACACACAGACACAGACGCACAGACACACAGACACACTCACTTTGACCGCTCCATTATGAACGCTTTCATAAGAAAGCAGAATTGTCCCGCTCATAGCCATTATATCTGATGACATTCTTAATACTGACTATTGTTTGCAGAAAGAAGCTATTGTCTAAGATTGCATATCTGCTGACCAAAGCACATGTAATAAGCATAGCTTTGGACAAACTGAGCCTAGCCCCAGGGAGCAGCTTAGTGGTGAGTTTGTTTGAATGTCCGGATTCAGCGGCGATCTCCAAAGAGGAAATGCCCACCATTATGTAAGGATTGCTGTTTATCTAAAGTTTGAGAAAACATCATCTGTTCTTTTGTGTCCATAAAGGAGATGGTTCCTATGTAAGCCAAGACATACTGTTAAGGAAAAATTATCTGTAAAGCAAAATATAAAATAATATCCCTCCGTTAGAATAACCTGAGCCATATACTGCCTTTGTAGTAAGAGCTCAACAGGTTGGTTTTAGATACAAAACTTTTCAAGAGGTACAAAAAGGCAACTTCAAAAAAGACAGAAAACGTTTTTACAATCATATGTGTTATCTGCAGCTAGACAGTTTTGCTTTGACAGTGATTAGAAAAAATTATGTGGCACTCAAAATTAGAATGCCAGAGATCGTGCAAAAATAACTTCAAAAAGTCACTTAAGCATTTTCTGTCTTTCTTAATTTACTGAACTCTTTAAGTATATTCAGTGGGCATTATTCAGCTCCCAGTTACAGAAATGAAAGTTCAGAGTGCAGCAAAATGATTTCTTGCTCTGAGATAAATTATTAATGAATGAACATTTCTTTTTCTGTTTCTGAATTATTTGTGAATTCTAGTTTCTGTAAGAAGAAAAAAAAAAACAAAAAAAAAACAACCAAACCAAACCAACCAACCAACCAAACAAAAAAACAAAGGCATTCTATTTATAAGTTTTCATACATTGTTTATTTCTTGCTGTTTGTTTTCAGGTTTGGTCTTCAGGGTGTGCTTAGATTGATAGTCATAGATTATGAAGTTGTAACCATCTAGTCTGGCCAATACATTTTCAGTTTGAACTTGAGTTTAAAATGTTTTGAAAAAAATTTGGTTTTGATTGAAATTGTGTTAGTCGCTTCACTGGCTAACTACCCTCACCATATAAAATTTGTTCTTCATTTTTAGCCTTAGACATTTTAGCTCCATCTTCAGTCGCTGAATTTTGTTACATCATAGACAAGAATTTGTAATCAAATTTTATTTTTCATTTTTATAAACATTGATGCCTCCTTAATCTTCCTGCTCACAAAGAGAGATTTGGGAATCTTTTTCTACAAGGAACACTTTTTCCTTTTTTTTTTTTTTTTTTTTCCCTCTGAATATTACAGGATCATTTCCATGAAGGTCAAATGCTGAGATAACATGAACTTTAAGCACCAATTCAAGATATTTCCTCCATGAGAAGACTGTATTAACCCTCCTGGTAACACTGAGAGGATAACTTTGGCCAATGTGAGTAATCATACCTGAGTGCATTAAATGAAATTTGCATGCAACTCAGCTACTCGTGATTCGTTACTATTGTAATGATCATCTACAAATATTAAATGTGTTTGTTGGTTTTTTTTCAGATTTTTGACAAAACATTAAGTAAAACATTTCATAGAAATGGTCTCATTTTATAACAATATTTTGAGGTATGTCTTTTAATCCTAGGTGTATACACTGTTGAATTTTAATGTGTTGTGTTAATTTAGCATCATCTAATTCAATGTAATAGAATTTAAAATTGAATGTCTGAGGGGGAACATAGGGTTAATATAATTTCCTTCATCAGTTGACACTTAATCCCATAAAAATATATTGCTAGTTTGACAGGATTTATTTTCTGTATAGTTTCCTAGATTGGCATCAATTATATTTCCTTCTTTTATCTCTTTGCTGAGTCCTATATCAGGCAGGACTCAGTGCTTGTTTTGCCTGACAGCTTATCATTACAAGAGTGTTATTGTTATCCTTTTCAAATGTTTTCAGAGCATTATGTTTTTCTCATATTCTGGAGCTACCAAATACAAATTGGCCAAGCATATTAGTGGAATATGATTTGGAGTGGATAGAAATTCATATTTGTAAAGTAAAAATTGCTTAACATTTTATGGAAGTGTTTTTATCACCAATGAGATATCTGCATGTCAAGATTTTATCCAAAAATTCTGGGACATTTAAAGAAGTTATTTATGTTTATTGAGCTATTTTGAATGCTGCCACCACGTTCAATTGGAAGAAGAAAATCATAAGCTTCTATTTATTCTTAACATACGATCCCCAAATATGTACTTTTTCTCAAACATATGCACTTCTCACCTTTCAACTTGTTCCACCTTTATCTCTGTCAATGCCCTTTTGCTTACAAGCATTATTGTAGAATAAGGAAAGACAGAAAAAGCACAACATAAATGACCAGTGTTATGGAACCTTTTGAAATGAGAAATTACTCAGTAGACTGATGTTGAGCCTTGCAAATAGATGAGCGAAAGGGGATATGATGCAGGTCTACAGTATCCACTAGGAGCTGAAGAAGGTTAATGGGGAACAATCATTCTGTATCTCTTTGATCATAAAAAACAGAAATTTTCAAATAAAACCAAGAATTGGCAATCAAAAACAGGGAGTGTAGTCTTCACACAATATAAAATTGAACTGGGGAAATTTGTATTGTTGAATGCTTGCAATGGTGGAATTTTATGTAGATTAAGAAGTGATACATTTTACATGGAAGAAAAATTCCTCTGGGACTGTTAAATGTGAAGACACCCATGCTAGCTCAAGAAGTCTTTGAGCCACAACGGGCAGAAAACTGGAAGAGTATTCTAGAGATCCATTGCCACAGGCATCCCTTGTCTTAGTACTCCTTCCTAGGAACATCTGCTGTTCACCATGTTATTAAATTAGCTACCAACCTCTTGTCTTGACTAAAGATAAGATATAGCTCCTCCTATCCACTGAGCACTTTACACTAATGCTAACTCTGGTGAACAGCTGCTCAGCTATGTCATATGCTAATGCTTATGTTCCTTGAGTAGCTGAATATCATTCTGTAAACAAAACAAAGCCAACAGAAAAGCATGTAAGTACATGACAAGCAAAAACCAGTTAATCCACATGCACAAATACCTTTGTTAGCATGTGAACATGGGCATTGTTTGGAACAGCTATCTCTGCAAAGACAGTGTGACCAAGAAGCTTAACTGTGAAAAATATGTATGATCAAAGATGAACTAAACAGCTGCCATAAACCAAAGAAAGGATCACAAACATTGCTATTGTGCTCTTCTACTGGCTTCAGGCCATAATAACAGCACTGAAGTTGATGTGGTTCATTCAGCACTACACCAGTTTTAATCCAGTTTAATCCAGAATTCAGATGGGCTGTTTCCTTGCTCTTTATTTGCTGGAATTTTTAATGATCCCTTATATTGTTACTGTAGTATGTGTGTGAACATCTGAAATAGCATGGACAGGTACTGTCATGCCTTGGAAAAACTGGAGACTAAAGTGTCAGTGCTGAACAGTGAGAGCATTTGAAATGAGTTATGTCAGAATCCTCTCCTTGGTAGATGAGTTAGATACTTATGCTGCAAGCACAGATTTGATGATTTTAGCCTGCTACCAGAATTTCCAGTGCTGCAGCCTGGCTGAGGTATATCACAGGAGGTTAGATTCCTTGTGATATGATGAAGGTCATGCATGGAATCCATTGGCTGTAGAGGAAGCCTCAGGTGATTAGGTTAGATACAGATATCAAATTTCTGGATGGCAGTTTATCTCATTTTCAATCCCTAGAGAACTGTTTTTTTCATCTTAAAATATGTACCTAAGAAAGGTCAGATGAATTGTCTTGTAAAACGACTATTTCTCTCTATTGACCACAGAGCCAGATTAAGGTCAATAGCTTAGACTCAGACATCTAATTTTTATACGGTTAAAGGTAGGAATGAAGAATACCACCCTTTTCTCCAGTGTTGAGTGGATTAAATGTCATGATAGATATTCTCTCACTCAGTAATAAATGTGGTGTTGCATGTTTTGCAAGTTGGCAAGAGCTGCAAAGTCTTCATTTTTAATTAGATTTCACCCAGGATAATGTCAATGAGCAATTAAACTATTTTCAGGAAATTTTATATTGCCCTAGGATCTTTATGACCTGACAGGAGTGCAAAGGCATCCAAAGCTGGACAAAAGAAACTATAAATACCAGATGTGTCTGTGAGTTTGTCACAGTGAGTCACTTCCAAAAACAGACAGGTTTCTAAGCTATGTGTCTAAAATAATATTTCCATTGAATATATGACTTATCATGATGCGTAACTCATGACTGGGCTGTTTTCTTGACATAAGAGACCAAAAGTATTTTAGGGAGATAGTTAACAGTTTTTGAGATGAAATGCTACTTGGCCAAAATTAGAGAGTTTCCAATGAATATGTCAATATGTACTTCTAATGGCATCAATGCAAAAATGCTATCATATTAACTTATAGACTATCATGCAGGAATTTACGTGCATTTCCTTTGAAGGCATACCTAATCATTGTTATATTTTGTGTTTGAATTGAGAAGATTATAAATAATATGTAGAATTCTACATTTTATTGCATTTGGATTTGTCTTTGCACTTTTAAAATGTAACTTTATACTACAGTATTTTAAGAATTTCAAAATCAATTACTTATAACACTGTCAAAAATAGATGTTTAGTAAAGTCCCTTTACCATTTTTAATTTTGCTTCAGAAAAGTATTTTGAGATCTTGATTCTCTACCATACGCCAGAGTTCAGCAGGAAACTTACTTTGCTTGCAAGTTTTTTTCACCCGCTGCTTAGATCTCACTGACAAAATGAGTTGTCAATGGAATGTATTCATCCATTTATATCAACAGCATTGTCCCTGTCTGCTTTGTTTTCCTCTGAGCCCTTATTTTTTCATCAGCAGCTTGGAAGTGAATCAATGTCTGCTTATTTTCTAAGAGAACTGTAAAGAGAAGGGCTGTTAATTGTCTCATAAAAATATTTTCAGGAAAACATGTTTGTTTAAAATGAACTTTTACCCACAAACGATCTCATGCCTTAAAATTTTCAACTTGAGTCATGTTTAACTTCTCACAATATCCAGAATAGCGAGGTGGGCTATAAAAACTAAAGATGTATTCAGGGTTTGTCCATGCTGACCCTTTGTCATCTGCCTGCATCTTCTCATTTCCTGGATGGCAACTAGTAAGAAGAAAAAAGAATCAGTAGTGGTAGAGAATGATCTCAACATTTAACTATAATATTTATTTCCAGTATTTTCAAGTCTGTAAAAATACGGAAAATAAATAGAACACCCACTGAAACACATAGACAAGTACCTAAAGTCTGTTGTTGTGTTCTGATAGTCTCTTTGTTTCAACGAGTACAGAAAATATTTGTTTAAAATTATGAAATATTTGTTTCAGAATTTTTCAGAAGTTATCTTAAGGAGCAAACAGTTAAAGAGAAACCATTTAGTTTCCAGAAAATTGATCAGTTTGCTTTCTCATTGGTAGCTGTCCATCTGAGAGATTACTCCTTTGCAATAGCTGAAGATAGAGTAGAAGTTACATAAGTTAGAAAAAGACACATGTGACCTGTTCCTGTATGAAGAAAATTTTAATTGACTCAGTCTGTCAAAACACAGGGCAACACTGAGCCAGAAGTTGCACAGAACAAGATAGTAAAAGATTTTAAAAGGGACCTCTGCTCAACCTTTTTTCTCTTCCCAAACTTAGCCAAAACCATTCTATACTGTATTAGTAAATCATTATTCAATAGAAGCGAGGGACAAATGGAAATTTAAAAGGTATGTCTATATTTTCTCAATAATGAAATTACTCAGCCAAGTATAGTGTTCCTTTTAAGGTATTTATAGATACAGAACTCTATATTTATGTTTCTTCATTGTGAATAAATGTCAGTAAGATAATGGAGAATGACATCCACTGTAATGAATTCATTAAACAGTGGGTAGTAGCATCTCCATTTGTTATACACACAAACGAAAAATAGAAACATCTGTTTGGGAAAGCTCTCAAGCTTGATGCATCTTGTGCTACATGTAGAAGCACAAGGGGTACTAGAGTTTATTTGCATCTTTTAGTAAGGCTAGTACATTGCCTACTGATGTGATGACTGGGTTTCATTGATATGATTCAAAACATAAGTAAAAGTGTATATTTTGATTCTTTCCCATTCTGCTTAATGGGTGGTATTACTTTTAACCAGCACAAATTCTGAACTGAAGGTGGCTCCAAAGTGGGGAGCAGTGCCTGAGGCACACAGGATGGGAGCTAATGCATCAAAAGGTACAGCAGTGATCTAGTCCTGATTTTACAATCCTCTGAGAAGTAGAGCCTTTCAGATATGTTCTTCACAACTTATTTCATCACACAATACTAATTTATCCATGATGATTGCAGTGGAATGATAATGCACAAAATTTATTATTTGTGTAAGCAATCTAGCAAGGTTTAGCCAGGAAGTGGAGATATTTCCTATTGGAAATTGCAAGTTATTCCAAACTGAAAATTGGTTTCACTTCTCAACTCCTCCCCCCTCCTTCTCCCCTCCTGCCCCCCCCCCCCCAAAAAAAAAAGAAAAATATATATATATATATATTTAGGGCAAAGATAGCTAAAAACCAAAAGCATTGACCAAAAATATGATAGAAATGTAATGGAATAGTTCTTTGGAATGTAACATTGTGTTTGTGCCAACTGGAACACTCCAGAAAATATTCAGAAGTACTGGTGCAAAACCATTACCAAGTCCTACCAAAATTTCACCTCTGTAAAGAAAGGAATGACGTGTTAGAATAAATGCAAGCCAGTGCTGCATTATTTGTTTTATACTTATATAATGCTACATGTGAAGTCAACACCATTTAATAGAACAAACTTGATTGAATTCTGGTCTTTTCATTTGGAAAAAATCCTTAAAGAACAATTTTGGCTGAGGTTAAAAGTTGAAATTAGAATGCCTCTTGACCATACATCACTAGTCATCACACTAGTCACTGTATTTGCAGTCACATTAGTCACCAGCATTTATTTAAAATTTTTGAAAGCTGTTTTATGGTAATGTCTTCTCCCAGTTTCCTCATAAATACAATTAAGACAAACTGAGCTAATTGTGAGAAACATAACCAGGGGCATGTACTGTTTATTTCTGAGGGAAATAATGTGAACTTCCATTCCAAATCAGATCAGAGGCAACGACTTAACACAAGGTCAAAAGAATGGAAACCAATTTCAAGACTGTATTGGCTTGCACAAGTTTAAAGATCCAAGAGCAGAAAGCTTTGCTATATCCACACTTGGGCAGATTTCTCTGGGAAATGCACCACCTTGAATACAACCCTGCTATATCTTGCAGGTTTGGTAGCATTCCCTGAGAACAGTTCTGCTTTGAAGAATATCAAGAAAGAGCAACTGGAGGAGGAACTGATGGTGGTGGGTCTCACTTTTATCTCGCAGGTGCTACTGTATCTACATAGATCCAAAGTGGTACTAGAGGTGTTAGGTGACAGAGGGCATGGGATTTTTGCCAGATGAAATATAAAATGAATACTGGGGTTGTTCAATAGCCGATGTGTTTTTTAAATTATTATTATTATTATTTTTACTTTTTTTCTTTTTTGAGATTAAAAGGCTTAACTACAGCATGCTAGCCAGATTCTGACTCAGCTTATTACATCATAAACTCATGAAGTTCATCCTGTAGAAAGTATTATATCCTTCCTCTGCTCAGCTGTTTGTTAAGTGTCACTGTGCCATGCAGCTGCCATATCCCATTAAAGAGATGGCTGAGATGGCTTAAGTGATACTTCTACGGAATATGATATGCAATAACATAGCAAGGCTATAGCAAGGCTACTTTGTGATTCTGGATTAACCCTAAGGGATTTTATTTCTATTTCATACCTGATCCTTCATGGTTTTTTTTTGGTTTTCTTTTTTTTTCTTTCTCTCTTCTCCCTCTTCCTACAGCTTTCCATTGATTTTTTAGTTTTACTCTCCCATCCTGCCTTCATTCCCTCCCTCATTTCTGTTTTCCAGTGCTGCATCTTACTATGCAATGCCTAGTGCTCTAGTCCTCAGGAAAATGTCTCCAGGGGAATAAAGTCAATCTCCCCCCCCCCCCAAAAAAAAAAAAAAAGAAAAAACAACACAAAACAACAAACAAACAAACAAACACAAAAACAAAAAAACCAAGCAGACAACAAACCCCACAGCTATTATTCTCTCTTTCTCCTGTATGTGTGTATGTATGTGTTAAAAAGTATGTTTTTCATTTTCAAGACTTCAGGGAAAACTTTATAATGTGATCCGACAGACTTTTCCTTGTCAGCTCAAAACTCAGAATTTTAAATATCCTGATTTCTAATCTCAGGTTGCAACTTTGGCAGGTATGGCTTTTGAACTTGTGATTTTTTTTTCTACCACTGTTTGACAGATGCCTTTGGGGCATGAGCTATTTATTTATTTATTTATTTATTTGCCACTGACACCTGTTTCCTCATAGAAAGCTTTTTAGAATACTAGCCGCTTTGCACAATCCAGACACCTGACAACTTCCCCCTGATAAAGAGCCACCCTGCTGGCAGACCTGCTAAGAGACAGTGCACAGCTTTATGGCCATGGTTTTTGTGCTGTATCTTCCATATCTGTGAGACTCTCAGATCCCCAGTCATGTCAATGGCACTGCATGGCCATGCGCTGTTGGCTGAATGTATCTCCAGGCACCTACACAGATTACCTTCAAATCAAAGAAGTTTCAGATGTCTAATACCTTGCTTAGTTTGGCCAAAATACAAGATGGATCCACAGCATGACAAATGCAAGCAATTACAATATCAAGCACTGCTCAATCACCAGAGTCTGTCAGGGATTTTTCTTTAAGTGTGAATCAGAAGAATTACAGTTATGACTTTGTTACACATCCATGCTGTGTCCTGGGATGAAACCTCTCTTCTTGAGAGCAGAAGGTCACCAGGGAAGCTGTTGCTTCCCTTACTGTTTTCACACAGCATATAGCGTGGTTCTAATTCATGTTTAAGTAGAAAAACAGACAGGATAAAAATGTTACAGTTTACCACAGGCATCCCAAATCTAAGAATACAGCTTAAGTATTTTTAGTATATGAAAAAGCCAAGTAAATGATTCTTACAACAATTTTATAATATATTGTGAAATTAAGATAAAATAATATGTTAAGCAAAGTGTAATTTTCATAGAGGCTCCTGGTAATGTTCTGAAGAAAAATACAATCCTTATACAATTTTAATAGTGTGAAAATTAACCTTTTTTTCTTGTTTCTCATTAGAAATATGAATTTGTTTTTGCATACTGGAATTTGCATGTGCAAGTTGTTTCTCTAGTTTCTGAAGCACCTCTGCAAGCACATAACCTTACAAGATGTTCAGTGAGCTACTATCATCCCTTCCTGGGTTCTCAGTTTCCCATCTTCCTGGCAAGCTGAGGACCTCCATGCTGTGTCTTGTAGCAGCGTGAATGCTGGGAGATTGAGGCTGCTCATTTGTGGCATGGCCTTCCCCTTGATATTGACCCATGCCCAATAGCACACTCATTATTTCCAGGCATGGCTCGGGGCAATAATGCAGTGCATATGTGGAGTGTAATTAGTCTTCTTCCTCCTTGAAGAACTATGACGATATATTTTGTTATTGTCAGCTATTTTTATTAACAGAACATCTATATTTTTCAACTACAGGCTGGTACTTTCTTGGTGGAAACATGTTTATGGGCCCACACAGAAATTGAGAAAAGTGGCAGAAATGTAAAGCATGAAAATGAGTGGTGAAACTTGCTTTAACAACTTGGAAATGAAAACATAATGTGGTACACAACTCATTAATTAATTTTATTGCAACTTTATGCCAATTTTTATTGGATGTTTTTATTGGATTAGAAATTACATTTGGAGATTATGTTAAAAATATGATGGTGTTTGCCTATTCTCACAGTAGATGTAAAATTTAAACGGTCTTATTTTAATACGTATTGCTTTTATAATTTAGGTTGTGCCATTTGGCAAACTCTTTAGAGTCAAACATTTGGCATAAAATCAAGTCTAACTCTTTGCAGTTAGAGATTAATGATCTGTCCATAAATTTTCTTTACTGTATGTTTAAATTCCTTAGTATCAAGTGCTTCCACTTACTAATGTTACTTTAGCAGTTTGTAAATGACATAAAAAAAAATATAGTGATTTTATGGTGGTCCAGTGGCATAACTAACTCCCGTGATGCTGCCTTATCTTCCCTGTTGCAATTAAAAGAAATATTTCAATCCAAACAGTTTGTCTGTCAGAGAACTGTCAAAAAGAGAGGGCTAATAGGAATATCCACTACATATCCTTTCATATACTCTGAAAGAATCTCATCACATGTATGGATTTAGCAAGCATGCACTGTCAGTTGATGCAAGAAGAATTAGCAGTCATGCAAGAGTTTTCATTGATTTAGACAGGGAAGAGAAGACTCTGAAGACTCTGTACCACTACTGTTTTCCTCTTTTTTTTTTTTTTTTTTTTTTTTTTTCTGCCACAGAGAGCCTCTGTTCACAAACAAGATCTGTGAGTCAATTCATAAAAAGGAAAGACATCTCTAGTGTCACTGCATAGCATTCAGTTTTAATAAACATTTAATTGATCCGAGTCTTTACCTCATTCTTGAACTGCTTCTTGGTGTATCACATAGGATACCTGATATTTGAAATCTTTAGTTATGTGAGGAATATAGCAATAAATAAAATTAAATTAAATGTAGTGGTTACAATTAAATTTTAACATAGTTATATAAATAATTTTTTTCATGATTTTGACTGAACTCTCTTCTAAAGAAAAACTAGATTTTGAACTCATTCTATAATTTGTCTGGTCAAAACTACCATATTCTAGCCAATGCACAAAAGGGCTTAACTGTATTCCATTTAAAGCTTCTTCCTAGAAGAAGACTGGTGAAGATATTCTTTGCTTCCAGTAGGATAGGATAGCATAG